>OZ010702.1:766220-1366220 GCA_963932265.1 Thymelicus lineola | reverse complement strand
GTAGAGCCACGGCGAGAACGAGTATTTCTTTTTTTGCACCAAGTCAATTCGCTTGTGTTCTACTTCATGTAGATCATATTTATAAAATATTGTGTAAGGATTCTCTGCTTTTAATACTATTTCTCGCACTTGATTCCACTTAATATTTTCGCTGTCCGTATTTTTTGTTATTTTAAAATAATTTAAACACATTTTGAAATCAAAAACTTCGTCTTGTATTATTTCTATTACCTCATAAGAATCGCCGGACATCTTACACCATCGAACGAGTGTATACCATTCTTGAGGACAGTAAAAGTCACCTTCCTGTTGGATGTGACCTTTCTCCAAAATCTGTGATGAATATCAATGCTATACTTTTGAGAGCAGTACACAAATGTACGTCAGAAATACTATGCGGTTTCTGTTTTGACGGCCACAGTTATCAGACCACAGGCGGACATTTCTGATGTCTCTTTCAGTTGCCTGTTGTATAAAATTATAAAGGCAACTAGCCACTTGTAACATATTCCTTTTTTGAGACCCATATCAAAAACAGTAAAATTAAAGACAGAAAGTTTACGCTTGAAATATAACATTCACATTAAGAAAAAGAAATATAATAGTGTCATCATTATACATAGCAGCAAGCTCTCTTGCTGTATAACATCCTTCTGATGATTTCACCATATTAAAGTGAGTTTTTAGCTCAAGCCTTTGGGTGATGTTTGTTTTTGCTGCTGCTGTTGAGTTCGTTTCAAGAGTTTTTTTACCATCATTAATGGTTTCAAATAAAGAATTTAAAGAATTTAAGAATTTAAAGAATTTATTGGTCCAATAAATGTTACATATTTTACATGTTGTTGGGACCCACCTTTTAAGCATCAGTAATGCCTGTGTTAGGGGGTCCCTAAGG
This sequence comes from Thymelicus lineola, assembly GCA_963932265.1. Lineage (NCBI taxonomy): Eukaryota > Metazoa > Arthropoda > Insecta > Lepidoptera > Hesperiidae > Thymelicus > Thymelicus lineola. The sequence goes on along the minus strand of OZ010702.1, from coordinate 1,365,325 downwards.
TCCCTAAGGTCTGATATATTTTCATTCACTAAGCAAATATTTTAGACAAGACGGTAATTCAGTGCACGCCTTGAATGCACATAAACTATGAGAGTGTCAAACTACTCCAATAGCTGTAAATGGTAATATCTGCTTGTAAGAGAGTGAAAAGGGAGTGATGATTGCTACAAAGGTTACATAAAAACAAATTCGGAACTAACGAAACATAAACAAAATAGGGTGACCATCTCAATATCAAATTGTACCTACATTACACATACACACACACAAAGTTACATTTGTGTGAACATTGTTTTTTTTTAAGCGTATGCTTATTTGCGATTCGGCTGATTTAAATATGTAACTTGTCCCTGAAGTAGCCTAATAGGCGATCAGTCGCCTCATAGATTTTTGTCGCCGAATCTCATTCTGAATAGCCTAAATGGCGAAAAATCGCCTACGTTGGCAACACTGGAATGACGTTAGATCGCGGAAATAATTTACATTAAAAATGCCTTAAATGTTTAAACAGATTTTTCGTCAAAAAACCCTCCCTTGCATTTTACTTTTTTCACTAGTCTCGGCATACGAGCAATCAATTTGTCGATTGTCTCTTGTGAAATATTATTCCCGCTTTCTTGTAAAGTCTTCCGCATGTCTTCTTGCGAGGAGGGACAACAACTGCGCACATTTCTATCAAGCTCTTTCCACAAAAGCTCGATCGGGTTGAGATCTGGGCTCTGAGGCCCCCTCACCATGTTTTTTAAAACCCCTTCTTTTTCTTTACGTTCTAAATAACACCTGCATAATTTTGAACTATGTTTAGGATCATTATCTTGTTGGAAAAAAATCCATTTCCATTTCATTATCTGTCAGTCCATCGTTTTGAAAATATTCGTCTTTCAAGTGTCTGATGATTACATTGGATAAACCAATGTTCTGATGTTATGCTCCAATGTTATGCTTCCAAATGCATCTTTCGTTAATTTCCCCATTTGTTTACTGTCTTGAGCAATTCTTCTCAGCCACGCGTCTTTTTACAAGGCTCCAAATTTTCTCAATTGGGTTGAGGTCGCAGAGATATGGTGGCAGTCTTTTACGTTATTACGATATCCAGCACGGTATTTTCTTCCTCAGTCAAATACAAGGCGGTTTCTTATCTAAACACTTAAGCAAAAAAGCTTACTCGTCAAGAGAAGCGGGTCCCGTACGCACATTGATCTGGCGACCTCCGCGCATTCTGGGGCGACCTCCACGCCTTCTGCCACCGATAACACGTCGTTGCGGAACCACATCCGCCACCAAGGATGGTCCACCTGGACCACCTCGTCCACCTCGCACACGTGCCCCCCTACGTCGACCACCACGGTGGCTTGTCTGAAAAACTGTTCATTACTTACCCGTTCATTATTAAAATCACAGAACACTTCCAATTTCACTATTTCACTATCAATTAAACTACCGGCAGCGTCCGTAACTCGCGAGGGCGAAAGCAGAAGTGAGCGTCGAATTTTTAAATTTTTAAACGGCTCGTACGAGCGTCATGAGCGTGTTGTACAGACTTGGCATGCGACTATACGCCATCCGTGTTCTTTTCTCTACACTTTGTATAAGTTCGAGCAAGATAAAAACAGCCTATGACGCATAGTGCAGTAAATGTCGCACTTATTAAGGCCGATTTGGGCCGCTTCACATTTGAGAGGAACTTCTTGGCTGTACCTATTCAGTAACTCATCGATCGCGTAAGTTGGTGGCCCTTTATTTTGTTTAATTAGCTCGTATAATGTGGCTTTCGGCCAGCTCTCTTCAAAATACAACCCTTTATCTTTCAACCACTTTTGCATTTGGTTTTTTAAACTTGACATGGTCGGAGCTTTATTTGTTTAGGTGTAAGCATTATCCATATGAATATGGAGCATTATCCATAACCACATAAGACCTCTCTGGCAGATTTGGTATAACTTTTTCCGTCATCCACTTGATAAAATTAGCAGGATTCATGTCATCATGATTAAATTGTTATTTATTCCAAATACGATTGGAAAACACATTTGTCTAGCAACAATAAATTGTCCTTGTTATGGCCGCTACTCTTTTGCGAACTATATTCTACGGTATGAGAACACCTTTTCTGCTCCTTTTCCTGTTCTGCTACACAAAAGTCCTTCACCCTGATTATCATTTCTCTAGCAGCACTTTTTATGACTATTGGCATAGCAAACAACACTTAAACCACGACAAACAAATAAAAATCTCACTTTAACTCAGACACAACAAACAACTCCGAACTACGGACCAAAGTCAACAACATGGTCGATCTGTCAAAGGTATCAAAATTAGTTCCTATATTTGCCGCGGGATTCGTTTCGTAAAAAGGACTTTAGCAACAAATAGAAACGAGAGTATTTTTTGAGATCCGAAGTTGAGAAAGTAAGACGACGATTTGATATTAGTTAGTGAAAACGAGTATGACAGTACCAAGTGACATTAATTACACGTAAAACTATTTAGTCAGCGAGAAAAAAAATTACAAGTGGTGTGTCCTTAAATTTAAAAATGTGACGCCACAATACTGTTTTAACTTCGAAGAGGTCTCGTATCGTTATTATTAAGGTTTGAAGCGTTTTTAAATCAAATGTGCTACCTATCAGTGGATTTTAGTTTTACTTTATCGCTTCTTGCTATATAAATGATAGTCTTCTAAAACATTTATGATTCTACTTTTGTGTTTTTAACAGACTTCAAAAAAAGGTGGAGCTTCTCTATTCTTTGTGGTCTTTGTTTTATATCGTCTTCATTACAGAACAAAGCCTTTGGTTTCTGTTATTCAGATTGATTTTTTTTATGTTTCAGTCATGATGAATTCTTTTACGTGTTTCGTAAGTGTTTTTGGTACCCATTTACTTAATAGTTCTTCACAATTACTCTATTATTGTTTGTCACGAAAGTGGAAACGGAAGTGAAAATCTGTTCAATGCAGGTCTGGGTAATCCACAATGCTAATGCGCATGATTGATTACTTTGCAGAAGAATAACTGTTTTAGTAACGCTCGGAGTGTTAAGAGATTTACAATTTGTAGCTCATATTAAATTGGACACAATGCCCAGGTTATTATGGTTGAAAAACGCGTGATGCCATCAAAGCTATAGCGCAATTTAAATTGATACTCGAGCTTCCCAACTGCAGAGTACTCAGTCATTGCCGGATGGAATGACAAATTGGAAATGCGATGTGGGAAATGTGTAGGTACATGGTCTGTCGTCCATGGATTCTGAAATTTATGACCTTATAAGTAGATGAGTTCAGTGTAAATATCTATATTGATGATCAACGTCAGCATTATCAGAGATGTGCAAAATCTATAAATATTATAAAATGAAGTCCCCGGCCGCGTCTGTCTGTCTGTATGAACGCGATAAATTCAAAAGCTACTGAACGGATTTTTGTACAGTTTTCACAAATATATAGTGTGATTCTTGTGGAAGGTTTAGATGTATAATTCATTATGATTTTATGTAAATTGATCGAAATCTACGCGGGCGAAGCTGCGGGCGGAAGCTAGTAGTTTATAAAATTTATTTAAATAGAAAATTCGAATATTTGACTTTTAAAACGACTTCAAAAAAAGGAGAATGTTCTCAATTCGACTGTATTTTTTTTCCGGCTTAGAAGTCTGAATGTGGGAACTGGGATCCGAGGCGAATGCTGAGGATGTGACTGGGAATAAATTTATTAAAATGATTTTAATAAAATGATTTGTTCAAAGACACTGTCGCTCATTTTCCCTCTGTGTGGTCTCATAATCATGCCACCATAAGAAAAAAGCCTTTCTACCAGTGCGGAGCTAGGGAGGCAGGTATCATATTTTAAGAAGAACATCTTTACTGTAGGGTATTTATTTAACGATTACAGTCTGACATCATCATAAGTCCGTAGTAGTTTTTTTTTAATAAACTGAAAGAATATATTTAGGGAAGTTATTGATTAGTAAGGACTATTTACTAATTTCTGTGGGTAGAAGTATAAAGCACAGTAAACGTTATTGCGCCATTGGCTACTCGCTATTTGGAAATTGACACTGTAACTTAACTTTGAGATTCACATGACATGAACCATATTTTATAACGCTTGATTGATGCATTCTGATAATAACTACGTGAAATAAAATTGTTAAGTAAAACTGGCATGTTGCTGTTGTTAAATGATCTTGTGAATGAAAGGTGCAATGTTTCAGCATTTATGTATTTTAAAAACATAAAAGTTATTACAAACTTAATGAAGCAGTTCTAACGCAACATGGAACAGTAGAAGAGAAGATAAAACTAGTATAAATTAAAAAAAAATGCCGCCTCCTGTCAAAAACCATATCATGATATACCTTTTTGAAATCTTAAGGCTAAGTTCATATGGCCGCGCGGCACCGCGCGCCGCCGCGCGATGTTAGAGTTCACATGACAGGGTATATACGAGCGCCAGTCTGGCATTAACATTGATATACAATGGACGTGGAGGAGGCAATTTGCTTGTGGATTTTATATAGAAGACTGAGACGTCGCAGAAGACGACAAAGGCGATACTGGGTGCATCCAATATTAAGTGACAGACTTTCTTCAAGCCTGTTTGTCACCTTATACCCTGAGTTGAGGTTACATGAAGAAAAATTTTTTAATTATTTCCGTATGTCAGTTGCAACCTTTGATTTTTTATACGATTTCATTGAAAATGATTTAAAATCCAGTGAAAATGCTGTAAGATATTGCATATCACCAAAAGAAAAACTCATTGTAACATTGCGGTAAGTTAACTGTTTATTAATCATAATCACAGTAAAAATTATAAAAAATAAGAAATTATGAGCGAGGCTTCTTGGCAAATTAACTTTTAGTTTAATTGAACAGATCTAATTCTTGAGAATCTTCGTATGACGGGTCACAAGTAACATCACCCGGGGGTGATGTTACTTGCGATGAACTTGTGGGAGGTGAAGTGTATGAACTAGTTGTATAGCCATATTGTGTTGATTCTCTATCAGAGTACTGCATTGGGTTGCTATATTGAGAACTTTGAAATGAAGCATGATAGTTTCTGGGTGGTCGTTGTGAGCTATATGAAGTAGACGGGTAGTTAAAATCTTCAAGTGGCTGTGCTCGTGTAGCTTGGTATCGTTCTAATAAATTATAAATTTCAATTTTCAGTTTTAAACGCCGGTTTTCAGGAACTTTTTTTATTTCCCTAACCAATGAAAGACAAAATAATTTATCTTCATCGTCATCTTTCTTTTCTGCTGCATTATTATTTCGAGTATTTATGCTTTGTTGTAAAAGATTTGCAAAATGTTCATCGGCAGGGTGAAGTTTGAATTTTTTCCGGAGCACATTTTCTGTTGAAGCTTGAACGCCGCTGCTGTTAACTGCACTATCCAAATCAGGATTCTCTGTAACTTCCGCAACATCAAGGCTGTTGTCAGTTTTTCGTTTCTGGACAACTTGTTTAAGAAATGACAATCTTTGGAAATACGCAAATGAAGATGGTGTTGATGCTGAGGAACCGGACTTCAAATGTTTTGTTTTCTTAAGTTCTTTTACATAGGCATCTCGTAAATTTTTCCATTTTTTTTGCAAAATCGATCCTAGAAAGTAAATAATTAATTATTAGTTTTCATTGCAAAACTATTGAAAAATGTTGTACGATACGGGTGCATAAAGAGTCCTTATGACCTACTTTATGCAAATTGTACTTTGTGCACTTTATGCTCACGTGCCACACTGTAAACACTCGCTATGAATGTGTTTTCTTTGTAGCACTTATTCAGTAAAGATTTACTTAAAAGAAATAGACATAGACATAGAATTAGGAATAGGAATAGGAGTAGGCATAGGAGTAAGTAGGGGTAGGAATAGGTATGGGAATAGGAATTTGACGAGGAATAGGAGTAGGAATAGAAATGGAATATTTATCGTGGCACGTGAGCATATGCACTTTATGCTCGCGTGCCACACTGTAAACACTCGCTATGCTTGTGTTTTCACTGTAGCACTTATTCGGTAAAGATCTACTTTATGCACGTGTATCTTAAATAACTATTATGTTACAGGTACCTAGCAACTGGTTCTTCATTTGCAGAGTTACAATATGGTTATAAAATTGGCAAGTCTACGATATCGGGTATAATTAAGCAAGTGTGCCAAGTTTTATGGAGAAATTTAAAAACTTTGGTCATGAGTCCACCAACAAAAGAAATCTGGACACAAATATCTATACAATTTGAAAATAAAGCATATTTTCCAAATTGTGTTGGAGCGTTGGACGGCAAACACGTTCGTTTAATACAGCCACCAGAATCAGGATCAATGTATTACAATTACAAACACTTTTTCTCATTAGTTTTAATGGCTTTATGTGATGCTAACTATTGCTTCATATGGATAGACGTTGGAGCTTACGGAAAAGACAGTGATTCGGGTGTTTTCAAGGAAACGTCATTATTCAAAAAACTCTCAGAAAATTCGTTGAACTTACCAGAGCCTAGATCTATCACAAATAATGAGAGCGATGCATTTAAACTACCATACGTAATTGTAGCTGACGAGGCTTTCGCTATGACTAAAAATTTGATGAGACCCTATGGTGGTAAAATGTTGTCAAAAGAAAAAAAAATATTTAACTACCGCCTTTCTTTAGCACGAAGGTATGTCGAATGTACATTTGGCATAATGTGTAACAAGTGGCGTATCTTACACCGGCCAATAGACGTGAAGATAGATTTTGCTGTTGATATCGTCAAAGCTATTTGTGTTTTACATAACTTGGTAAGGATGAGAGATGGTATAAATCAGGACGATATGATCAATCCAGCGCCATTACCTAATGTGAATCCAACTAACAGTGGACGAGCAATCCATGAAGTAGATAATATTCGAACTAAATTCACAAATTATTTTGTTACTGAAGGTAAATTAGATTGGCAAGATAAAATGGTGTAATAGGTACCTACCTATGATTTTATAAAACTTATTTTAAATAAATAAAACTAATTAAAAAAAAACTTACCCAAATTTTTCTTTTTTTCTTCGGAATCATCATTTTTGCAAAAAATTAAAACTAGTTCTTCCCAAGACCTTCTTTTTAATATTTTATTTGAATAATCCTTAGAGTTAAGATTCCAAATCGCATCTCTTTTTTCGATTTCGTCGATAAGCAAATCGATAGGCACAATGTCATCTTCGGTACTCATTGCATCGATCTATGTGTCTTTCCGTCTCAAGGCGCGCGGATCAACTGAACAGGTCGATACAGGTTTGAAATACTTGTGCCGCGCGGCAGCGCGCGGTTCTAGATCTTGCGCGCGGGTCAGAGCGCGCCGCGCGTTGGCGTGCGGTACCGCGCGGTAATGTAGACGATAATTATCGTTTATATTGATCTTGTGCCGCGCGGTTCGTAGTTCCGCGCGGTACCGCGCGGCCATATGAACTTAGCCTAAACCTTAAAATCGTTTAGCCATGATTTCATCGCTTAATTTTTGCAGCAAATTCGCAAAATATGGCCCATTTATCTTTCTTCCCTTATCGAGGTAATCCACAAAAATTGTTCCACGACCGTCCCAGAAAACTTTTGCCATCACTTTGCCAGCCGATAATTTTGTCTTAGCTTTCTTTGGATAGGGTTCACCACTTTTTGTCCACTGTTTAGATTGTTCTTTGGTCTCTGGTGTATAACTGCAAAAAGTCGCTTGAATTGCGAGAAAAGAGCCTCAAACTCTCCTCTGAAACGTCTACTTGATGTTGTTTTTGGTCTGCAGTGACTAAACGCGGCACCAACCAGGCACAGAGCTTTTTCATACCCAAATGTGAGTGTAAAATGTTAAAAATACGTTCAGAAGAAATGTTTACAATCTCTGCTGTCTCCTTCAACTTTAAATGGCGATCGTCCATTATGATTTTTTGGATTTTTTCAGATTATTATATTAATTATGAGGAAACTAGTAACGAAGCTAAAAAGTTTTTGCAGTCATTTTTGAAGATAATACAAAAATATTTTTCATTAACTGTAACATTTAGGTCCTTGATTGAGGATCGTAAGACAAGACACAAAATTGCATCAAAAGTGTATTTTCCCCCTCTTGGATTTTTGTTCAAGCTTTGAAGTTATCAAAACACTTTTATTGCAGAACGCCTCACCATCTGCTGGTTCTGTCCTCGTTTCATTCTTTTGTCTTCTTTTAGTTTCATAGTTGATTTATCTGGAATTCTGCAAGATGGTGCCAGTGCTGTGCAGGTTTCTTTTTGCTAGCTCTTCAACCAACGGTATGGTCGTGAAGTATCGATCATGGTATATGCAACTTCCAGACACACTGCGTGACAATGACAAGTGTGTAGTAATTAGTGTAGTGTATTATAATCTGTAGTTCAGCGGATATGTTACTTTTAATTTTTGCTATGGTGGTAATAGTAACGTTTGTAATAACTCTCTCCTCTTCCGTTTTCCATGTTCAGCAATTTTATTTGTGGCACATGTGGTATAAATTTATTAGTGGCAATTTAGTTGTCATTGTTGGGATACCTCTTTGTTCTTTTTCTAAATTCGATAATAATAATACGCAAATATGTCAAGGTATCGATATATTGATCCTCTGCGGAATCTTCACCAGCAGATGGATCCAACGCCACTATTTCCATGTTGAGTGACTCATATTTTTAAACGTACACCTCAGTCTTTCCTCTGCAAGAATAATCACAGGCCTTTCTAGATACTGAAGTGCTTGCATATCTGGATATTAGTTATACAATTTAGTGAGGCTACCTTTAATGGCGCTTCTCTTACGCAACAAGCCACGTAATAATTGCTCGGCATTTTGCTTTTCGGCCATTTTACGTGAATAGCTGAAATAACACTATGCTACTATCTAAGATCTAAGCGGAACTCGACGTGGCTACCAATTATCCTTTTAAATCTACTTTACACTACACACTACACTTTTACACTGTTTAATATTAAGAACTTCAAACAACGAAAGTAAAATCATTCGCGTTACATACAATACAACTCAAAATGGCGGAAAAAACTTCTTTATCGACCGAAGACCGATATCGATGCGCACAAGCCGATATCGATGCGCACAAGCGACATCTATGGCGTCGCGGGTCACGTGATGAATCCTTCCGGCGATGTCGAATGTTGGCAGCAGTGTGTTGAGTAGAATGACAATATGGCGCATCTGTGGATCCCACTAGAGGACTTTCAACAGACAGGGTGTGCGAACACATTTTTAAATTCTAGGTTCGGAGAAACTAAGTTTTCTCGGAATCTAATTGGAATTTTGTACAAATCCAATTAGATTTATCATTATCATAATATTCTTTAATGTAATTTCTTACACTACACTGTACTTTGAACTGCATTGCAAATGATCTACGAGAAACAATATGGGTTACCTAAAACTTAACTTTTATTTTCTGATTTATAAAAAATAAGGGCTCCCACACATAACTGCGAACTCGCATCGCATCGCAAATATCTGCGAGCTCTCACGAATGCATCGCAAGAACTTCCGATCTAATTCGCATCGCGCATTCCTACGATATTACGTCACACTTGGTGACGCCATTTTTTAGTCCGCTCTAAGACAATTTTTTTCAGGAAAACCAATTAAAATGTGAGCAAATAATTCAATTTTGTTTCACTTTACATTATAGTCAGTCCCAGCATTTCCAAAGGCATAACAGGAATTCTTCCCTTGTGCGATCGTTTTTGTACACATGGTGATAATAAACTCAAAAGCTCATCAAATGAAGATATGCTCATTCTAAAATAATCAAAAAAACTATCCTCGTCTGTTCTCACAACATAGTATTTTTGATTAGTTATTTTGATTCGCATCGGATCGCATCGCAGTTATGTGTGGGAGCCCTTAAACGATTGCTGGATGTAATATTATATTTTTTAATACAATCTTACATATATGTATGATATAATAAAAACCAAATGGCTTATGTTCGAATACATTTTTTTTACTACACTTGTTTTTAAAGTTTGGATCATAAAAGCCCCTCTTCAAATGTCACATAAGTGGGTCTGATATTTCATTAGTTAATAATAATAATACATTATAAGCGTCAGGGACGGATCAATTTTTGTTAACAATAATTTAAGCTTATCGCCGAGCTAGTTTAAACAATGGTAAGTTGTTATATTCAACATATCTTGAGTTTGAATGTCTCAAACATGAGACTCATAATTGGTACAAAAAACACTGCCTCATAAAAACTAAGATTTTGCAGAATATGTAACTATATTACATAAAATATAGCTTGATACCTGAGACGTTTGTCATAATGACATTTAATAAGTATGGGACGTCTTTCGTATTTTGGGTGTGGGTGTGGGTGTGTGTAAATAGTAGAGTGTAACTGTAAAGTGTCACTGTGAAGTGTGGTACGGTTCGAATCAAGTGTAAGTGCACATTGCCACATTGCAAGCTTTACAATATGACACAGTCCGTTTTTTACAGACGGCGCATTGGCGCTTCAATTGGTCTGACTTACCGGCCTTAATCATATTGTAAAGTGCTGGGCAATATACTGTTGGTGTGATGGTTGGAGTGGGTGCAGCTTTTTTGTGTGCTGTTAATAAATCAGTTAATAACACCTTCCAGAATTTCCGGTGTGATAATGACTGATTTAGTAGTATGTGCGAGTTGAGAACACTAACGTTCAAGAGCCTTCTAAAAAATTTTTTGTGTCTTGCTGTGCCGAGGTGTCATGGCCATCGCGCACACAATTGTCGTTGATGTTAAAATGCAAACACCTGGACAGCAGCTGGAACCTATCACAGGACATCTCCGTAGAGAAGCCAGAAGTACTGAAAATATCTTTAGAGATAATCGGCTTTTGACCACCACTCCCATAGCCAGAACGATGGCAAGATACGTGTAAAGTTCATTTACATTCGTATCTTGCCAACGAGTAATCCGACTATGGGGATGGATGGCCCCAGTTTGCAACTTGATGGTTGCCAGCTGCTGTGCATAATTGTTGGTTTCCGTGACAATCACTTCCATAATTTCACGATCCCATATTGCAGTAAATGCTTCGTATGGAGTCGTGAATGAAACCGTAGGACCAGTATTAATCTGGGAGAATGGTTCTCGCCTCAAATGAGGTTCATTTTGAGGCATTGGAAACCCTCTCCAGTCAAACGAAAATTTTTGGGTGGGCTGCACAGGGGTCAACTGGGGTTTCAACTAGAGTGGCATACAGATGCTTTAAGCTTTCAATACATATTATAAAACCTATGAATCCTGTTTTGCAAATAGTGTCGATTACTGGTTTTTTTCGAAATTTTCAAGTTAATTTTGTGCTTAGTTATACGGCGTGACTTGACGAGGTATTTTAAAGACTATATAATCTTTAATTTTAGCGAGAAAATTGAAAATTTGATTTTTATTCTCAGAGCCAATTGGTTTTTGATAAGCAAACTTATTGCGTTTTCGTGAATTCATTACATCAAATATGTGATTAAAATTTTCAGTAAATTTAACCGTTGCTTCAGTATTTATAAATCGAGTTGAGCTGAGTAATTGTTCACATAACTTTAAAGATTTGGCTACACTCATACTCAGAAGTTGGGTTGCAAGCTTCACTTTCATAATCTGGTTTCTAAATTCTATGTGCCTTAAATTTAATTTGTTGGCGAAAGTTAATGTTTCACTGTTTTGTAATTCTAGTAAATTAACCAAAAATTGCCATTTAATATCTTGACCCTCGTTGTTAAACAAAATCTTTTTTGCTTCAAATGTATTGCGTACTAACTTTATCATATGGCACGGATCAGGAAAGACCGCTACATCCATGTCACATGACGGGTGTTTGAAAGTAGTTTTTAAATTGTCAACATCGTCAAGCTCACAACCCAGCAGTTTTGCGCAACTAATATTGGACCTGCAGCCATCAAAAGTTAAAGCCACAACACTGATTCCTACTTCGTGACACTTTAAAGTCCATTTACGAAAAAATATGCTACTGGTAATTTCCAATTTTCATTCATGCAGACCAGCATCATGACATATGCTTGTGTAGCAACATCAGCATTTTCCGAAGATCCAGTTCCGTAGTCAACTAACCCATCGGTATTTTCCCCATTCCACAAGAGCTGGTGGCGTATCGACATCTCATCGACTACAAGGGTGCATATAATTTTTTGTTTCGTAGCTGCGTATTTTTTCTTTAATATATCAAATGCTTCGGCTGTAAATCCAGGGGCAGCATCGGTCTTTTCGTACCATTTTCCCAAAGTTCTTGGATGAGGAAGGCCATTCTCGAAGACTTCGGACATATTTATACCCAGTCGGTGAATAAAAGTTCAAGGTGAGAGCGAATTTTCTCAAGCTAGGTGGAAACTTAAGTTTCGAGTTTGTATTCAATTTTTTATATCGAATCATCCGTTGTATTAAATCTATAGCTTCTGCTTTCAGAGAAAGCTCAGCGAATTGTTCTGCTGTCACATTTAACTTTTTTTTCACTTGCTTAATGATTTCTTTGAGATTCTTTCATTTATAATCTGATCGCTTACATTTTTTCTTTAAGTTTCTGGGTGTATCAAAAATAGATTCCACATCAGAAATATTGACATTGATCAAAGAATTTGGTGTCGTTCGTCCCGAAACAGAATAAGTTTCCATGGCAACCTGGTACAAAAAGCATAATTATAATTAATGTGTTTTGTACGCGGATGCACTGCAAAAAATAAATAGTTTTAAATATGCATGTAGGTACACTTACCCGAAAATATGGCACTGCGTTTTTGTGTATCTTCTTATATCCTTTGTTAGTTGTGTACATATCTGTTGTGGTTTAAAATGTATGGAACACAATCTACTACTCTTTGTGGGTAACCAATCGTCTTCTTCTCTTTGTTTCCTGACAATATGTAGCCATTTATGTCGCCATAGTTCATCTTGAGGAAACCTAATAATAAAAGTTAATTTAATAAAATAATAATATTAAACAAAATTTAGGTTAGTAAGTGAAGATAACACGCATGACAAGTGAAAAGTTATTTTATTACTCTAGTTATTTTATTAGTTACGTTAAGTACCTATGTGATATTTTATTCATAAATTTTTTGTGGACGGTACTTTATGGCAAGTCGCGCTCGTAGTGACGCACTTGTCGCACTGTTACTAATCGTATATTTCTATCTCTGTCTGCAAATGGCGTTCAAAGAGCGATGTAAATCGGAAGAATTTTAAAGAAATAATTTGATTTGTTAGTACTTACGAGTGAAAAGTAATGCCGTGAAACTTGTTTTTCGTTTTCGAACTATTAGTGCACATTTTGAATACACATGATGGCATAGTTGCTGTTTTTTTACACAGATTTAAGACTTAACTTGACGTGTTACGCAAGCGTCTGTTCGATTGCGACTAACTATTGCCTTATTTTCCTAACAGCAAAAGCAGCCCTACCGAGTTTTGTCGCGAGATTTGTTATATTATGTGGGCCCCATTTAAGTTTACTATCTAAGGTCACCCCTAAAAAGACCGTTGATTCCTCCATATGCAATGTTTCGTTATTCAGTTTAAGAGTTTTGCTGACTTTTTTAACACTAGCTAGCACAAACTCTATACATTTTGTTTTTTTTTGCATATAATAGTAAATTATTGATAGTGAACCAACGCGACACATGCGAAATTGTACACTTTAATTGATACACTACACAAATTTTAGCACTAATTGCCTCACGGGGCCCTTGAATGGCTGAAGGACCATGAAAGAGTTTGTAGTGGACTGTATTTTGTAATAAAAAATCCAAGAGGCGATTCACACATTTATTGCTGAACATGGAACACGGAAGAGGAGAGAGTTCTTACAAATGTCACTATTACCACCATAGCAAAAATTAAAAGTAGCATATCCGCTGAACTACAGATTATAATACACTACACTAGCACAGATTATCACAATTAAATGTTAGACAATCTAACATGGGGCGTAAGTCTTATTACTTTCTGTCCCTTAAAATTTTCTTGTTAAATATAGGAGACAGACGGCTATAATCGTAAATTTCAACAAGTCACGATTGTAGTCAAACAAAACTTAACTTAAAACCAGAAGTCAAAGCAGTACCCCAATTATTTAAGAAACACTTCAACCGTAAAGCTTTATAGCAGTAGATATGTGTAGTACTTGCTATTGGCCGCGGCTTCGCCCACGGTAGAGTGGTTTCGAAACGAAATTTTTAATTAATTAATTTAGATTTATAGGACCACCTAAAAATAAAGTGCATCTATAAGTAGATGACGGATTAGAATACGTAATATTAGATACTAGATGATTTCCGTGGCTTCGCGCGCGTGGATATAGATTTTTTGCAAATTCCTCGGGAACCCTGAACTTTTCCGGGATAAAAAGTAATTAATCCAGGGTAAAGGCTATTTTCATTCTAAATTTCAGCCAAATCGGTTAAGTAGTTGTGGCGTGATTTAAGAACAAACATCCAAACATCTTCACAAGCTTTCACATTTATAAATTTTATTTAGTATTCACTAGAGTTAGTTATATTATGCTGCTGAAAGATTCAATCTTAAGAGACGACTGACGATCTACGCTGCAGAAAGATTCAATCTAAGAGACTATCTTTAGACAAACTTTATTCTCAAAACAAAGGAGAGCCGCCAGTGATGAAACAGAAGAATAAATGATTAAAAACGGTGAAAACTTGAATCCGGTTTCTGTTCGAATCCTAACGGCCGCGGCAGAAACCATTAGTTTCAAGACGCTATTATCGCGGGACCAAAATATCTATTTGTACAAGTATGTTCAGTGAACCGATACAATCGATTACCTCAAGTGTTTGAACGTTCAACTTCGTTATGGATTAAATCTTTGTCGCGAGCTCTGTTCTTAATTACTTGTACAACGAGTATATACAGCTTTATTATGTATATTAAGAGCGAAGACATTAACATGAAATGTTATAAAACAAGCTGAAACAAAAAAACCTAGAAAATATTGTATTATAATTTTTCTAATATGTATTATAATACACCACACACATGTGGCTATGAGACATATCTGTAGATTTCAAAATCTATCATCAATTTTTGAGTCCAACTGGTCGGGGTTTGTTCTTGACCACTTGTAGCAGAGCACACCGTCCAGCGAATGCGATCATTTGCTCGTCAACTGAGTAAAAGCCGGGTACTCTCTCTCTAGTTTTTAAAATAAATTATATACTGATAGACATGTTGATATATAATAGGTAAAGTAACATAGCATTATATTACATTACAAATTTTTCATATTTTTGTAAACGAAAACAATCAAGTATTGTTCCAAATGTTCTGTAGTAAGATTCTGTTTTCGATCATTCAAAATACATTTAAGTGGAAAAGGATCGCTTGGATCGCTCCACATCCACATAGGTAACTGGGCAGAATGTGAACTTTGGTGCTATTTTTGTTATTTTTTTAATATTAGATAACATCAAAAAATACGTGACTTGCCAATAGAAACTTTCAAAAAACGTGTAAAGACACAATTGTTAGGCAAGGGATATTATAGTGTAGACGAGTATTTAAATGACAAAGACGCATGGAAATGACCAGCTCTGCAACCAGTTCCGCTCAGAATAGTAAATACTTTTGTATTATTATCTTTTTTTGTAATATTTTTTTAAAAGATGTGCTGAGGAGTTTCTTTAGGCTTTTCTTCTCCTCCACGACAAAGCACCTTCCGAAAAGCCAAAAAATGACGTGCATAAGTGTATCAGTGATACCTATATGAATAAAATATTTTGACTTTGACTTTGACTTTGACTAAATAAATAAATTAATTTTGTAATCGTGGTTGGACTTATATTAAATATTCATTATTTATATAATTGAAGATCTTTATTAATATATTGTAATAACTATCTAAAATTCTTGAGTTTAGTAGTATATTAAAGTCACACTGAAATTTTTTGGATTAAAATTTTTTGTATATACAGAAAATCTTTATTAAATAAACTGTCATCATTTTCTAAAGACATTTCGTAATATTGTATTTTATCATCATGCCATATTTAGTTACTGTCATAATCTGTACTTTTGTGCCTATTAGTTATATAAAATAATTTCGATGTTTCACATCTGCCAGCCGTTCCGTGACGGCACTGATTATTTTAGTAGCCATTTGAACGCCATTTACTTGCCTGATGTACTCTCCCAAATCCTCCCACATCCACTCAGAGGGACTCATGGTAAGACACCAAGTTGCTGGACCGTAATTTTGAGTCATACAATTTACATCGTTTCTTGGTTTCTTCCAGAACTGTTCGGTGTTCCTCAGTCGGCCAAATATTGCGGTCAAATCACCTTCCAGCTCATCATTGTTAAGCATTTCGAGATACTGTTCTGCCGTAATTTTATCTCTCTGATTAGCACAATTCATTTTATAAAAGATTCCGGAGTTTAATTGGCGCATATTAGCATCATTCAATAAGAAAAATAGATACTGTTGGTTAAGTCTAAATTGAGGATGTTTTGACATAAGCCGGGCTTTAATAAATTCACTAGAAGTTACTTTCTGCTGCTGATTATGAAATTGGCCGTATTTTCCTTCTACATATAAATGTGGAAAACATTTAACATCGAGGTATTTTTCTCGGGCATCAATCGGTGCTGTGTTTACTTTGAGCATTTCGTAGAGTTCTGAAGCTGGTGCATTTTGTCTCCGTTCATTTAAAGGATATATGGTGTAATGCTCATAATCAGTTTCCTTTTCTCTTGTGATTTGGGTCAACAGTGCTGCTGTACCATCTTCTAAAATACCTTCTTCAGCATTATCTGGTGTATTTGTAACATTATGAAACACTAATTAAATAAATTTATTTTTAACGAAATACGTAAACGCAGCCCACATTCACTAAACAATGGCGCCACTGATGCACAATTTCCAAAAAAGTTTATTTACTAAACGCAGGAACGATGTAGGGGAGCTCGTAATCTCGTATATAATTATGTATATCTTCCTCATACTTGTAAGAACTCGCTAGCGCTGTTTCTTCAATGTGCTTGCATCGGGAACTGTGTGGTACTCTGTTTAAAAAATATGACCAATTTACTCATATCACCGATATACTTCCCCTTACCCTACCTACAAAAAAGTAAAAAAATAGATATAAGAAAATGTATTCGTTTCAAACTTTGGTTTACGTACTGCCTTAGTACTTTATTAGTATTTGAGGTAATCGGGTTTGTCGGCTCACTGAACACTCAACGGTATGGAATGTCTCCGATCTTGATTGCTTTTATGTTGGATTATCCATACCTATAACTTCTTTTTATATAATATAGAAATAGACAGCTATCACCCAACATTTTGTGTTCGAAACATTATTTTAGTCCATGAATTTTGTAACTGCTGAGTTAGGTGTTTTTCTTATAACTCGAAGAATTATACCACAGATTAATATTGTAAAATTAAAACATAGCATATTTCTCACTCTTAAAATCTTTCTTTAAAGAGAAAGAACTATTTTTTCCTCACTTTTTATGTGAATAGCTTCAGTTTCTAATCATTTGTTTTTAATTACGTTTCCTCTGTAAATAGTAAAGATTTCTTATTTAATTTCTTCTAAACAACTATATAGTTCCTTTTCCATACCTTAAAATCTAAATTTAAATACATACCATTATAATTCTCACTCACTATTACCATTCACTTTTCACAAAAACTCGTATTCGAGTCCGCAATGTTCCTGTATAGTATTACGCGATACATGATTAAAAATTCCATCTAATAATAATGGAATACTTAGGATATTGACAATTAATTAACTGGAACAACGTACACTCAGACGACATCACCTGCTCCTGGTGCACCATCACTTCTCATTCCTCGGAACGCAGCTTGAGCACCGCATCGCTGCCGAATGGACCTCTGCAGCACCTGGAGAGTAATTGCTCGATCTATCCACTTCTTCTGTGACTTCTTGTACTAGTGTATCAGTACTCCAGTTATTATTGCAAGGACGATTAGGATTCCCAGTAACAAATTTGTGGTGAAAAATTTGTTTTCGGCAACTGACGCATTATTGTTTAACCCGGCCGTTTGCCCGATAGTCACGTCTTCTTGTTTAGTTTATGTAGTACGCATCTTGTATTTCTTTTGTGACCTGAACAATGTCGAACGAGATTAGTGGTACTAGTTGTATGCATGCCATAGTTGCATCACCGAGATACACGAGGCGCCGTAACCTGATGCGCGTTGTCGCGAACGTCTCGTGTGGTCCTAAAGCAGGGTCGCCATCAAAGGAGATATCGCAATACAAACGACCGAATGTTAGGCATGATACTTTATTACTAATCAACAAAAATATCGTTACATTGATTTTATAATAATAATATGATTGATTACATACATATCATAATAAATAAAATGAAATATCATAATATTTCTTGATATTAGGATTATAGGAAAACTATCATAATAGTTTTCCTAAGAAGCGTTGACATCCACAATATTAATACGAGGAACAAGGCTTAACTGATTGTACCAAATTTTAGACTCTGCAAAACGAGTAAGTCGTTCGTCGGTACATGTGTTAAAATTGATAATAAAATTCGATTAAAATTGACGGAAATGCCAGACTTTAAATTTAAAAATCATATTAAAAGCATTATTATGACAAAAGGGTATTAAAAATTTGTTGATTATTTTAATGACAAGACTGCTTGGACATAAGTTTTATAAATTATTCTAGCTGACCCGATAGACGTTGCCCTGTGTTAATGATGAATATTGAATTCAAATTGGTAAAATAAATATAAAAAGTGTTTATTATTCTAATGCTTTATTATATGCAACATTCTTAGCTTTTTTTCTTGCGCATATATAAATAGTTTTGTTGGTATTCCGACACGGAAACAGGCGACATATAACTGGCCATGTGAAAAACATGGATTTTCAAGATTGATGCCACAAACACTCAGCAACTATCCTTGAAATTTATTTATCAACATTGCAAATGCTAGCCGCACTGGAAATTGCAACCGTTTCGAAAGTCGAATGGCATGTCGTTCGGAGTCAAACAAATCCGTGAAATCAAAACGTCTTCGCTTTTGTATTTCCCTTTCAAAATTGTGGCTTCGATGACGTTGTTCATTAATTTCTTCACCGCAAGTCGGGCGCCATTACAAAGACGTGGCTAGTTTATATTCCGCAACAAAATGATTACTGATCCGATTTTTAATTGCAGATTATGAGGTGGTAATCCAGGCAATTCCAGCGAATTTATAAACTCCGTTGGATAGTTGACAACATCATCTTGGTTAGTAACGGAATCAATCGATTTGTATGTCATTATTTCGCCTGCTATCTTATTTTGAATCTAAAAATTCATTTCGTTGACATCAACGTTTTTTGCAGCCAATATAACTCTTTCGCTCAACCATACATGATCTTTGTAATTTTGAGCAATGTTTGGGAAAACCTTCTCGATGAGTTCGGTCTTACTTTTAGTAAAGTGACAAAAATTGGTAGGAAATATGATGCATCTAGACGTTGAGTCAACAGGTATTTTGTCATTACCAATATCGAGCAATTGTTTGGATAAAACTTCTCCAGATTGGTCGTCCTACAATTCGACTCGCATATTTAATTTGAGCGTTTTAACGTCTTCATAAAATGGATGACTTTAAACATGCGTTAAGTTCGTCAGCTGGCGTTGATCGTGGTATTACTGGAAGTGATTAGCGAAAATCACTTGCTAATAAAATAATTGCACCACAAAACCGGTTTTGGTTCTTTCGTAAATCTTGCAACGTGCGGTCTAATGCTTCCAAAGATTTTTCGTGTGCCATCGTGCACTCATCCCAAACTAATAATTTGCTTTGCTGCAACACTTTGACCATCGCACAATTTCTCGAAAGGTTGCAAGTTGGTGTTTCATTTATTTGCATGTTCAACGGCAATTTGAGTGCGGAATGAGCTGTTCAACCGCCATCCAACAACGTAGCTGCAATACCTGACGAAGCATGTGCTAGTGCGATACTATTTTGCGATCGAATCGTTGCTAAAATCAATGATATTAAAAACTAGGTTTTCGCGTGGGGCGCGCGCTGCTAAAGCAGCGCGCGTGCCTTTCTCTTCCGCAAAAGACATAATAAATAAAAAGTTTTTTTTCAAAAATGTCGTCGGTCTTGGAAATTTATTTTTCGATTCAGGATTCAGGGGTCTGTTTGCGAAATGTTTGGCTTCAAACTACTACTTTTGGTTTGTCTATTTTTTTGGCACGATTAACAGAATATGAGAGGGAGAGGGAAGGGGTTAGGGAGAGGGAGAAGGAAAGGGAGAGGGAGAAGGAGAGGGAGAGGTAGACGGAGAGAGAGTGGGCGGGAGAGGGAGGGAGAGTGAGAGGGTGGAAGAACGAGAGGGAGAGGGACGAAGAGGGGAAGGCAGGGAGAGGTAGCAGGAGAGTTAAGAGAGGGGCAGAGGGAGAGGGGAAACGAGAGGGAGAGGGGGAGGTAGGAAGAGGGATAGGTAGTGGAAGAGTGAAGGTAGGGGAAGAGGAAGAGGGAAAGAGCAGGGATAGAGAGAGGAAGTGAGGGGGAGGAAGATGGATGAGGATAGGGAGAGAGAAGAAAAGGGAGGGGGAGACTGAGAGGTAGCGGGAGAGGGAGGAAGGGGGAAAGGGCGAGGGAAAGGGTTAAGAGGGGGAGAGGGAGGGTGAGACGGATTATGAGCGAGTGGAAGTTGCTGAGGGAGTGGGAGAGGGAGGGGCGGGAGGGGGAGAGAGAAGGGAACTAAAGTGATGGAGAGGGAGAGGGAGAAATTGATAGGCGTTACAAAGTTTGCCGGGTCAGCTAGTTGATAACTTATAATAACCCTTAAGACTATTAAACGCCTCATACATCGTATTGACAATCAATGGACAAACAATCTGAAATATTCGACAAAAAATACATTTGTATGAAAATTACTATTTTTATATGGCAACACTGCAACATTTTTCCTCCGATGTATACGATCTATAAGTACCAACAACCTCCTGATATATTGTAATGACATAAGATTGATGAAATAGCCTGAAATATTAAATAAAAAAGTACATTTGTATGAAAACTTTTATTTTTTGTATGGCAACCCTAAAATATTTTTCGACCATCATTTATGGACTAATAGAACCTACAATCGCCCCATACATTATAAGGCCATCAAATGAAGACAACCGCCTCAAATATTTGAAAAAAGAAAACATTTGTATGAAAATTATTATTTTTTGTATGGCAACACTGAAATTTTTTTCACCAAAATACACAAAATGTCAGTATCTAAAAATGCCCCATACATTATATTAGCGAAATATTCAATTCAAAAATAAATTTGTATGAAAATTATTATTTTTTGTATGGCAACACTGAAATTTTATTATTTTCCCAAAACGAATGATTTAATTAAGAAATATCTCCCATACATTTCTTATACTCTTGATCTATAGTTTAGGCTCAATTACTCGAAAAGTGAAAAAAATTCTGGACTGCAGTGTTGCCAGTTTATTAAGATGAAAATGGTCAAATGTCATTACGACGACCACTTGAAATGTTTTGGGGAAATATTTTGATTAAAAATATTTTTCCTTCTACTTTTCATATTTTTGAATGGAAAGTCCAAAAAATTGTATTAACGAACAAAAGAAAAACCAAACATGGCAACACTTTCGGTCAAGTTACACAACCGCCCCATACAAAGTTACCCCCTCAAATGTTGCCAACCTACAAATTTTTTCGTTCAAAAAATGCCATTTTTCGTACATTTTACAAAATGGCCACCACGCGGTCCGCCATCTTGTCGAAAAAAATAATATCCCCAAAATACCAAAATTGAGGACACTTTCAAGGGAAAACAAAAAGAATATTGGAAAAAAGTTGAAACACCACCCCGATGCGAGCCCACAAAGTCACCTCTAAAATTTCAAAACTTTAAAGAAAAATATCTCGGCGGCCATCTTGTTTTTTAAATTTTTTCTAATTTCATCGAATTAGTCGTCCCAAAATTATTCGAAAATGACACCAATATTGGGTAAGTGCTCACATAAATAAAAAAGTTGACAATTGCCGAGCGGCCGCCATCTTGAATTTTCGAACGGTCGGATTTTTCCCATAGTGACCATAAGTAGTCAAGCAACTTTTCCATACATTATTATAACCCCCCACCAATACTTTCGGCTGGGCTACTCGAAATGTGAAAAAACGGGAAAAAAAAATCTAGCTCCCAGTGTTGCCAGTTAATTTGAATGAAAATGGTCAAATGTCATTACGACGACCACTAAAAATTTTTTGGTGAAATTTTTTGATTAAAAATGTTTCTCCTTCTACTTTTCATATTTTTGAATAGAAAGTTCACAAAAATGTATGAACGAAAAAAAAATCAACATACCCTGGCAACACTTCAAACCAAGACCCACAACCGCCGCATACAAAGTGACCCCCTCAAATGTTGCCAACCTAAAAAATTTTTCCTTCAAAAAATGCAATTTTTCGTACATTTCATAAAATGGCCGCCACGGGGTCCGCCATCTTGTCGAAAAAAAAAATATACCCCAAACGTCAAAATTGGGGATAAATCCAAGGCAACAAAGAAAAAAAATCGCAAAAAAGTTAAAAACCCAACGCAATCCGACCCCGCAAAGTAGCCTCGAAAATTGAAAAATTTTAAACTTAAATATCTCGGCGGCCATCTTGTTTTTTCAAATTTTTCCAAATTTTTCGTAACACTTTTTCCAACATTAGTCGAAAACGACACCAATCTCGGGTAGCTGCATAATAAAAAAAAAAGTTGGTCTTTTCACCTCAGCCGCCATCTTGGATTTTTGAAAAGTTGGAGTTTTCCCATAGATTTGGGGGTGAACCAAAAATTCTCCCATACATAGTATTCACCCTCCACTACTCCATCTGGGAGATCAATTCGGGTTTTCGTAAAACGAAAAAAAAATTCACTGACTGTGTTGCCAGGTGAAATCGACGAAAATGGTCAAATGTCATAGCGACGACAGTGACACGTTTGCATGTGTGAATTTTTGATTAAAAATATTGCTCCTTCTACTTTTCATGTTTTTGAATAGAAAGTCCAAAAAAATGTGTGAACAAAGATAAAAAAAATGAAACTTGGCAACACTTTGGGTCAAGTTACACAACCGCCCTGAACAAAGGGACCCGCTCAAATGTTGCCAACTGGAAGAAAAATGCACCCAAAAAATGTCGTTTTTCATACATTTTTCAAAATGGCCGCCACCGCGTCCGCCATCTTGTCGAAAAAATAAATATCCCCAAAATATCAAAATTGAGGATACCTTCAAGACAACACAAAAAAAATATCAACAAAAAGTTGAAAAACCTCCCCGATGCGACCCCGCAAAGTCACCTCTAAAATGGAAAAAAATCAAACCGAAATAACTCGGCGGCCATCTTGTTTTTTCAATTTTTTCTCATTTTTTCGTAACTCCCTCCCTAAACTTTACGAACACCCGCAAAAACATTTTGCAAAAAGCCATAAACAAAAAAGTTGACAATCGCCGCGCAGCCGCCATCTTGAAAATGGGAAATGTCAGATTTTTCCCGAGGTGTCGGGAGGGGATGGAGAATATTCGCCATAGACAACAAAATCCCATCTCGACTCCTTCTGGGAGAACAATTATATAGTTCACTCCCCGTAAGTCTAGGATTATATATTATAAACTCTTGGTTAAATGCGTCGTGTATTGGGCGATTGGGCGTTGTCATTCCTAATTTTATTACTCCTTTGTTGGTAAGCATTAAGCACATGTCTTCAATTAAAATTAATACTTCATTGTACATTTCTTCGTTAATTTGCAAAGGAGATCAGCAATTTTCTTAAGAACTTTGGGCCTGGAATAAACATGCATGAGACATAGCACTTTTGATTGAGGATATTATATACATTATGTGTGTATTTGTTTTTTCCTGGAAAAGGGTCGGATTTATGAAATATAGCCATTTTACGCCCCGTGCACATATGTTACTTTTAGACGCCGCATCTCGATACTAATGCCAACATAACATGTAGTATATTTATAAGTGGGCCATGATTGATTGAGATAATGATACAATAATAAAGGGTAGAAAATAAAAAAATAACCTTTTAAATAAAACAATTTATTGTTCTGGTTCAGGTACATTGTCTTGAGATGTAATTAAAATATTGTCAAGGTGCTATGCTGGGGGTCTTTTTTCCGGGGGAAAATCCTCATGGACTACCTCCGCCTGGGGTAAGGCGGAGGCGTGTGCCGGACTCTTACCGGCTAAAACCACCCCGGTGTCTCCTCGCACGTGCGCGTGGGGCCGTTCTTGGTACCTAGTCCAACCTAAGTAACATATTATGGTCATTATATGAGCACAGCAGTCTACCGTTCTTCTGCCTACCATACAATTGCAATAATGTTGTATTATAGCATCTCGTCCACTTCTCGAGCTGTCAATTAATATATATACATAGTATACTTTTCAGCTCACGTCCCTTGATTTAATTTTTCCTCTTAGTAACCAATGGCTAGCTGATAACTCTCCTAGTAGGCTGCTTGCTAACTCTCTGCGCACTTCAATTGTGTAGGTACCATTTTCTCTTATATGTTCACCATAGTAGGAACGTGTCTGTTTTATTTGGTACGTTCCTAACGATACAAGTATCAATTCACTGTAGGTCAGCCGGGGAAAATCGCTTACATTATTTTCGTTAATATTTATTCTTTGAAAATTGCTTGACCTTCGATTTAAATTATTTGCTAGTACAGATATTGCTCGACTATTTTCTATAAAAAATTTTTTGTCTTATAATTGTAAGGATTTCCCCTGCATCATCCCTATCATTAATAAGAGGGTGAAACGCATTTATCAGAGCAGCGGCAATAGAAAAATCTTTCATTAATTTATTTGATGCGACATTGTAGTATTCTTGGCGAAATATTTTAAATCTCGTTTGAACCTCCCATTCACAACTTCTACTACCCAACGACAAATTGTCACTGCTCTGGTTTTGTTGCCATCTAATGTTGTTAGCTGCGTTTCATCCTGTTTTACATTTTCAGGCTTATGGACATGGTACCCACACTCATTTAATAATGGCAATGCATCCCTAAAACCCCTATCCAGTATGAACACATCATCTGTTTGAAAGTATCTCCTTAATGGTTGATCTTGGTTTCTGAACTCTTTTTTTGTTATTTCAGCATCAGATGTTGTTGCTGGATAGGGGCCTATCACCTCAACAATATAGCCATCAGTTGAAACAATTAAAAGCATTTTTGCTAGATTGCGGAACTTATGTAAAGAATATGTTTTTTTTGATATAAATAATTCGAGCTCTTTTGCACATATATATACGTCCCATCAACAATTACAATTGGTCGTGTCCCTTCTTCATTTCCAAACAGTCCATTTGGTATTAAGTTCTTTTGAGCTATCAGCATCCTAATTCACGTAGCTTCAAGACGCATCAATTAAGTTGCAGTGACGCTGCAATCAAGTTGTGGTGACGCTGCAATCAAGTTGAAGTTTGGCGTCTAAACCGTATGGTCATAATTTTTTAACTGCGCGTCAACTGCACTCATCCTGCGCGCCTGCCAAACTTTTCTTCGACTATTTAGTACTCTGTATTTGTGTTGTCTATGAGAGAACAAATAAACTTATTAATTAATCAAATACAATTTATTATGTTTCCATTAAAAAACGTTGAAGAATACTTACTTATTATCCCAATAAGGATTTTAATGATATTTCTTGTAAAAAAAGTAATAATTTGTGCTTCACTTCACAAAAAACGTCATATGTTATGTCAATATGGCAGAATGAAGATCTTCCCTTTGCCTCGTAAATCGTAATGCAATCAGTAAAAAAATTCAGAAAATCTTGACGCGCATCAACAGAATACCTTTTTGTGAGGTGAGCGTGTTTAACAAGCGCTGGCGTGACGTGAGCGTGTTTGACAGCGCTGGCGTGACGTGAGCGTGTTTGACAGCGCTCGCGAAAGCTTAGAGAATACGGAAAGTGTCATTTTGATCGGAACGTCACTGCAACTGCACTGCAATCGAACTTGTTAAGTTACGTGAATCAGGCTGCAGTTCTCTTGAAATATGGTTAATGCCAAGATGCAAAGGTATATAATCTGCCGATAAAATATCTGTTGCTTGTGAAATCAGGTTTATTATAGTACTAATAACATGAGTGAAAAAATTCTTTCATTTGAGTCCCCCGTTCTAATTTTAATCAAAAATGCTACGAGTGCAACATTACCTCTCCGCATATGTTTTAATCTTGGAACTTCATCCAGAATTTGATGAAATTCTTGTTTTGTACGACCCAACCAATAAT
Source organism: Thymelicus lineola (assembly GCA_963932265.1). Lineage (NCBI taxonomy): Eukaryota > Metazoa > Arthropoda > Insecta > Lepidoptera > Hesperiidae > Thymelicus > Thymelicus lineola. Next base: position 1,338,980 of record OZ010702.1, on the reverse strand, counting down.
GGACTAAATGGTCGGGCATGTTATCAACATTTTCAAAATCAATTACATCAGCTTTATTAATTATTGTCATCATATTTTGAATATGAGCAGCAGTAAAAGATTGTATTAAATTGTCGCGATTTTCATTTAAATATTCCCACATGGTGTATCTTATATGTTCAGTGCATCCTCTATTATTGGGTGGAATATTTATATCTTTTTAAAAGGAATTGTCGCAGAGATAGTGGCACTCTGTATCTGTCAGTGCTTCGACAGCCAGAAATGAAACAGTGACTTTGGATGTCTACAGCCCTACAATAATCAGGCAAGGTTATTTCTAACGGTCTCACTTGAGATGGGCTTGGTGGACGATCAACATTTTCAATATTATGCAATATCCTTCTAGGCACTATACTTGCACGATCTGCTCTCTGCCAGCATAGATGGCAAATAGAACTGGTCCCTTGGATCTACAAAAAAAATACCTCTCTTAGTAAGGTGAATCAAAGGGAAACACATACACAGCAACTTATCCATATGGTGGCTGCAACCCATTAATGGTCCACTACAGGAAACAGATCTCTCCTCACAACTGAGGAGGCCTAGAGCCGGGCACAGCTTAACTTATGTATTGTAAACGGTTGACATTTGCCACACAACCTCTAAGCACTTCTCCATATTATTGTGGTATTAGTTTGATGATACATGTCTTCCCATAACATAAGGTAAACAACAGTGAGTGTGGCTTCAAATGACTAGATTGATAGACATTGGCTTAAATCTTTATCTACCTGGATATGCTTGTAATGAGCCAATGTTGAATTGACAATACTTAAGATGTATTTTGCTTCGAGTGTTTCATAGGATGTTTATACTTACTTGTTGAGGTTGTATCCATCTATTTATGACATTGCATATGTTCCTTTCACGTTCAGTGTCCCTTCTTAAGACATGACTGCGAGCCCGTAATAAAGAACGGCCATAATTAATACATAAGTGCTGGTGCCTATGTAAAAGGGTTTTAGTGGGGGGGAGGGGGGGGGGAAAGAATGAATGAAAGATTTTCATTTCAGAGGAAGAACACTTTATTTTCCCACAAACGTCAAACTGTAAGAAAGGTTAGAGAGAACAAGAAAGGGCTTGCTGGTTCGTTTGGCTGGCCGTAATACAAATAACCCTTTGTTCAGAGGGGTCCGCTCTAACGGGCCCCACTGATGGTTGTAAGTACTAAGAATTAAATGGGGAGTAGCCCCTCGGTACAAATTACAATATTAAATTTGGATACAGACAAGACCTTATTATTAAATTTAGCTATTGTTAAGTTATTAAATTAAAGTTAAGACCGCTTAAGACTAAGCACGTACAGCGTGGTGAACTTAATGCAAAAAGTTATATAAAATTGTGAATATAAGGAAAAGATCCGCACGGAACCTATCTGCTAAAGGCCCAGCCGTACAGCGTGGTCAATTTAATTCAATTCTAAAAATTCAATTCTATTCAAGTCAATTCAAGTCAATTCAATTCTAAAAATTGTGAATATAAGGAAAAAGATCCGCACGGAACCTATCTGCTTAAGGCCAAGCCGTACAGCGTGGTTAATTTAATGGAAAAAATTATAAACTTATCAATATAAGGAAACAAAGATCCGAACGGAACCTATCTGCTTAAAGCCAAGCCGTACAGCGTGGTTAATTTAATGGAAAAATTATAAACTTATCAATATAAGGAAACAAAGATCCGAACGGAACTTATCTGCTTAAAGCCAAGCCGTACAGCGTGGTTAATTTAATGGAAAAATTATAAACTTATCAATATAAGGAAACAAAGATCCGAACGGAACTTATCTGCTTAAAGCCAAGCCGTACAGCGTGGTTAATTTAATGGAAAAATTATAAACTTATCAATATAAGGAAACAAAGATCCGAAGGTCCTCGAGTTCTAAAAACCCACAGCTATAGGTAATGGGGGGGGGGGGTGAGGCCCACGCCGATCCAATCGTTACCGCCCCTCAAGGGGGGGAGAACAACCCACAAAAAAAAAAGAAAAATGAAAAAAGAAAATAAAGGAGTATAAATTGAGTGCGTTCACGTGGGTTAGGGCGGACGGCCTGCCGAAGCACCCCACCACGGCGCCAGCGTCTCACGCCGCAGCCCTCGCTTACGCTCCTCCTCCGCTAGGCACCCCACAGGAGAGAGGTCCCACCGAGCACGGCCGGAGAAACCGGGCTCCCCGTAAAAACAGGACTCGCGGACACCGGACTCCCAGTAGAAACAGGACTCCCAGTCGAAACAGGACTCCCAGTCGAAACAGGACTCCCAGTCGAAACAGGACTCCCAGTCGAAACAGGACTCCCAGTCGAAACAGGACTCCCAGTGGAAACAGGACTCCCAGTCGAAACAGGACTCCCAGTCGAAACAGGACTCCCAGTCGAAACAGGACTCCCAGTCGAAACAGGACTCCCAGTCGAAACAGGACTCCCAGTCGAAACAGGACTCCCAGTCGAAACAGGACTCCCAGTCGAAACAGGACTCCCAGTCGAAACAGGACTCCCAGTCGAAACAGGACTCCCAGTCGAAACAGGACTCCCAGTCGAAACAGGACTCCCAGTCGAAACAGGACTCCAAGTCGAAACACCTCCCAGGGTTCCTACGGAACGCTCGTGGAGGCGGGCGACGCCAGTGCACGAAGCACGGGGCGTCGACCACGGCGTCACGCCGACGGACAGCCATCGTGGCTTCCTGTTTAGGGAGGTGTCAAAAGCTTGGAGAGCAGTCAGCCACGAACACAACGGGACGCCGACCAAATGCAGCCGGGGCACCAGCCACACAAATCGTGCCACACCACACCGCGTGGGGTGGACACGGAGCACACAGACACAGTCCCAGCGACTAAAAACACCCCGTTTCACCAGCACAGACAGATCACAGCAGTTCGCAGCCCAGTTCAGTACAGCTCACTCCCCGAAAAAGAAAAAGGCCACACCCGGGTCCACCCTATTTATACGGCGTCGCCTTTCACTAAAACCGACCAATCGCCGTCGTCCCCGTAAGCGGAACCAAGTCTCCGGGTTCAAACAAAGGCCTCCAGAGCCCGCGAACCGTCAGCGTTCACAGCACAAAAATGCAATAATGCACCCCAAATGCACTTAGCTTGGGATCAATTTTGAAACGTCACTACGAAGGGAAGTTGTCAACAAATACAGAAGACCAGCGCCAATCCTAGACAACTCCAACCACAGATACCACAGACTATATTGTCCCCAACAATGACTCAACCACAGACCAAAAACAAGCGTATGGAATGTTTTAATATTTTATCATTCAAACGAAACACTATCCTTTTTATAAAAATTGCAAACCACGAAAGTCCCGAAATTCCAATAAATAAAATATACTAACATTCGACAAAGACAAGAGGCTGAATGAACCACCGACTATATAGAACAGAACGAACTAACGCGCCAAATTTCAAAGTGACTCGAATGGCGAGCGATGATTGGTCCATTCATCCGACGACATCCTCAGTTCACTGTCAGTCAAGCTGTGTCAGTCAAGCTGTCAAACTGCACGGTCCGCCAAACGTCATTAGGTTCCCAATGTCACTGTCAGTCCTCAATGTCAACAGGCTTGTCACTAACTCCGATTGTAAACAATAAACATTAAGCATCTAAGATTTAGGTTCATTAATTAAAGTATTAAGATTGAAGTGGAATTCGAACAGAAACAATTCGGTCCCGTGGAGAAGATGATCTCTGTGTATGGTGTCCAGGGGAATGTCCATTGCTCAGGTCAGTAAAGAAAACAGGTGTTACACCTAGTGTTTTGAATTATTTCATTGTTTTCAACATGACTGGAGCCAGGCAATAACTCATTGGCACACATCCAACAAGATTCACAGATGTTATCAGATGCATCAATCTGTAAAAAAAGAGAAGTCAATGTAACCATCTCTTAATGAATTTAATACTTTAAATAAATGTTATAAAGTTGAAGAGTTTGAATGTTTAAATCTCAAGTCCAAATATAATCTTATTATAATAGTTATTTTACACCGAATTATAAGGAGTAATAAATGATAAGTAAATAATTGATACAATACTTTTTACGTGCGTATTATTACATGGTAAAACTTAATATCACCGTGCGCATTTTGTACTTATTGTGAATAATGTGTGCAGTTTTTTAAAAACTTGTAATGAAAACTAAAATACTTACAAGTTGTGGAGCGATCCATTCTCTAATGAGAGCTTGAATAGTCACCGGCGCGGATTGCACATTGTGCCTCCTCAGGCCAATGCCAATCCCACAATTAATGCATCTTTCGTCCATTATCCACAATCGTAGGCAAAATCGGCAGTCCAAATAATACGCGCCAGGTAAGTCGTTGGGGCAAGATTCGAGGTCCAAGAAAGCCGGGGTCAATCGTATAGGCGAAATCGGGTATCAAAAAGCACAGCCAAGGGTCGTCACTAAGAATTTATCACAGCACACAAAAACACGAATACACATTCCAAAAGCATTCGCAACGAAATGAAAAATAAACATGCTTCAACAATGACAGTTAGTGACAGTGTTGCCACATCAAAAAACTGGATTATGGTTGATTCTTCCATAAAATACCGTAGATTTTTATAAAATACTGTAGATTGTATGAGATTAGAGGTTTGTTCCTACTGAAATCAGATTTTTGTGTGGGTCAAAATACGGTAAAATGTACTCAAAACATTAAAACGCGTTATGACAAAAATATTATATTTTATTTTGTTATGGCAACTCTGTTTAATATGTCGGAATGGTAGAAAATCAAATTGTGTCTAATGTTTTATTACTAAATCGAATCCCAACGGTGTTGCAAAAAAACGAAATATGAAATGGAGGTATTAAAACATGCAAGATTTTTTGAATGTATTGAATAAGCTGTCCGTCCAAGCCTAAATCCGATGTTCTCCTTTGCTTCTGATGTAATATATCTTCGGCCATGTGATCTTTATATTATTTATTCCATAAATCAATCGGTGTTGATGGGAAGCATTTAGACAAAATTATGGAAAACAATGTTCGTATTTGTTTAGCATTTGACGAGATTATAGCATCTTCCAGAGTCATTCTCTAGCAATCCCAAACGTTGACAGGCTTCTCTGTATGTGCCGTACAATACACCATCAACAGTTCGCAGATATTGGAATGATGTTGGGCCACGAACATTGACTAACAGTAAACGCAAATAAAAACACTCATCTTGGCTGGGATGGACTGTGTTAAGACGTCCTAGTGCATCGATTAAAAGATGCAAAATTTTCTAATTCATGTCCCGGTTCTTCACTCATACAGGTTTTAACTAGCTCGTTACGTAATTTAATAAATCTGGCGAGAACGTGCCAATTTCTGTCAAACTCTGGCAATAACTATAAAGCCTTAAAAATTCTAAGTTAGGAATTTCCATATTATTTAAATTATCTAAGTCTCTACCAGAGTCCAATGCACGATTCCTACTAACTATCTAACCTAGGGGACGATTTCCTTGGGTGAAACATTTTGGCAAATTATTTTAACACAGTAACACAAAAAAAATTACACAAGATATAGGAGAAAAAAAATACACATATAGGGAAAGTAAAAGGAGAGCCACAAATTAACGATTCTTAAGTACTCACATACGCATTTTAGTATCTGCTGTATCGAAGTATGGATACTCCTCCTGGTTTGAAGGTTCGTAGATTCAGGATACCCGAAGTAGGCCTAGCTTAGTCCCTAACTTACAGATATCCTACCGACTGCGGCAGTTATGTAAGCTGCAGACGGGGGATGCAGAATAGTCAAAATGCAAAATTACACAAGATATAGGAGAAAAAAATACACATAAACGGAAAGTAAAAGGAGTGCCACAATATAACGATTCTAAAGTACTCACATGCGCATTTTAGTATCTGCTGTATCGAAGTTTGGATAATCCTCCTGGTCTGAAGGTTCGTAGATTCAGGATACCCGAAATAGTCCTAGCTTAGTCCCTAACTTACAGATATCCTACCGACTGCGCCAGTTATGTAAGCTGCAGACGGGGGATGCAGAATAGTCAAAATGCAAAATTACACAAGATATAGGAGAAAGAAAAACATACATGTAGGAAAAGTAAAAGGAAAGCCACAATATAACGATTCTAAAGTACTCACATTGCGCATTTTAGTATCTGCTGTATCGAAGTTTGGATACTCCTCCTGGTCTGAAGCTTCGTAGATTCAGGATACCCGAAGTATTCCTAGCTTAGTCCCTAACTTACAGATATCCTACCGACTGCGCCAGTTATGTAAGCTGCAGACGGGGGATGCAGAATAGTAAACACTCGGCTGGGATGGACTGTGTAAAGACGTCCTAGTGCATCGATTAAAAGTGCTAAATTTTCTAATTCATGGCCCGGTTCCTCACTCATATAGGTTTTAACTAGCTCGTTACGTAATTTAATAAATCTGGTGAGAACGTGACAATTTCCGTCAAACTCTGGCAATAACTGTAAAGCCTTAAAAATTCTATCTAAGTTAGGATTTTCCATATTATTTAAATTATCTAAGTGTCTACCAGAGTTCAATGCACGATTCCTACTAACTATCTAACCTAGGGGACGATTTCCTTGGGTGAAACATTTTGGCAAATTATTTTAACACAGTAACACAAAAAAAATTACCCAAGATATAGGAGAAAAAAAAACACATATAGGGAAAGCAAAAGGAGAGCCACAATATAACGATTCTAAAGTACTCACATGTGCATTTTAGTATCTGCTGTATCGAAGTTTGGATACTCCTCCTGGTTTGAAGGTTCGTAGATTCAGGATACCCGAAGTAGGCCTAGCTTAGTCCCTAACTTACAGATATTCTACCGACTGCGGCAGTTATGTAAGCTGCAGACGGGGGATGCAGAATAGTCAAAATGCAAAATTACACAAGATATAGGAGAAAAAAATACACATAAACGGAAAGTAAAAGGAGTGCCACAATATAACGATTCTAAAGTACTCACATGCGCATTTTAGTATCTGCTGTATCGAAGTTTGGATAATCCTCCTGGTCTGAAGGTTCGTAGATTCAGGATACCCGAAATAGTCCTAGCTTAGTCCCTAACTTACAGATATCCTACCGACTGCGCCAGTTATGTAAGCTGCAGACGGGGGATGCAGAATAGTCAAAATGCAAAATTACACAAGATATAGGAGAAACAAAAACATACATGTAGGAAAAGTAAAAGGAAAGCCACAATATAACGATTCTAAAGTACTCACATTGCGCATTTTAGTATCTGCTGTATCGAAGTTTGGATACTCCTCCTGGTCTGAAGCTTCGTAGATTCAGGATACCCGAAGTATTCCTAGCTTAGTCCCTAACTTACAGATATCCTACCGACTGCGCCAGTTATGTAAGCTGCAGACGGGGGATGCAGAATAGTAAACACTCGGCTGGGATGGACTGTGTAAAGACGTCCTAGTGCATCGATTAAAAGTGCTAAATTTTCTAATTCATGGCCCGGTTCCTCACTCATATAGGTTTTAACTAGCTCGTTACGTAATTTAATAAATCTGGTGAGAACGTGACAATTTCCGTCAAACTCTGGCAATAACTGTAAAGCCTTAAAAATTCTATCTAAGTTAGGATTTTCCATATTATTTAAATTATCTAAGTGTCTACCAGAGTTCAATGCACGATTCCTACTAACTATCTAACCTAGGGGACGATTTCCTTGGGTGAAACATTTTGGCAAATTATTTTAACACAGTAACACAAAAAAAATTACCCAAGATATAGGAGAAAAAAAAACACATATAGGGAAAGCAAAAGGAGAGCCACAATATAACGATTCTAAAGTACTCACATGTGCATTTTAGTATCTGCTGTATCGAAGTTTGGATACTCCTCCTGGTTTGAAGGTTCGTAGATTCAGGATACCCGAAGTAGGCCTAGCTTAGTCCCTAACTTACAGATATCCTACCGACTGCCCCAGTTATGTAAGCTGCAGACGGAGGATGCAGAATAGTCAAAATGCGGTTAACTTTTACTGAATTTAATGTATAAAATGTTAATTCCTAACTACAATCTATGTTCGAAGTGAGAACAACAATAGTTAATAATTTTCTTAAAACTACGTGGAAAGCTGCATTCGTGGGAACGGGATCATATCGCACTTTCTGCTGCGTTGATAGTACGTTCGCCCGGTGACGACGATACGCGATGAACGAAATGCAATAAGCGATATGATGCGGGATGCATCTTATGTAACACGCTAATAAACCCCATTTTCCCATTTTCTGTAGAGAGATTGTTGCATGGCAAGACTGTCTACACCTGACGCATTTGACGTTTATCGCACTTGTTGTTAGTGTCAAAGTTGTCAATGTCCATATCTTGTGGTCAGTTGTATTGTAAATATTTTGAATGTACTATCTCTGCTCTGTATTCAGTGGTATAAACGTATTTAACGTGGTATTTTTGAATATTGTGACAATAAGCTATAGAATACATAACAAATTCAAATATGATGGCATCGCAAAAGACAGGAACCGGCAAGTAAGTCTAACATTTGTATTATCGTAATGATACAGTCAGTATAATACTATATTATAGAAACTTTCAACGGCATCTCCAAGTTCAGCAGCCGTGTGAGGTATTGCAATGAAGTGTTTTAATTTTAAGCAAATGTGCCTGGATACGACGTATATGATTTTGCGGGCAGTGGATTTTAAGACACCAGACAGATTACGGGAACATTGTTGCATATTTCCAGTGGAATAAGATCTTAAAGTAAGCCATAATTGCTCCATTGGCGTAACTGCATAATTTCTTTCAGCAGGTCTTGTTAACCCGTCTCCTATTTATTTATTTATTTATTTATTTATCTTTATTAGATACACCATTGACTTATCACTATGCATTGATAACTAAATAAATTGTTACAATTGATCCATTCAGTGTGATTTGTCTTAAAAGGCGTATATAAAACTTTTATATTTAATAGCAGTTAACACAATATTTATATCAAACCAAGTAATTTTACATGTGTACGATGTTCCAAATCAAGCTTTGTTTAGATAGACGGTAGCGCTTATAAAAGTGTACATCATCCTAGTACCCCAGGGGCGGATTAGACGTTCTAAATAGTAAATACCTTTGGTCTTCTCATTAAAACATATTTCGCGACATTTTCATCATCAGATGAACTCTCTGACATGTCGCAGTATCTGGTTATGTTTAAATTCATAATTAATAACATAAAAAATCTGTATTGTAATTTGACACGTTTCACTAAAATCACACGAGCAGACAACACTAAGAAAGCGAGAGCTAACTAGCTGCTATCGGCTAATCCCTTGTTGGAGCTGTAGTTAAATATTGTAACCAATAGTTACTTACTCATTTAATCACTGGTTGTACAAACTATATAGATCAAAAAACGAATTTTAGAAAAAAAAAACCATTGGTCGTTAATTTTAACCCTTGGTCACCTTAACTATAGATAAAAAAATCGGCCCTTAAACGCGGGACTTCTTTTTTGAAAATTGTTTTTGTTTTTTTCGATAGGAAATTAATGAGATCTTTTTTATACTGTGCGCACGTAACAAAATCTATCAAAATTTTATGTAGCCGTGACAATCAATTCTATATAAATATAAATATTACTCATATGAGCATAACTTCTTAAAATTAAATCTATTATATTTTCCACTTGTATGAAAAAGTTTAAAAAGTCATTTGTCGGATAATGCAAAATCGAATCTTCAGAATATTTCTTCATTGTTATATATTAATGAAAATGCTTTTCCCTACCTTCTAAATTATTGTTACACTGAGGGCAATTATGTTCTTCTTGGGACTGGTTCACGAGCCATCCACAACAGTAAGCTGCTGCTGCACACTTTTCTTTATCATTATAGTCATATGACTGTAATAATTTTTCTAAATTCAGTAAATTAATTAAATAATGATCTTCATGTTTTCCATTATGAACAATATTTTGATTGCACTGTCTGAGCGGTCAGTCCTAGCATTCTGGCTTTCTGCAGGCTTTCTACCCTCAATTCAAGGTTGCTGATCCTCTGGCGATCCTGTGTCATTTGGCTGTGCATCGTGTTGAGTAAGGTGAGAATTTCTCTTTGCGATTTTTGGACATCTGTCAACAGCGTGTAGATAATACCCTGATCATCCTGATAGGCAGGGGGGAGGCTGGCGAGTGGCTGTATCCCTACACACCTTGGGTAACTTGCCAGTGTCTGAAAACAAAATTACAAAATTTACATTCTATGTAAATTTGCATTTTTATCACACATGGAAGATGGAATATATGAAAATCAAATGGAATACACGTATTTCAACAGAACAAAATACGAGCTTACTATTTATTTATTAAATCGAATCAAAGCAAACTTGTTTTGAAATGAAAGTATATTTGAAGGACTTTGGCGGACTTACCTTAATACGCGGTCCAATCGCCATTGCTGTCAATAATAGCTTGACACCTTCTAGGCATGCCCTCAACTAATGCCCTCAACGAGCGCCATATATCTTTGATACGACGAGATAATTGTGCTACACTATACAGTTGTTTTCCAGCAAGTTTTCTCTTCATATAGCTCCAAACATTTTCAATTGGATTGGCATCTGGGGACTGAGACGGCCAATCCATGCAGACGATACCATTTTCGGTTTTCCACTCAGTACACAAACGACTTCGGTGTTTAGGGTCATTGTCCTCCTGTAAAACCGACTTTTCAGTTTTAGCACCAAACCACTTTTCTGCAGACCTCAAAAGACCGCGTTCATAAATTTTCACCATTTTTCGAGCCTTAAGATTTTCTGTAAACAACTCCAAACGACCAAATCCGCGCTGATTGAGACATCCCCAAACATGAACCTTTACCGGTCGTTTAACAGTACGTTGAATGAAACGAACACCAGGCCGTTACGCAGATTACGGCAGTTTTTAGTCCAGCAACGAATTGTCCAACTGTCGGGCTGCTATTGGACCCACAGTTGAAGCGTATGCACTCAAATAAATTTTCAAGTGGGTCCTGCTGCAGTCAAGAAGACTGACAGACTTTTAATACATTTATGTTTGGCACTGAGGGTTCTCCAAACCATTTTTATGCCATTGAGGGTCTAAATCCGCCCATCTATTGATGAGGGATTACCCCTGCATCCCAAAAATTCAAGACTTTTAAAAAATGATTTCATTTTGTCGAACATTTGCATATGTTCTGATGAATTTCTTACATTTTGTGGGAAATATAAAAAAATCATCAGAACATCTGCAAATTTTTTCCTCTTTTAAGGTCTGGTGTCGACGCATTTGCACCGTCGAACAGTTCGTCGATATTTGTTATTAAATTGGCCGTTGCCAAGGCTTCAGTAGGAATGTCTCCTGAAAATCACAATCATCATCATCATCCTGCCCATTTCCCAATAATCCTGAAAATCACAATAAACAAATTAAATCAATATGACCTTAATATTAACTAGCGTTCCAACTGCGGCTTTGTTGGTATATAGGTATACTAATATATTATACAAATTTTTTACTACTTTATTTTTTAGGAATTATGAAGTTTAAAGCAAATCAGACCACAAAAGTATTTTAGTTAATTAAATTTTAAAAGGTTTTGTTAAATATCTTATTTATTGACAAATTATTCTTAATCTTAAGGTACATTTACTTAAGAACTTGGGAACTAATGTGTAAGAAAGGATATTGTCATTAAATGTTCGTAAGCATAATTATTGTGATCAGAGTGAATAAATGAGTTTGACATTGATTGTAAAAAAAACTGTGTTTCTTACCTCCTGCTATTTTGGCATATATTCCTGCTGCAACTGAGTGGCTTAAAACTTGTGCTGCAAGTTTTATCCTCATTTGTTGTTTAGAATTTGGCTCAAGGTGGTCTTTACTTATGCATGGTGCAAATACAAAATTTGGATTATTATTGTCCAATTCATAAAATTGCCTGATGTGGCTCCATTTAGCGATTCCTGTAATTATTGAAAGTATTAGAATTACTTTCTTTTATAAATTAAAACATTAGGCTTTTTATATACATGTATACTACTTAGTCTGGTCATCAAAAGATGACTTAGGACTTGCAGCCTATAAGAGACGTACTGGTCATTTCTTAACTGATAATTTAAAAAAGAATAGGGCGGTAAAATCGAAACAACTACTGAAGCGGTACGCAAAAGGAGGTCACAGAAAAAAATTGTTTACGGATGAGACAATTTTTAAAATTGAGCAACATTTTAACAAACAAAATGACCATATTTATACTCAAAGCTCTAAGGAAGCTTCCCAATTAGTCGACAGAGTGTATCGTGGGCATTATCTGACTTCAGTGATGGTTTAGCGGGGTATTAGCTATGAAGGAGTGACTGAGCCATACTTTTGTGATCAAAACATCGGCACAAGTGTATCAAGATACCATTCTTGAGAAGGTAATGAAGCCCCTTAACAACACCATGTTCAATAACCAAGAATGGTTCTTCCAGAAAGACTCGGCGCCGGGTCATAAAGCTCGGTCTACGCAGTCTTGGTTGAAAACTAACGTTTCGGACTTCATCAGAGCTGAAGACTGGCCGTCGTCTAGTCTCGATCTTAATCTGCTGGATTATGATTTATGGTCAGTTTTAGAGAGTACGGCTTGCTCTAAACGCCATGATAATTTGGGGTCCCTAAAACAATTCGTACGATTGGCAGTGAAAGAAGAAGAAGAAATGCATACCTCCTTAATCAAAGCAGATAGTCTGTCACCTGTGACAAAACCACTTGATAAATAATAAGCCACCGGCTGCTTAACTTGCTTCCAAACTCCAACTTTCATAAATACAAGGGCATTTGAAGCTGCCTGTGGAGATCTACCTTATGTAGCATGGTCTTGAAAACTTTCAATTAAATCTGCCTTAGAGTTGTACCATAATTTTTTTCTTATGGACATTTCATCCCACAACAATATGTACTCTCGTTCGGAAGGCCCAAATTGTTTTGTTGTTTTTCAACACTGTAAGTGTTGTTTTATGTATCCCCACATTCATTTTAAATTTGCTCAAGAGGGATTTTAATGTGATGGGTGCTGGTAAACAAATCATTCTTCTCATCAGTTTGTAGGTTGTTGGTGACCTTTTGTAGAGCCTCAATGCTATTATTTTAGCCTCCATGTTCCACCTGCGCCCAGGATTCTTCCTCTTATAATTCTGCAGTTCTCCTTGCAGTAACAATGCAAATGTTGGACTAATTTTTTTATTGAATATTTCTTTGACTGTTTTATTGTTACAAATAAAATTAAAAAATGCTTCATTTTTTAAATGCTTTATTGCATGCATGCTACTTTTCAGTTTCTTTATTAACATTTTGCTTTTCTGATCACCTTGTTTTGAAGACTCGTACACAAATATTGAAATGGTTGGAGTGATAATGTTTGCATTATGTTTTCTTAAAGGATAAATTTTGGATGGACCAGCAACAGGTTCAAATGTCAGGTCGATCTGACAGATTAGACATTGATTTTTCCTGAAAATGAAAGGTTGATTCAAATCCTCAAATTATTTTTAAAATAAGTCATAGTTGAGGTACGCCACCTATAAGAAAATTGATTTGATTAAATTAAACTTGATGATGTGTTTTAAATACTTTTTTCAAGTGTTAATTGTACTAACCTTATGACATTGAACATCAGGTACAGCTGTTCTGAACAACTTCTTCTCATAAAAGCATGTGCTTTTAAAATGTTTGCTGCAAAGCATCTTATACTTAGCATGGAGTCTATCCTGGAATTTTGTTGTAGACCAAGCTTCGATTGGGAAGCAATACTTTGCCCATAATTCACAACTGGACATTAAAAAATATCAAAATTATACACCATAATAATAATCCATTACACATAATAATCCAAAAACTCCTTCCCGTAGACCAGATATTTTTTTTACAGTAATTTTGCAACCCACCTGAGACAGTCCACGACTGTACTCCAATAGTGCAGCCGTGGATAGTCTTCGGTTGGTGCCCCATCCCGTTTTAGATCAAAGTTTTCAAAAGGGGTCTCTGCTTGTTGGACCTGTGTCCCCCATATGCCTTCCAAACGATCGGACATCTTCCGTACAGAAGATGAACCGTGAACATTAAAGAGATCCTAATACGAGTATAGCTATCAAGCAAAAAAAGTTTTCATAGTAAGTAGATACTTAATGATTTTTGGCAACAAGTTGGTTCTTTAGCAAAGGGTATCAAATGAATTAGGTTGGTATGAACTCTGCCCCCAAGATGACCATCTGACCATGTTATGTTAGTTAGTGGTGGTAGTTAGAAGCTGGATGAACAATAATTGTAGTATTCTGTCTGAACAATAATTGTAGAAAATACACATACCGCACATACCGCAGATGCTGGGATCTTTATAAGGTGAAGCAAAATACGCAAATTACGTTAAACAGCCGGAGGACTTAAAAAAATCAAAAGTTTTCTAATACTGTTTAATTAATTAATTTAAAATTACAATTTAAATAATTATAAAGAAACAATACAGTACAATACTGGTAGCTGATATTGAATGCTAATTCTTGAAATTACATTAATAAGGAAAATTCGCAATAACAATTTATCTGGGGCACACGTGTACTGACGGTGCAGATCGGTGCGCGGCATCAGCGATCCTCCAACAGGCTAGGGCTGTAACACCTCCACCCCCAGAGCAGCAACTATTTGAGAACTTTGAGCGAGAATGTTGCTGGGATCGTTTCACTCGTGTCGGTTCCATCAGGAACTGCATGTATGGGCTCTTTGCTCGTTTTTGAAGTTTCCTCTGAAGTAGTGGCGCCTGGTCTGGTTCGTTGCAGGTACCGACGAATAATAATGGCTGCGGCGACTGTTAATGCACCAATTACAACGGCATATAGGGGTAGCGTTGTATGGTACAATGCTGGATCTGTATTACTCACTTCAATTGGTTTCTGCAAGAATATCCTGTCCTCCAAGTTATGCAAGTTTTTAAGATTGATAGTATTGAGGGTTATTTCAGGAGTATTGCGATCTTCTGTATCGTAAGTGTATCTGTACGAAGTGAACATCCATATGGAATGGTGGCGAGATAGCTTCCGGATAGTGATAGATATTCGTCGCGCCCACAGCGTAATTCGATTTTCGTAGGTCGTGGAAAGATGAGGGTATAGTGACGGTCGTCCAGTTGCTCCATGGCTTCGTTTGTGAAGGATATTATTGTAGGGTTGCACGATTTCTCTATTCGTTGGTTAGCGATGATATTTTGGATGCAATCGGGGTGATTTCTTGGTTGCAAGTTGCCTTTTCCGCGCAGAGAAGTTGAAAACCAAACTTCGGGCATTCAGCCTCCATGTACATAAAAGATTTTCCATTGGTTGCCATAAAAGGGTATGGTGGTAGAAAGGTCTGTTGGTATTTGTTAGGTTCAATGGAGAGACGGAATAATTCAAATGTATCGGGGGACATAATGGGGAATTATAATATATAATCCTAGTTTAAATATAATTACCAATCTTTTACCACTACAATAACTACCAGGTCTAATAATATCGTAGTATTCTCTCATGTCTACATCCACTACTTCTTTATTACCATAAATTTCCTTAAGTCTAATTATCATATTCTCTAAGTTAGCTAGCCCTAACATTCTATGATGTGTGCTCGATGCACGAATAAAAGCTAGTATATTTTCTAATCTAATTAACTCTAAATATAAATCTTCAGCGTTCTCGCTAATAATTGCTAAAAGCTATGCGAATTTCGCAAACTTTATTTCCGAGATATATCCTTTATCCAAAATTAATTTAAAGGTATCATTTATTTTATTCTGGTTGTCTACTAGAGTGGTTATTAATTATGTATGTTGGGTCATCCGGGCTTTATTCTAACTAATATGGTTATTGAATTCAGATAAAAGTTTTTGTTCATTACTCTCTAATATTTTAATTGCATTATCATAGTTTACAGCATCTGAATGATCCAAATTTCCAGTTAAACTTTTTATGAGAGATCCAAGTCCATCAAAAAGTCCTCTTTTGGAACGATTGGGCATTAAACAATGGTTAGGCAAGGGATATTATAGTGTAGACGAGTATTTAAATGACAAAGACGCATGGAAATGACCAGCTCTGCAACCAGTTCCGCTCAGAATAGTAAATACTTTTGTATTATTATCTTTTTTTGTAATATTTTTTTAAAAGATGTGCTGACGAGTTTCTTTAGGCTTTTCTTCTCCTCCACGATAAAGCACCTTCCGAAAAGCCAAAAAATGACGTGCTTAAGTGTATCAGTGATACCTATATGAATAAAATATTTTGACTTTGACTTTGACTTAAAGTTTTTAGATTTTGTTAAGTTTAGAACACAGGTAGTCTATTTGAAGTTCATATATTGCCAAGGTGTTATTGTCTAGTTCGCCCCAAAATAATCTAATTGGTTATTAATAGAATTGAGATGAATTTCTAAGTCCGAAAGTTCTATATATTGTATGAAGGAATGATAATGAGTAATGAGTCTGGCTTGACAAAGTTTGAAGGGGAGGAGTCCAGGTCCATTGTCCAGTGATTCAAGTGTTATCTCGCTCGCCATTGCCAGGTGAATCGCTAGGAGTACCAGTCGAAACCTGTAATTTCTTAATTTCGGGATTCTTAACAAAGACTTGTTGGTCAGGTTGGTATTCAACTTCTGGCTCACGGTTTTTATTTCGGTTAGTCATTAAATTAGTACGGTCAATCGTTGTAGATTCATTAATTAAATCATATACCGTCTTCATTTGATCCCGATGTGTCAAAATATACTGTTGCATCAGATATACATTAATATCGATGTCTAATGGGTCTCTTGGGTCAAAATGTCCCCTTTTTATATCATGTGGTATACACTTGGTAAAACTGTGTACTGAACTGTTGTAGGCTAATATAGCATAGGGTATTAGATTAATATTCGGTTCGTCTTTCTGTCTTAGTCGGAGTATTCGTAAATGTTAAAGTAGAGTCGAGTGAAACCTTTCTATAATGCCATTATCATTGGAGGAATGAGCTAAAGTCCTGTGGTGGTTAATTCTATGTAGTCTTATAAATTCAGCAAAGAGTTGATTTGTGAATTCGGTACCATTGTCTGTCACTATAGTCAGGGGTAACCCATGGTGTGTACAATAGGTTAGTAGTGCTTGTAAAATACTGACTGCTGTACCATCACGCAACAAAGGTTATGTATTTCTCGTTCATAGTAGTAAATAAGTCAAGGTGGACAATTTCAAATGGTTTAGTGGCTGTTGGTACAATGTTAAACTGAGGTCTTATAGGGTTCCTATAGTATTTTGTCTGTCCACATATAGTGCATTCGTTAATATATTTAGTGATTTCCTCCCTCATCTTGGGCCAGTAATAGCGACGGGACAGAGCTAGATAACATTCATTAATTCCTCTATGATTTGTCCTTCCTTCGTGATAGTGTCTGATTATTTCTTGCTGTCTTAAATACTCCTTCACATCTTCTAACTCGGTTTTTGTCAAAACTAAATTCATAGATGAGCTTTTGAAACATCTTTGTAGAATTGGTATAATAGTATACATGCCTAATGGTGGGGTAATCTTAAGGGCGGTTTTTACTTTGTAGACCAGGGTAGAAGCCTTTAAAAATAATGAAAAGTGAAAAAAAATTATAATAGAATGAAACCTATTGCAAAAGGAAGAGAATATAACAAAAAATAAAGGAAAAATAATTTACGGGCGATCTGAGGTCGGGAAGTGGGGGGGAGGGGGGGTTTAAGGGTAAAAAACGGTTTATCTCAATTTCCAGCAAAACTATAAGTCCTATGGAAAAAAGTTAAATGGCAAAGTTATAGGTAATAAAAAGGTCTACAATTTTTGTATTTACACTTTTTTCACATAACCTCAAAATTTATGTGAAAAATTCAAAAAACCAAGTTTTTGGTTTTTTATTTTTATCTTTTACAAAAATTTTTTTTTTTTACGAAATTTTGTGAAAACTTACCTTTCTATGTCCCAAACATACTGTAATTTTTTTGATTTAAAATATTTATTTTTTCACCTTATTTTGACTTAATATCGAAAAATCACCCTAATTTTCAATCGAAAATTCACCTGTCAAAATATCCGCTTTTTTAAAAAAATCTGTGAGCTTTTTATTTGCTAAAATCTCTACTTTCTGATGGTATAAAAAAGATATACACTACTATGGTAAATTTTCTCAGAAAATGCAATGAAACGACAACTATTTTTGCATGTTTCTTGCAATCTTTATGGATTTGTAATTTTTTTGCTTATTAATTTATTAATTTAACATGGATTTTGACGTTTTTCGATTAATTAAAGTGTAAATTTTAATAAATGGCTCAAAATTGTACATAAATATTAAAAATATATATTTAAAAACTCGAACTCGAATAATTTTTGTGAAAATAGTTGTCGTTTCATTGCATTTTCTGAGAAAATTTAACATGGCAGTGTATATTTTTTTATATACCATCAGAAAGTAGAGATTTTAGCAAATAAAAAGCTCACAGATTTTTTTAAAAAAGCGGATATTTTGACAGGTGAATTTTCGATTGAAAATTAGGGTGATTTTTCGATATTAAGTCAAAATAAGGTGAAAAAATAAATATTTTAAATCAAAAAAATTACAGTATGTTTGGGACATAGAAAGGTAAGTTTTCACAAAATTTCGTTAAAAAAAATTTTTTTTTGTAAAAGATAAAAATAAAAAACCATAAACTTGGTTTTTTGAATTTTTCACATAAATTTTGAGGTTATGTGAAAAAAGTGTAAATACAAAAATTGTAGACCTTTTTATTACCTATAACTTTGCCATTTAACTTTTTTCCATAGGACTTATAGTTTTGCTGGAAATTGAGATAAACCGTTTTTTATCCTTAAACCCCCCCTCCCCCCCACTTCCCGACCTCAGATCGCCCGTAAATTATTTTTCCTTTATTTTTTGTTATATTCTCTTCCTTTTGCAATAGGTTTCATCCTATTATAATTTTTTTTGTTTTCAAAAATTATCGACCCTGGACTATTGGGGTTTACATATTCTTTAATGGCATTAACTACGTTCTGCTCTAATGTTGATTCGGATACTTGTATGTGGGTCCGCGTATGAGTGTCGAAAGGTTTTGTCATAGTTGTCCGTGTTTTAATGTCACCTACAATTGTAAAACAGATTTGTCTGTGAAATTTGTTGAGAGGTTCTTCCGTTATGGGTATCTCAAGAATGGGGTCCTCTGCGGATGTATGTATGGTGGCAGTTGAAGACCCTGGTGGTTCAGGTACTACTGAAGTACCAATACCACATTCTCGAAGGAGGGATTCTATCTCTTCGTTGTTAATTTGGATTTGAGAGAGAGCATCCGCATTGGTATTACATTTTCCTTTTTTATAAATTACAGTATAGTCGTATTCACTTAGTTTTAGTCGCCATCTAGTCAGTCTGGAGTTAGGCTCCTTTAAGTTCATAATCCATTGGAGGGGCTTGTGGTCTGTAAGAATTTTAAACCTACGGCCAAATAGGTAGGGTCTAAAATACTTAGTGGCCCATACTATTGCTAAAAGTTCTTTCTCAATGGTACTGTAGTTTAACTCGCTGTCATTTAGAGTTCTAGAGGCATAGCAAATCGGCTTGTCAGATCCTACGGGGCCTTGCGAAAGAACGGCACCTATGGCTACATTTGAAGCGTCTGTCGTTAGAATAAAGTCTTTTGTAAAGTCCGGGTATTGTAGTATAGGGTCGTTAGTCAGCAATGTCTTACATTTCTCAAAACAGTTAATATATTCGGATTCTAAGGTAATTTTATTGGATTTTTTGAGGCATTTAGTCATTGCTTTAGTCACACGGGCAAAGTCGGGTATAAATTTCCTATAGTATCCTAATAATCCTAAAAATTTCTTGATTTCTTTAGTGGTTTTGGGCAACGGATAATTTTCGATAGCTCTTGACTTTATCGGGGTTTGGCTTAATACCTTCATTACTAATGACATGACCAAGATATGCGGTTTCTAACTTCAAAAACTCTGATTTGTCCATTTGTATCTTAAAATTGGACTCACGTAATCTACTGAAAACTTTCTCAAGATTTATCATGTGTTCTTGGAGCGATGTGCTGAACACTATGATATCATCAAGATAAACTAGGCATATCTCGTTTTGTAATCCTCTGAGTACATTATCCATGACTCGTTGGAAGGTAGAGGGTGAATTCTTAAGACCCATGGGCATGCGTAAAAATTCAAAGTGCCCATGCTCTACATTAAATGTCTGTCTGTGGTATCGTAGACATAGACGATGAGGCCGAGAGACTGTAGCTCAGGTTGAGGCTTGTCGTCTCAATGTTCTCTTATGTGGCTCAAGTAGAGACGAACTTTCCGCAACCCGCGGCAGCGTGCGGCGAGGCTGCTCAAGTGAATATGCAGCTTTATAGTGAGACTGTAAGGTTGAGTTTCCAAAAAAAAATGAAATTTTATTTAATCTGGGAACTATCTCAATACGAGTATAGTGGGGGAGACATATCAAATAGTTTCTAATTCAATTTGACGTAAAAATATAACATAAATCTATGTAAATGTTTCCTACAAAATCTTAAGACAGAGATTTATTCCCTCAGTTTTATTTTTATTTTTTCAAATTAAGAATGAATTTCAATATTCAATCTGACATGCAGTTTCTAAGTTAAATCAAAACTATGATGTCTTCATTATATGGAAACTCGAAAAATGTTTTCCCTTAACTCCAAAACATATGTGTATCTTTAATACATAATAATACAATAAATAGTAAAATTTTAAGCGATACCTGCCATGAATCCAAATACCACAAACTTCGGCTAAATACTTGGGTTGCATGCTTCACAAGCATTTTCGGAATAAGTGATGGTGTAACATGGCATTCTGTAAGTTTGGGAATAAGACGAGCTATTTTATATGAAGATTCTCTCTTGTATATGGCCCGTAAATGACTCGATTTTGTTGTTTTTGTTTTTCCCCTCATGGTAAATTCAAAATTTTTTGTCAATAAATTGTTTTTGATCCCCTGGATTAAATGTCCACCCCATCAAATATTGGGAAAATTTTTGCTCCGTTAACATCAAAGAAGCCACCCACCCAATCTTCACTTCTTCTCAGATAATTAATCTCCTATGGTCGCATCAATCAAGCTATAATATTGGTGGTGCCTTGATCACATACGGTGGCAATCACTTTGAGCCCAGTTTTTTACACATTCTCAATTACTAGTTGCAACTGTCGTTTCAAGTTGTATGTTTTAGTTGTTTCAGCACTAAAACTTTATGCAATGGGCTGCTTATATTTCTTTATGAAGCACTTAATGATAAAGACGAGGACGTGATCTGCTATCTGCAAATTGCGTTCTGCTCCATCGTCACAAAATTATTGAATATCGTCATGTTTTACCGAGCTGAAATCGTCATTTCGTCAAATATGACGATACAATATTTATGGAAATTTGGCATTTTCAAGTTTTTTTGTCTGAAATGCTCAAACTGAGTATTGTTGATACCCGGCTTCAAGGTTAATTTGTTAACCAATTTGTCTAAAGTTTTCTTGCCTGGTAAAGGACAAAGACCAAGTATGCGGTAGGCTCTGGGGCTTACCTTATATGTATAGAGAGGGGATTTTCTCATCTAGAGTGCTCTTGGCAGCTTGTGGCACTGCTTAATTTGCATCGCAAAAAATCTTTTGTTGGTGGTGGACATTATGTTTGGTAACACTGTCTAATGCTTCAGTTTTTAAAACTTTTTTCAGCATGACTTTTCTTCAGATCTCTGGAATCTCCGTTCTGTTTTCCAGATCACAGAAGTATGTAGGTAAGTAGATATGTGGTCCAGATTGATTACATGTTGCAGAAATAACACACATTTGTAATAATAGATGTTTTTGGTATGGTTTGTGGTATATTAAGTATTTTTTGTAATGGATTGAAGGCAGCAAACAAACATGCAGCGGCCTCGAGTGGCTTCTGCAGCCCATAGACACAACTGTGACCAAGCTCTATTTAGCTTGAAAGATAGGTATGTTAGTGTAGAGTGTTAAAACGAATATTAGTTGGTTACCATTCGTTAGTCCTGTTAGCGTAAATTAGTATTTTAGTAGTCCCGTTAGTATTAGGCCTATTCGAAGTTGAATGTTACCATAAGTATGGGGCTTTTCAATAGGAATGCTCGGTACTGCAGATTATACTCCCATTGGCACAGGCTCAGTAGCAACCCTTGTTGGTAAATCTACCTCATACATATGAGCACCTGCAAGGCAAAAATTATAAATTTTGTAATCTATTATCTTAACATCTTTTATTATACTTATAATAACATTTGAAAAGTTTGTCTGAAACCACTAAACAGAATACACAGAAACAAAGTAGGATTTGAAAGATTCTGCAAAGCACTGTCT
The DNA here is from genome assembly GCA_963932265.1 of Thymelicus lineola. NCBI lineage: Eukaryota > Metazoa > Arthropoda > Insecta > Lepidoptera > Hesperiidae > Thymelicus > Thymelicus lineola. Next base: position 1,316,563 of record OZ010702.1, on the reverse strand, counting down.
ATGACTTTGCTTACTTCTTACTTTCACCTATAAATCCTATAATATATTTTGACAAGAACTTTATCAGATGGTAAGTGAAGAAGTCCGAGTAGTCTAGTGGTAAACAGCAGCAAGTTTTCCTTGAAATCTCGTATGGAACCACCCATTCTATCGATTGGTTCGATGCTTGCTACCTAGCTTGCGTGTCACTTAACTGGAGCCGTGGCCTTCGGCGTTTAATGAGGTATAGAAGTTTTAATATAATTATACTATAAACTCTACCCCTTTAGTCCGTCGTAACTACTTGATTTATGTGTATTTATAAATAACCATTACAGCAAGTGGAAATTGTAGAATTGTCAATTGGCCATCATGCAGGAAGCCCTACACCCCTCAAAATTAAATTAGCAATTTAAGCCTGAAAAGATAAATCTATCCCACCAACAGGACGGTTCCTATGAACTATAGCATTTTGCGCTTTACTAAGAACAATTTAAACTTATAATAAGAAGTTTCAACTTCTAATTAAGATATTTGCTGCTATACTAACGAACTGGTGGAACTTTATTCATTAATAATTATTTTAAAAGATATTAATTTACTTGATACGGCTGATTCCCTTTACCTTAATTTATGATAGAGTCGATAAATTGAAACACTTTGACTTAATGTTTTTTTGATATTAAGTTAGTAAACTTGTTACATCATTTACAGACTATATCCCTTCTTATCGATGGGATAAGAAGTGAGTCATTGGCCTCATCTGTTGTATACTGCACTTCGCCTTTTTTAAGAAAGTGAGGCATTTTGGGTATAAGGTTCATGCCTTCTATCAAGCCAATACTGGCTTTGAATCCTCAGTCTAATCCAATTCAGAGATGATGTCATTACGAGTACGGTTGAGACTAATCTTTATCTTCCGTGGGCTTGCCTCTCAACAACGAATTTTCAATTATCGGTTGAGTCGTGCCCGAAGATATGTAGAGTGCGCTTTCGGCATCCTAGCCAATTAATGGCGCATATTACATCGAGCTATAAATGTGCAATATGAATTTGTGATAAACATTATTAAGGCATGTTGTGCACTACACAACTTTGTTTTGAATCGAGATGGAGTACAAGCGTCTGATGACATTATCTTTGATGATTTTGGTCTTCAAATGTTATATTCGCCGACAACTAATGAAAGTAGTAGTAATAGTTTTAGTGATGTTGGCCCCTTAGTTGGCAATTAAAAAAAAATGAATTTGACAGAAAATTGCTGCGGATAAACAATTTAAATAGCAATTTAGGATTTTACTTATTGTTTTGTATACCTTTTATGTATAGAGCGCCATATACCTACAAACTTTTTTGTACGCTCAGGAACTATGCCTTAAAAATGAAAAAAATGGCGACGCTGTTATTTACGCTGCCAAAAGTGTTGTTGAGAAACTAGCTAGAGGGTATGTTGTCACTTGTTCAGTGTCCATAACATTGTCTACTGAAAGGTGTCCATAACATTGTCTACTGATATAGATATTCGACAACATCCCTCTCCAAAGCTGACTTTGTTCGTTAATCTGGCTTACTGTCTCATTTGTCGGTGCCAAAATTGCTCTATCAAACAACCATTCTTGATTGTCCATATTTATTTGTAGATCAGGATACAATTTATTTTTTAAATCATCTGTACTATCAAGAATTTGACAGAATTCACGTCTCAATGTTATCATGCCGTTATTATCTGTTGGAATATAATCTTCTCCGATTTTTAGAAGATCAGCCGCATATTGCCCTGCTTGAGAATCATTGTGTAGTTGTACTCGCATATTTGTAGTCAGACCAAATTTTTTTACGTGTATAGACGCTTTCAAACAGGCATTTATTTCATCTGCTGGATTACCCCTAGCAGTAACCGGCAGAGTCTGTCTAAAGTCACCAGCTAAAAGTATTTGACACCTGCGGTCAACTTCGCTATTTTCGTCTCTCATGAAGTAAATCTGCAAAAATTTTGGCTGATCGTTTGCAGGCAGTAAAGAGCCAATCCTATGGTAAATCTGACCTTGCATTTCAAACACAGTCAAAAATCCAGGAATAACAACCGCATTATCTACTCCAAACGAAGTCATTTGGAAACAAAAATTATAATACATATATTTCCTTATTCTATTCAAAAAATGTCGCGATTCATCGCTATCGTCAATGATCTTAGAGAAAAAGAGGTAGATATGTTACCTACATTCCATACGATGTTTACAAATGGCACGCTGGGTCACCGCCGCACGACTCACACACATGTAAAACGCATAGGTCGTATTATAACGTCACACAAAAGAGAGTAAATGTGGTAGAAGGGCCTATAATCTTGGCTACAGTTGCGCGCGAAAAAGAGACGGTTGTATTTTGCACTACGTCGTCTCTGACTGTCGTCGACTGAGCTCAGGTTTGATAATTAGCCCAGTTTTGGCGTGCCACTTTCGTTGCGAATCTATCTACGTCTTTTTCTTCTAACATCATTGGCTATCGTGTAAAAAAAGGATTTAAAGTGGTTACGCTGGCTCACCAAGTGATGGAAGTGAAACTTTATCACCAGAACAACTCATACCCGGAGTTTTCTCTTTTTATTTTAGTGCTTCACAATGTGTACACTTGTTATCCATCCGTCCTATGAGATCTAACGTCTGATAAATGTAATCGATTAAAGGGCTATAATCAAAAGCAGCGCCTTGAAATGCCTACCATGTGCATTTACTACATGTAAATGCACTTTCCTCCGTTGATCATTTAAAACACATCGTCTTAGTGATTCGTCATGCGACTCTGCAGCAATCCGTGACACTTGACGCTAGAGTCATTCGGGGCAACTGTGCGCACTTTTGCCTTTAATACGATACTGTGTCTTAAATATTAAAGCTAAAGAAATAAAAATTCTATCTTTAAAAAAAGCATTTATTAGTCTATAAATAGAAATAAAAAATGAAAACAAATTTAAAGTAATTCTTTTTGCAACAAACAATTAAAGAGAAATAGTCGGAATGCGTTCACTTGACCCATATTGCGGGTAACCGTGCGCATCTCTATGGGGTAAGTGAACGCGTATGGGGTAAGTAAACGCATTCCTCAATAAAATACACAAACAATTACAAAACAAATTATTTTGGTAACAATATTTTCTGGATGATCCTACAATTAATTCAGTCTTCATGTTTTAAAATATATTTTTATCTCAATCACAGAGTTCAGTCAGATTAAACCTTATCAAGTAACATTAATTTTTAATTAAATAGAGGTAACTAAGAATAATCTGATTAAAAGTAATTTTAACAACAAACAAAAATAAACTTTTTATATAAATAAACGACTATTAGTTTTTAATATTAAATTTTTGGAAATCAAATACGATTATCGCCACAGCCAGTACTTATTTAGTGAAGGAATCAATACAACTTTTTTAAGAACTACAATATTCAAACATAATTAATTTTCAATGCAAATATCACATACAAAAACGCCACTTTCATAAGCAGTGCACTGTTCGTGCCACCATTCATTGCAAGCATTACATTTGATCCATTCCTCTGTTGGTGGATCTTTGTATTTTTCTAGACAAAGTGGACAATGGTAATCCCTTTCTTTTGCTTTTGAGGTAGAAGGATTCTGTTTGTTTTTGTAAAGATGTCTTATTTTCTTCTCTATTGAAACTTGTGTCTTCTTTTTAGCAGGAGCAATTAATTTCAAAGCTGAAACCTTCCTTTTGCTTGTTTTCTTTTCCTGTTCTTGACGTTTCTTTTCTTCTAGCTGTTTTTTATAAGGACTGTATGTAATAACTTGTGATGACATGAACCGTTTGCCTCTATGTCTTTTTTCTTTCATCCGAGGAAGAGGCGAGAGTTGAGATACCGGCACATATTCACCAGTTATTGACTTTTCATTCAAGTTAGGGTCAATACCACGTGCTTTTCCAGTTGCGGAATTATTACTCGGATTGGTTGTTGATGGAACTTCCACGCTGGGTTCATCGAATGGACGAGATTCTACACCGAGTCTATTTTCAATGCAGGGATTTTCACATATGCTATACATAGATGGGGCTTCAGCGGTAAACTTTGCCGGCATGAGATCAAGTATTGATGGACTTGGGGTCTCTCTATGAACATTGTCTTCACAGGCTTGGTTAGAAATTTCACCTACCCCAGAAGACATGTTGCCTTCGTTTGGTTCAATTTGTATGCTACCTGCCTCTTCCGGCTGATCTTGGCTCTCATTGGAAGGTTCTTCTCCGGTATCGTTCCTTTCAGGCCGATCAACTGCCACTGGTTGATTTGATGACTGTTGAACATCTTGTTGCATCTGATCTGTGACCAATGAGGGTGCAAAATCTGATTCATCAAACAAATCATCGTCATAGGGATATATCCCGGTAACTTTAAATCCAGATACAGCATTTCCCAGCGTAGCTACTTTTTTATACGCTTCATTAAACAAACGAGCCACATGATATTGAGTAATAGGTCTTCCAGGGTGTTGCGATATAAATTTGTCACATTCTATCGAGTATTTAACCTTTAAAGGACTGAAAAGGCACCTGTCCAAAGGCTGAAGTTTGTGACTTCCATGTGGAGGAAGTGTCAGCATCACAATGTGGTTTTCACGAGCATATTTAACAGCCTCTAAGCTGATATGAGATGAATGGTTGTCAAGTATGAGTAATACTGGATCTTCTTGTGTGGGATGGACAAAATATTTGAAGTGGTGCAACCAGTTAACGAAAAGATCTGTATTTACGAAACCGCTGTCAGATACCATGCAAATACTTTGTGATGGGCCTCCGTCCAATAAATCATCACGTGGTCTTTTGCGAGGGTAAATAAACTCTGGTGGGATATATTGGCCATTAACACTCATGCAGCAGACCGCTGTCACGGTGACGCCTCTCTCTGCGGATACAACTTTACCCACTACCTTTTTTCCTTTTGTAGTAACCACCTTTGGAGTTTTCTTTGGTACTGTGCTCATGCCAGTCTCATCTACATTGAATATGCGACTTGGCTGAAATTTGTATTTCTCATACAATTCTTTTAAGTTTTTGTAGAATCGGTCAACTTGAACTTTATTAAAACCCATAGCTCGTGCCAGACTGGTTGCTGAAGATTGTCGGATGACTAGTTCAGGGTGACGTTTTAAAAAACATGCGACCCAGTCACGCCCTGCCATTTTTGAAGAATGACCAAATCTGTTATCAATATTATTCACAGAAGCATATTCATATGCCAATCGCCTTAAATCATTTATGGTAAGTCCAAAAAATCTTTCATCCATTTTCTTGCAATGAACGACAAACTCTTCCTCTTGTTCATTATTGAATGTTGGCTTAAAACGACCCATTGAATCTGCGGCTTTATCCAATTTAAGCCTCTTGCGCAGACATGATTCACTTATGCCTATGGCAGTAGCAGCAGCTCTCTTACTTTTTCCATCTCGGATAAGTTGTTTAGCCTTAGCAATTTGTTGTTCTGTCACTGGTGCTAGTTCAGGTTTTTTCCTAATATATGTTCGCGGCATGATGATTAACACTGCAACATAAAAAATTAAAATACATATGCACCTTCAACAGGTGTAATTAGAATTTTACTATTACTAAGACATTATGCCATCTAAAATTTTGCTCATGCGCGGGTAAGTGTACGCATGCGCACACTTACCTGCGCACACTTTCCCCAGGAAGCCAAAATACAAATAAATGTTGATACAGGTTTAGGCAAAGAACATAACCTCAATATTATTTTTCACAAATGTACTAGAATAAGCTTATTATCAAGCAAAATATGACTTCCCATTATAGGATTGAAAACATGGACACCACACGAGAATTCAAAATGCCGAAAATTGCGAATAAAACTAAGAAATTTAGTTAAATACGGACAGTAACTAAATAAAACGTCACGCGGCGCAATATCATGTCACAACTAGTTTGCCTCTCCGGCGTCCGTGTTTCACCCAAACGAACCACCTCTCCCCCGCACCTCATTCCGGAGATATACACGGTGCGCTTACTTACCCACTGCGCATGGTTACCCCGAATGACTCTAAGCATCTAAAAGCCGACGTGCCCGAGTTCGCTTTGATGATCAAAAGCCAAACGGGTTTGAGTCTGCTCTTGGCTTCTAGCTACTTTCGCAGCGCGAGCTCTGTTAGAATTACGTGCTAGATTAGATTTGCGTTTCCGAGGCATATTAGAATTAAAAAAAATCTGCAACTAAACAAAATCTTCTACCTAACCTACACAAATCAAAAAGGTGCCTAGTTGAATATGAAAACTACTTTTACTGAACCACATTAACGAAACCGCTATGTACAGGGTGTCCCGTAAGTAATGGATCAACCTAATCAACCTTAACCTTTAAGTCAGCGTTTCTTAACCTTTTTTAGCTGGCAACCTAAAATATAAATATATTTGAAGGCCGCGACCCTAATGTTTTATTTATTTTCCAGCGACACTACAATAATAGGGTTAACAGCCCGTGATTTGCTAAAATTGGTGTCATTATAAAATATAAAAAAAACAATTATGTTTTTCTATATTCAACTCAAATTAAAACATAAAAATCAAAGTAAAATATAACCAGAGGGTTGTCATTAATTTAATTAGGGTTGACACAATTTAATTTTAATCAGTGACAACCCTGATGTTGTATTTTGGAACTAAGAATATTTATGCGTGGTGTTATGTTTATTATAAGTGCACACCGCTTGTAGTGCTGTGGATCAAGTATATTTCTAAACTTGGTTTTTAAAACAGCAAGGCATGGAAATCCTGCTTGACACAAATAAGTGGTTGGAAATAGTAGCAGAGCTTTTTCAGTTTCATTGCTCAGAATATGCTTCCCAGATAATTCTGCCAAAATTTCGTGAGGCTCATTCTGGAAAATCTTGCTTTCAATACTCCGTCGCCCTGCAACTCGAGCAATTCTTCATGTAATCCAGGGGTATCATATTAAATATTTTAGCCTCAACCTGCTCCGTAGTGATGCTGGAAAAAAAAGATTTGTACCGCGGATCTAAATAGGTCGCAATTGTTTATTTGTCGTCTGTTGCAAGTTCTCCAAATCTTGCACTTGAGTTCAATTCATCGCGTAATCTTCTCGTCAAATTTTGGAATTGTTCTGAAATATCAGGTTTCATCTCTTCTTGTTGTAATGTGGTCATAAGAACATGAATCAAGGGTATGACTGATGAAATATTCACTTGAGAACTACTGAATTTTCTAGTAATATCTTCAAATGGTCTCATTAATTGCATAAATTTTAAAACATTCACCCAATCTTCAGGGAAATCATAACAATTGGATTTGCACTTAGGTACGAGACAATCGAATCCTTCGAATCACACATTCTTTTCCTCTCTCTTCTGTTGTGACATCCATCATGACTGATTGGTTTTCCATGATGATCACATCTCTGCTAGTGAATATTTTCTTAATAACTGAATCGTACAGCCTATATAGCCTTTGATATTAACGGGAAATTCAAGTAATATACATTTAGTAGATTTCTTATCCCATACAGGCCAAGGCTTAGTTTAGACACCAGATCTCCCACAGATTACTTAGCACTTACATATCTTTTCCTTGTATTTATATTTTAAATGTTACCAGAATGTAATTTGTGGATGAGATGAAATAAAGATTTTTGTATTTGTATTTGTATTTAGATCTTTTTTCTTTATTGACATGAATCATGACAGGTGATCCAAACACTTTCAAATTATTATAGATGTAACAGTTTGGCTGAATAACTGTGTGGCGAATTTCACCTTTATTTTAGGAATTTTTTAGTTAATTTAGGAATCAATCGTATCCCTTTGTATCCCGGGTTTTCTTGATGTATTGTATAGCAAGTATGTGTTCCCATTTTACTTTGTTCATTATGCTGATATCGCAAATTTTTCGTTATCAAATTATTTCTGATGCATTTCATTAAATGAGGTGGGTCATATAAGGGTATAACCTCCTGGTCGTTTATAATAATAATATTTTTTCTAGGTTCTTTTCTCAAAAGTGTACCGTGTGTCTCTTGCAAAAAATATTATGGCATTAACATTGTTTGTGCCTTAATCACACACAGTCGCTACCACAATGAGACCTGCGTTTTGTAGCTCAGTAATAACTCTTTTCAATTGACTTGCAAGCTCCAGCCTCTTTGTGGCAGCTTGGGAAAACTTGTATGCCACAGGTTGTTTATAATTTTTAATTAGGCCCCTTATCATGAAGACCTGCGAATGATCCGCGTATTTCGGTAACGTACCTTGGCCAACTGTAACGAAACCACACACTTTGTCCTGAATTTTATTGTAGGCCACATTGGGTTTCAGTGGCATCTCATCGAACATAACAACACATACTTTGTATTCTATCTTCATATTTTTAGCAGCTGTTTTAATTTGTCACATCATGTTTTTATTAATTCCTGCATTTATATGTTTCACATTAATTAATTTTAGGAGGGATTACCGTGACGGCAGTATAAAAATTTTCCTTAAAAATCTGTAACCTTTCGAACTTTGTTTCAAAATTGTCAAAGCAACAATTTTTGCTTCTAACGTAAAACGTCGTCCTTGGTCTCCCTTTTTATGTTCCCTGAACTGTAGTAATGTCAATATTTTTGATGTACTTGATAGTTCGTCCTGTGTTTGGAGAAATTGTGGATTAGTTCTAATATTTTGCAGCACTTTCATTAGTTCACTTAGTTCTGTTGATATAAAAAAATGGACTGTAATTTTGAACAATACTTGTCTGTAAGTTTTGTACTTACCAGTACTGTCGGCGAACCATGAAATTCTTGTGGTGGGCAGTCACCAGCGGGCAACCAGCTTCTGTAGGTACCTACTTCTTCCTTTTTGATAAATAATTAGTAATCTTGTTAATTTAGGCCTCCTAGAGATATCCACGATCGTTGAAAGAATCACAGCGTTGTATGTTGCCGGAAGAATATCAAAGCGAAAAGTGACGTTTGAAACGCGCGAGAATGCTGGCAAAGGCGCGCTGTCATTTTCTTGACTTTGACAGGCGGTGGCCGTCATCGCCCACAGATACCGAGCAGTTCTACTGGCATAGTAACTCTACAGAAAAGTATATCTAACGCAAGAACTCATCAGTACCAATCTAGTGAAAATTATAAAAAAAGATACAGGATGTAGATTTTTTTGAATTTTAATAAGAATTAGTTAAAAAAGTCAATTTTCTCATAAAAACACAAACAAATTATACTCTGCAGGGGTTGACCTTAAGGACCTCCCGTAGAAGAACTTTTTGCAGCTGATGACCCCATCTAACCCCTAGTTGCGTTTGATCCACGACTTTTTGGCCATCCTGTATAATTTTAACAAGCGTTACCACCTGGGATTTAATCTTGTTAAGGCATTTACTGAGTTTTACTCCAACCAGTCTGAGTTTCTTGTATAAAGCTATTTCAGAATCAGTGATAGCAATTCGCTTCACAAACTGCATTCTCTCAGTTGGAGTCGAACCTGGAAAACAGTTATGAAAGTAAATTGCATCAAAAATAGTCAATTGTAAATTATGATTGTTCATGTATGATTTGGGTTTAGTCGTTAATTGTTTTTTACAATTACCTACTGAAGTAGTAGTTGTTATAAAAACAGACACTCACTAGGGTAAACAGTCATGATTAGATACTACACTCGGGTGCAATGAAATCGCACATTTGATTTTTTCTGCAAAATACAAATTTTTTTTTTTTCTGAAAGATACATATATATTTTTTTAATATGGAATTAAAGCTGGTTTCATTACCTATCCAACGATACCATACAAGCCGTTATTACTTTATCCTACTGCCAAAAAAAAACACCAATTACAAATTCATCCTTTATTAAAAGAAGTTTCCTTGACAAAACTGTGTGGGAAATGAAGGCTTAAAAAAAAACACCCTTTTCTTACAAAAATACCTTTATTAATACGAAGTGTTACCCCCTCTTACTTGAATTACCGCTCGACACCGGTTTCCCATCGACTCTATCAAGTGATTGATAGAGTCTTGTGGGATAGCGTCCCATTCCTCCTTGAGCGCAGTTTGCAGCTCCTGGAGATTAGCTGGAGCAATATTTCGGTCTCTTATTTTCCTTTTTAAATTGTCCCAGACGTGTTCGATCGGATTAAGGTCCGGACTCCGAGCTGGCCACACCATTGTTTTGATATTCACCTCTTGAAGGTACTGCGTTACAATTTGAGCGGTATGGGGTCTTGCATTGTCATGCATAAAGAGAAAGTTCTCTCCAATGAAACCGCTAAATGGTACGACATGTTCCTGGAGAACTTCTTCGACGTACCTCCGAGCAGTTAGTCCCCTTGTTGGACGCCTTATATTGGCCCCAGTGAGGAAGACAAGCTCAGTTTTGGCTTCCAAAGAGATTCCACCCCAGAACATACACGAACCACCGCCATATGCAACGCGTTCCGTGATGCAACACGGGGCAAATCTCTCTGTAGGCCTTCTATAGACCCGCCCTCGTCCATCATTGCCATGGAGACACATCCTAGACTCGTCTGAGAACAGAACTGTTCGCCATTGGTCGACTGTCCAGTTCACATGTTCCTGTGCAAATCGAAGACGGGCTTGGCGGTGAGCTGGCGCCAATTTAGGGCCGTTTGCTGGCCTATGCGCTGTTAGGCCGCCTTCAGCAAGTCTCCTTCTGACCGTCCACCGACTGACTTCCACTTCACGCACCTCTTGGAGATGATGTGCAAGATCAACGGTTGTCAGGCGACGATTTCGCAAAGCCGTCGTTACGAGAAATCGGTTGTCGCGCTGAGTTGTAGCTCTAGCTCGACCAGGTCCTCGTCGTCGTTCATAGCCACCAGTCTCCCGATAGCGCTGGTATACACGACGAACTGAATATCGACTGATATTCAGCTGTCGAGCTACAGCACTCTGGTTCTGGCCTGCTTCAATTAGAGCAACGACTTGAGCGGCTTTTTCTGGCGTAGTATCCATTTTCTTCGATAATTATTGCAGCTGTAGTCACTGGACGTCCTTTCAGTTTGAGCGTTGAAATGCAACTGATGACATTTTACTCAAAACATGCCTTTTTATACCTGCATTAGTCTGGCAAACTACGGTAACCTAAGGGAGTTAATTTTAGGGTTTTTTTGTTGTCATTAATTCTTGGCCGTAGGGTAAAGTAATAACGGCTTGTATGGTATCGTTGGATAGGTAATGAAACCAGCTTTAATTCCATATTAAAAAAATATATATGTATCTTTCAGAAAAAAAAATAATTTGTATTTTGCAGAAAAAAATCAAATGTGCGATTTCATTGCACCCGAGTGTATATATCGGAGAAGGGTGCGTGGCATCACTTGGGTTGTCGATAACGGGGTTCATATTGAGGAATAATAAAATTACATAGGTCCAAAACACACTTAGTTTGTAATCGTCACTTTCTTAGCACACTAATTAAACTAAGCAGATAAACACACTTAATTTAGTCTCTAGTTAGTTTTACAAGTTCCCAGCGTGCGCCTCGCGTCTCTCTACCTGCTCCGCATTCAGTCCCAGTCACGATCGCGCACCGATTACATCCGAACGTAGACGAGTCTGCCCGAGTGCTACGATCGACGCCTCTCGATCCCGATACGTCCCTCAATCCCGACATATATATGTAGTATAGAATGTTAATCGAACTCATTTAATGCTCAGGTCAAATGCTTTTTAACAAAACTATGTCTGGTCTTTGTCAAAATGAAGTGAGGGGGACTGACTGTTTACTAACGGTAGATGTCCAAAAGAGAGACCCTATTTTCGGCCAAGAACCATATGTGCTAGATTCTAGGTTATATTATATTATAACCTATTTTTGAGATTTTTTTTTCACTTTTCCAACTCCAACCGTTTAGGGGTGGAGGGGGTGGGGGGTACTTGACTCTAACCAAAATTATTACTTTTAAGCCAAATATTTCGCAAACGTAGTTTTCGTGATAATTTCTGAGCCTTCTCGATGATCTGCGTGACGTAGCTCGTCATTAATTCTCAGTTGTCAAGGCGAATTGAAATCAGATTCCTCAACAGTGTCATACGTCGAGAAAATCCAGAATTGTCGAACATGGTCTTTGTTACTGCCACGACTCCTTTGTGCTTGTAGCTTCTTTAACCTGAACATAAAGGGACGGATCTATTGTCAAGCTTTGCCATTGCTTTTCTGTCTTCTGACGCTTTGGCTCCTGAGCTGGCTTGCTTGATGCATTCACACATGCCCTCCAAGACCAGCATATTTACCGCTGCAAACAACATTCGTGATAATTCTCACTACATTTCATTTGTTTCACTACATTGTTCAAGAATGCGTTCGACATTTTTGTAAATTTCCCAATCAACTGTTATTTCTTAGCACGCACGCCTATTCTAGCAAAATATTACTTATTTAGGAGTTTTTTGAGCTCATAACCTGATAAAACGGGATTTTTTGAATAAAATACACGTTTTTCTGTGAAAAATGCTAATGACAGAGAGAATTTTTAATAAACAGAGAATATAAGAAAGTGTTGACAGATGTATACAGACGATACAGATTAAAATACGTTTTATTTGATGTAACCTTTTCAACAGAAACCGGTCGTTGTAATATCGACCCTTTGCAACGCAAAAACACGACTGTCGTGACCTGATCTGAACCAGAGTGTTTCTCGATAATAAGCCCGCAAAGCCACCTTGCAGGGGGCAAATCGTCCTCCATAACCAACACTACATCCTACATCACATTGGGCTCAGGAGAATGGCGAGACCATTTGTGTCTATGATGAAACTGTACGAGGTATTCACGAGACCATTTATGCCAAAAGTCTTGGACAAGACGTTGAGTCAAATGCCATCTTTTTAAGGTGCTAACATTTGACTTTTCAAAGTTATATTTGGGCAAAAGTACCAAAGGTTCTCCAATTAAAAAACGACTAGGGATACGGATGATCTGGACTGCAAGTAATTGAGGAGAGAAGCCTGGAGTTTAGACATGCCTCAATTTGGGCGAGGACTGTAGTCATTTCCTCAAACGTTAGTGTATTGGTGCCTATGATACGTTTGAAGTGGTGATTTGTGGACTTTATCTCAGCTTCTCAGAGCCCCCCGAAGTTCGGAAAGTAGGGTGGAATAAAGTGCCAGTGGGTGCCACTGATTGCAAGCCAATCAGTGATGTCAGCAACTACACTGGACCTTTCCGTGTGAAATAAGACCCTTAACTACTGGTTAGCCCCTACAAAGTGCCGTTATCACTCCACAACTCATCACAATGGCCTCTTCTAGCTGTAAAACGCTTAAGTATTTGAATATATAAAAGCTTGCGACGTTGTAGTGTTCCGTTAGACCAGTAATTCCGTATATTCACTGATTCGATGTAATAAGACTAGAAAACGCAGTTACACCAAAGTGTTATGATTACTTAATACTTTATGATTATTTATCGGCTCGCTACAAACACCACGTCTACACTCCGCGCCCGACAGTTCGTAACTGTCCTTGTGCGCTGCCCGCGCAGTGCTTGGCCGAGACGACAGAAAAGCGACATCTGTCACTAGATTGCAAAACTACAAAATGTTATCGATATACTACATCAATGTTATCGATATACTACAGACGTCATATCGCTTGCCACGTGTGAATGAATGGCACGAGTGGCCATACACACAAACAAACAAATATATCCCTTTGTGGAGTGATAACCTCGACCCTTCGTAGGTCTAAAGCTGGCCACTCACGGTCACGCCATCGCGTCAAATGGCGTGATATACAGCCAAATTTTGATCGTGAATGTGAAAATCGGTTGGCCTGATATAAAACTGGATTTCCAATCGCGCCATGGCGTCACGCCGCAACATCGCGCCGACGGATCGTGAATGCGCAAACCCACATCCATTTTTTGTTTATTTCGCGCCGAGACGTCGAACGAGACAGTGCCAAAAGTTATTGTTTAATTTTGTGGATTTCACGTTGGTTTTTTATTTATTACTCAATACTTTATAATTAATTAATACAGTTAATAAAACATAATTATTAAAATTTATTTGGCTTCATTTTAAACATTATCCTAAAATATTTGTTGACTTCCTTTAAAGGGTTCTGCTGCAATTTGAGCAACAAAAACAACTTCTCCTATCTAAAAAAAATCCTTATCTACAGTAAACAGCCAATCAGCTGTTTCATGTTGGGAATTAGGAAGTTTTTTTTTTTTTGGATTTTTTTACTTGGGTCATTTATTTTTTTATTTGAGTAGTAAAATCGCCCCTTCGAAGGAAGTTAACAAATACGTTCTCTAAGTTCTTAAAATATAAAGTAACCAATACAAAAATACGGACCTTCATATAATCCTTCAACACGCTGAGAATTGCTTTACATGTCTCTGGTATTATGACCTCCCACACTTTGTGGAGATATTACAGTTGAAAACTTTAGTCCCTCGTAGCTCATTCCTGATGCTAACAAATGAAGAGTGGCACACAGCCTCTTATGAGGACTTATTGCTTGTCTCATATTGGTGTCTTGTTTAATTATTGACGGAGTAATGAGATCCAGTAATTTTAAATATGTAGACTCGTCCATTCTCAGGTAATTTCTCAAATCACTTGGCTCCAAAGATAATTCAATTAGCAAATTGAAATGTTATCTCTTTTTTTTAGCCATTCTTTGCACCATTTTTTTTCGGTTTTGGGCTGATTATTATGATGACAAACAGCAGCTGCACAAAGTAAAAGTTCTTCTTGACCGTGAATGTGAATCATGTTTGGCATCCATCCATTTGACTTGAGTCATTTGGAGCCACGCCAAATGGCGCGACCGTGTGTGGCCAACTTTATGCTGATTGGGCCTGCTTAATCTACGCTACTTTTGCGAAAAGGTCGGCTAGTATTCACTCTTGAAGCAGGGTGCAACGTACGTTCATGTGCGACTGTGTGGCAAAGCAGCCAATATAGAACAAATTTTCATACTCCAAAAAAGGGCTGTTAGGGCTATTTATAAACTTAAATCTCGGGAATCTTTGCGTGAGAAGTTCAAGGAAATAGTTATACTTACAGTAGGTTCCCAGTATATCTTTAATAATGTAGTTTTTATACGGAAAAATATATAAACGCGTTAAACAAAATTTTGATATTAATCATCGCCAAACAAAAATAATGCATCAATTAGTTATGCCTTCGTTCCGCCTAAGTGCAGCGATCTTTCATAGGTCTTGGTGTACATTTCTATAATAAAATCCCAACTTCTTTTTCTTCTTGTTTGCTTATACTCTTCCCCATATTAAAATATTTCTCGGTGAAATTTTTATTTCAAGTAGAATGTAAGTTACGCCTTCGTTCCGCCTAAGTGCAGCGATCTTTCATAGGTTTTGGTGTACATTTCTATAATAAAATCCCAACTTCTTTTTCTTCTTGTTTGCTTATACTCTTCCCCATATTAAAATATTTCTCGGTGAAATTTTTATTTCAGGTAGAATGTCTATTAGATTTGTAAGCACTCGCAGTCTAGTGAAACTGTCTATGTGAATTATGGTCGTAACTTTTGTAACTATAAAACTTTTGTAAAATATTAAAATTCCGTTTTGCACTGGTAAATCTCAATACACTGTTTCATCGGTCCCGTTATAATCACGATTCAAAGTTTCTCATTAAGTCCACACTCCACCTACGCTCACACGACGCGCTTGAAGACTTAGCTAACGCAGCGTTGCCCTGGCCTGGGAACGCGCTGTTTCCCAGAACTGGCAGGGTCGCCATGTCATGTGGCGATGAGGCGCTCAAAGAAAACGACTATTTTGCTCGACGACAACTTTATTACTCCCCCTTTAATCCACAATTTGTTACATTATAACTATAGCAACTGAGGTACATTACACACACATACACAATAAATTCATACACACATTACAGTGCCAAAGGAATTATTGTCTGAGGTCTTACAATGTTTTGAAATTAATGGCTCACACACTGGTGCGTCCTCGTATGTCAATGGTTTTGTGGCACCTGGGTCGGATGCCACAGAATGTCTTCTGGAGGTGGTCTCATTGTTTGCAGAGACATCAGACAAGCATTTTAAAGCTTATAATTTTGTGTCATAATTTTCAAGGATTCTTGTAAACTACACAATTAACAATTTAGTGAGCTAATGTTTTCTTCATAAGTAATTCTATATTCTTCAATAATGGATGAGAATGTTTGTAATTTGTCAAGTAATTGCATCTTTTCTCTTATGCAATTGGTGTATTTCGATTTCTTTTTATTCTGGTTTATTAATTTCTTAGTTTTATTTATGTACTTTTTAATTTTGATATATTTTTTCAACTTATTCCTGCTTCATGTGACTGTGCTCCTGGCAACTGTACGGTAAGGGGAGTCCTCTCTTGTCAAGTCGATTGTAGCAATGGGATTAAAAGCACATGAAGCAGAAACCAGATTGGGCGCACTAATTACCAAATCCTCGAACAGACTTAAGTTCTGGGAGGCTATTATTTGATTTTATTGACTGCTCTCTAATTGGTAGATGAGATTGTTAGCCTCGTGAAGCTGTTTTTTCAAGGCAGCAATTTGCTTGAGGGCCTGCTAATACTCATCACTGCATTGGTCGAACCGGTCAACTATTGACTGAAGTCTGTCACGTTCGGTGGTTGTTAATAATTGTGTATGTAACTCTGACAATTGTTCCTTTAATGACTTATTTCTATCTAACACATCCAACAATTCCTTTTCATTGTCCTCCCTTTCGCAATGTAGTTGTTTAACTAGCTCCTTGGAAGCCTTCAATTCCTGCAAAACCATTTGGAGTTGAGACTCCTCCTGGCGAGCTAAGACCCTGCGAGTCATCATTTTACCGAATAATATGAATAATTATCACCGAATACAAATAAATTGAAGTCAAGAAGCTTTTTAACCATCAGTAAGTCTATCAGATGGACAACTTACTTAACTTTACACACAGCCTTATGAAAGATAAAGCTGTTAAGTACCTATTTCAGAATATTATTTATGCTACAAAAATACTTCTTTATCGCTAAGATAAATGCAAAAACTTACATGAAAGGAGTTACAACGATCACACAATTCAAATTATTTACTGTCACTTTGTACCGGCTAAAAAGTAATCTTAATGGTGATTATTGACGTTAATCATTAATCATTAATTGATTAACTTGATTATAAACTAATACACTATAATATCAATGTTATTAATTCTATCTAAAAGAAATGATGGAAAATAATGACACACATTTCTTAAAATATTTTTATTAATTATTCAAAGAACAAAAAAAAATGTTTAATGTTCCAATACATTGAATACTAATTTTGAAGAATATTTTCAATCAACCAACCTCCGATCTTTACATTTCTGATTTCTTGATGTTCAAGTTACATTTCAAATGTACGCTCATTTATGCTCAATAAACATTATTATTATTATTTCATAACTACTTTTTTTTCAAATAAGTCGTCAGATAATTTGTGTGACCTAGATATTTAGCATAGTTGCAAGCGAGCGAGCGTGTGTCAGCCAGATAGTGTTAAAACGTGACTAATAGTAGATTCGTGCTATAAAAGGCAAGAGAGTGAGAGAGAAGCTACGCTAACGCGGAGTACCTCAGCCCCACACTCTCCCCGGTGTTTACGCAGTAAATAGGCTATAATAATCTAACATTTTAACAAAAAATAACCGACTTCAAATGAAATACATCCAATAAAAAAAGAATCATTGAAATCGGTTGGCACGATATTGAGTTATTCGTCCATTTATCGCGCACATACTTAATGCAAATTTAAGACTTATATGCTTTTGACATGGATGCCATTGTCAGATCTCACTCTAAATGTGGGACCACACGACAAGCACCAGCTTTCGATAAAAAAAAATCATCCAAATCGGTTCACCCAGTCCAAAGTTCTGAGGTAACAAACATAAAAAAAATACAGTCGAATTGAGAACCTCCTCCTTTTTTTGAAGTTGGTTAAAAATTGGAATTTGTGAAATTGGAATAAGGAATGTTTACATTTTGAATTAATTAGCCGTATTGGGGCGGCTTAGAATATTAACCCCAATCCCACGCCGGGTGGGTGTCGTAAGAGGCGACTAAATCCGGCCCGCTGGTGGTAGGGTCCCTCGAGGGATTATATTGGTAATATTGATTTTAATTGTTAATTAATACCATTATTATTATTATTGGTAAAAATGATTTTAATTGTTAATTAATACCATTATTACTATTATTATTTCTTCATGGAGTTCGCCTGGATAGCTACCACCCTTGAGCATGAGTCAGCCGCCAAACGACTCGTCGTGTTCCGGCTGGGGGCTTGAGAGCCAGTTCTTTCTTTCTTTTTTTTCTATCTTTCTTGGCCGGCAACGCATCAGTGATGCCTTTGGTGTTGCTTATGTCCATGGGCGACGTTAGCCACTTACCATCAGGTGGATCGTCAGTTCGTTTGCCAGCTATTTCCATAAAAAAATGTTTTATTGTACAGAATTCCATTTTGGTTTATTTATTACTGCTTTTAACGTAGCATATTTAAGCATTGCGTAAGCTGTTGGTGTTGCTCTTCCAATAAATTAAATAAGTAAAAAAATTAGTAGTTAATAGTTAATCAAATAATCAGATTAACGATTAAAGATTATGGTTAATAATCTTATTCATTTTAAATTTGATTTTGTTTAATTAATCTTAATCAAATTTTTTGATTATTTATTTCTTTTATTTTATCGTATAATTATGATTTTTAATTATTAATTTTTAATCGATATTTAGATTAACTTTGGGCCAACACTGCTCTGAGGAATCAACTGTTTTTATCAACATCAGATCTTGAAGTGTTTTTTTTCCCTAGTTGGCAGAATCATCAGTCTTTATCATAATCTTTCATAGGATTTTTCTTTATACGATTTTGTTACTACTTTTTAAATTGAATTATTAATTTCTTTTAAATTATGAAATTATTGTATACATTACCAAGTGGATTAATAACATAGTATGCATTTGATAATTAGTAAAAAAATATCTTAACTAATGCATATTTTGAACTGTCTGTTTGAGTCTTATCAATGTTTGGTTAGAAAGAAGTGATAGAATGATATAGACGGGATTACTTTTCAATCGAGTATTTTCTTTGACTATAGAGGTATTGACATTACATAACTAATTGTAGTTATGGACTTCTTACTTTGAGTTTTGTAGCTTTTGAATCAGTTGAAATAGAATAATGGCAAAACAAATTCATTACTAACTTAGCGAGCAATCTGAACGTGAATTTATTATTCTCAGTCTCGCCTGTATTTATTGCTCCCATTCTTGCATTTGATTTCGTTAATGGCATCGATTGTTTCATATCAGTCTCTGCAGTTTTTTCAAACATCCGTTTGATGGTGACTTATCGTTAATTTTTTAAAAAGAAATATTTATTTATTTATTATAGTTTAAACTATTTTTCCAAAGTAGTATAAAATTTCTTGTATTGTTAAAATAGTTTTCCTTATACATTGATTCCTATAATTTTAGAAATATAAGCTAATAATGTGCTTGGGACTACATTCCCATATACCGTAGCGGCTCATTCGCCCTCGGAAATGTGTATGGCACCCTTCCTGAATATAAATATGTCGGGAGCAGTGAGATAAATTTTCATTCAAAAAAGTTTCATTCGGCTTTCTTACATAAATGTAAGTCATATTGTTCTTATTTTAGTGATTGACCTTTGAAAGTCATAAATTCTTTAAAGCCACCTTTATACTTAAATAACATTACAAAGTGCCCTCTGGAACACGGAAGCGCTAAAAATAACAGCCGCCTGCCCATTTTGAACTACTGGAAACGCTCGCAATTTGTTGTTGTAAGCCGTCGTAATTCGACAAAAATTTTAACAAAAAAAAAACCGACTTCAAATAAAGTAAGTACATCTTTTCCAATAATAAAAGAAGAATCATCGAAATCGGTTGGCGGGATGTTGAGTTATTCGTCCATTTGTCGCGCATATACTTAATGCAAAGGAGATGTTCAAAAAATGTATGGGGGCTGGTCCTAAATTTGTACAAAGACAAAACTTGGATGTGGAGAAAGTGAAAATTATTCCGATTGTGACAAGGTTGTGAAAATAAAAAAAGGTACCTCCCTTCTTTTTTTATTTGTGTTTGAATTTCCGTAGATAGATAAAAAGCTTGCCACACTGGGCACTTTTAAGTTCTGGCAACTCTAACCTGACACTGACAGTGACATTGAGTGATGATTTAAAGTTGACATTTTGTTTTGATCATGAATGTATTACTCTAACTGGATAAGTAACTTATAATAAGTAATATATATAATTTATTTTTAAATATATTTTTATTTTTATAGACTATATTTTGTTGACAATATCAAATGTTCTTAATAAGTAATTTAACATTTTATAATGTTTTAACTAATTTGACGTTGGTAACTGTATACTTGCATGTTGCTCTAAATTGTAATTTTGTGCTTTCTAAACTTTAGAGGTTTGCACCTGTAATTGAGGTGACACTTAGCATGAGTAGTCAAAAATTGTGTAAATAAATTGTATATCATAGTGTACACTTTGTTGGAGCAACTAATAAAATAAATAAATATCAGAAGGACCATTTTTGTATTGTGACCATGTTATCTATAGTCCCAGGATTTATCATTCGATTGGGTGTGTGTGTGTGTGTGTGTGTGTGTGTGTGTATTATATAGATTGTACGATAATTTTCAATTTATTCTTAATGCAATAAATTAAATTCGGTAATTTTGAAGAATTTCTAATAAAATGTATTATTTCAATATTATAATTCTTACCACCAGAAAAATTACCAATAGAATACATTTTGGAGAACCATACCAAAATAGGACACAATTTTTCTAAGTGTGGACACCCTACAATTGTGAAGGACAACCTCAATCTGGCTTGTGATTGGTCAAATAGCCCTTCGTATATGACGTCATCGATCTTCAGGTACCTCTACAAAGTCAGTGATCCAGATAGAGTAATATATCCATGGTTTTCATGGTTCACTCCAATATTGGCATTTGACAATTGAATTTGATTGATTGACATTTGACACTACACTGACAGTTACTAACATCAAACTAGGATTTATGTCGTTTCGTTTCATGTAATGTTACTATTTAATACATTTACAACACCGATTTACAACGTTAAATATAATAGTTACGTATTGAAAACATAATAATATAATAGGTGGACCTCAGATATGTTCATAATTCGTGAAAAGGACGTATGTACCTGTTAGAAAATAAAACCTTTGCGTTCCTTTCCACCTTCAAATTATGACGAATATATTTCATCAATTTTCTAAAATATGGAGGTTCAATAAAATATGTCTTAAAATTTCAAGTAGATTAGAAAATATGCTTTCAAATGAAATATAAATTACGGCTGTACAAATTTCTTCGGAATAAAGGGCCACTTTTGAACATCTCCTTTAAGACTTATATGCTTTTCTCATGGATGCCATTGTCAGATCTCGCTGAAATTTAAGTGGGACCACATGACAAGCACCAGCTTTCGATTAAAAAAGAGTAATCAAAATCGGTTCACCCGGTCGAAAGTTAACATACAAAAAGAAGGTACAGACGAATTGAGAACCTCCTCCTTTTTTTGAAGTCAGTTAAAAGCCACCAGGGAATGACCGATTCGACTGTAAAATAAATTGCTTACTGTAATTGATTTTATTCAATACACTTAATTTGATTTTTAAACTGATATATTATTCAAGTGGATGACAAACTACATTTAATAATAATTGAGCTAACTCACCTGAATAATTCATATATGTAATAGTATAGGTAATATTCCAGTCCCTCGTTGGGCGCCACAGACTAATAAATACGAAACAAAAATTGGGTGTACACAGTACACTACTGTACGAGTAGTGCTCTTTCATGAATGTTTAAATCATCATCAATACAACCTAAACTGTCACTGTGGTCACACAATGTAAAGTGTGTACGCCATAGTACACGCATGAGAACATTATAAAGGATTCTTTGGGGAGTAGGTTTCTCACTTGCAAAGGACACCTACATTCGAATCTGCTATCTCTCTAAGATAGTATGTGTTTTTTTTTGTTTCTATGATACAAATTATCCGAATTCATAAATCAACATGCTTTCAATTTATTGTCCGTGTATGAAACGTTCTACTCGCAAATCCAATCTGACAAATGTTTGCCCTTGTGATTTATTTATTGCTTTAGACCCTAAAGTTTAGAGGAAAGCTGTATAGGAAACTTTAACCTTTAAAATGTAAAGGCCAAATCTGTTGGAATCAGTTCCAGCTACTCAATAGCATTGCACGCGCAACTAAGTCCCGGGCCGTGCCAAGTTGCATGTCACCTTAATAAAGCATGAAGATATTTCGGACAATTTTGGCTACTGATATTATCACATAATCAATAACTGTTGATTCTTCTTTGAATAGGGACAATAACCACTTTAATTGGCCCATTTCTGTCATCAAAGTTTGGTCTTATCAAGGTTGCAAAGTTATTAAGTACCTACCCTTAATTTTTTTCTTACTACCGACTACCTCCGGTTTGGGGTATAAAGAGCCCAATATATCATAAGTCATAAGTATTTTATTGCGACATGCTTACAATAGATCTTAAAATAGTATGCAATATATATATTGCAATCGTATGTGCAATTGTGCATGAACCCTGTAAGGGCGTTGCAATATTAACAAATTAACAACATTCAATACATTATATTATTATTCTAATTAGTTAATTAGTTATTTTTTTTATGGAAATAGCCGGCAAACGAGCTGACGATCCACCTGAATGGTAAGTGGCTATCGCCGCCCATGAACATCAGCAACACCAAAGGCATCACCGACGCGTTGCTGGCCAAGAACGAAAGAAGAAAAAGAAAGAAAGAACTGGCTCTCAAGCCCCCAGCCGGAACACGACGAGTCGTTTATCGGCTGAATCATGCTCGAGGGTGGTAGCTATCCAAGTTATTATAATTATTTCAATATTAACAATTATTATTTATCAAAAAAAAATCTTTGAATCAAAGCTAACCTCCTCTTCTCCTGGTGTACCCTGCTAAATAACAGACGAGGCTATAAGAAGAGGTGGAAACTTCTTGATGGTTCCTGGATTCTGTATAGCCCAGGTTGTCTTGTCCCGACTGTGTTGTGGGAGTATCCTTTTACTTTTATTTGCCTGACTAGCAACCGCTCACCTTCTAAAATCGTTTTTTTTGAACACGTATCTTGTATTGGAGAGCCACTAATAATTCGGGTCCCCTATTTCTTTTTCGTTGGCAATGTATCGTTTATACTTTTGGAGTGGACAATTGATTTATTTTTATTCCGTGAATAGAATCCGACTCACAAAATCCCTGAATGGAAGCAACCACCATAATTTTGTTTAAGTCATGTGCGGTCAGACGGACGGAGACATAAAAGTGAAGACGACTTGGAAGGATTTACACCATTATACTAATGGACTCTTCAGTACTATGTTTAATACGGACGACAGCAATATAGAAATACTAGAATATTTATTTAGGAATAGAAGGAAATAACTGGGAAATGAAGCGAGGCTGAAAAAAGCGAGATGGGATCGGAAATGAACAGTTACGAGCGGTAGGACGGAGCGGTGCGGTAACATTGACATCAAAGAGTAATATAATACATGGGGAAAAGAGAACCCTCTTGCGGAGAATTTATGCAAACCGGTTTCATGCTGCCACGCTACTGCCATCTAGTTTACGTCTCCGAAAACATTTTCAATATGTATATATATAGCTACATGATAGCTACCTATAGGTAGTTATTCATATTAAATAGGTATTCTTATTGATATAGGAGTTTTAAGTTTTAAACAGTTTTGTTTAGGTACCTTTTTAAAATTGTGACATGGGTGAAAACGTAATGCTTCACAAACACTAGCAAATTAAACCCAACAAAACTGTTTAAAACGTACATCAATGAAACACTATGAATCGGTAAAAATAATAATTTATTCAATCAGTTACATATTTTTATTATCATTTTCTATTTTTATAATGTTTTTTCTTATTATAATATGTTTGAGCCAGAGTTTTGGTGTTGTCTTCACCAACATATACAATTTTTCCAGACAATTATTCTGTTGATTGTTCTACACCAACTATGTAACAAAATATTCAACGATTGACTTATAAAATATTCTTTTAGTTGATATTTATGTTCCTTACATTTAAAAGGGAAATCTACGAATATATCTATCATTGAATTAATAGATTTTTTTATTTCTCTTTTAGGTACATCTTCGTTTATTAAGAAAGACTGTAATATTTTGTAGGTCATGGAAGCATTTTTCCAATTCTTTACTAGGATAGCAAAGCCACTTTTTATTTTTATATTCTTTTCGTTTTATAAATAAATTGTTTATATTGCTATCATATTTGTCAAGTAAAGTTCTTCGGCATTGTTGACAATTCTTTACAATATTTTTTAAACATTTAGTCAGGATCCATCCGCACACATAGTTCCTTTGGCCAGCATCGACCTTGTTTATATCATGCATTAAATTTTCCAATGAAAAATTAATATTCTGTTCAGTGGGAACATCAGGAGTTTTTTCTTTTAAGAAAAACTCTAAAGATTGTAAACAATCATTAGTGTCTTCCTCACAGTTTGCAGTTTTAAAATGTGGAGAGTTATAATTATTTAACAATAACGCCTTAAATGCTCCTTCAAATGCCATACTGTTAGGGGCATTATTTCTCGCCCCGTAACTCCTAATGTTCCCAAAGAAGTTTTCTAATGGATCCTGATTCAGGTTTCTTGTCAACATTGCATCAAAACTATACTTATCGTTCAAAATTCTCCAAATTACTTCCATACCTTCAATCGTTTTAATTAAATTTGTTACAGATGGCACTGTAGTTTCAATCAACTGAATATTGTTACCATTACCTTTTGTTTTCAAAAATTTGACACTATTTAATACCTTTTTTGCTTTTTGCCAAAGCTCATGGTGGGGAGATCTGCTTTTTACTGGCCCTTTATATATTTTACCGTTTGGTATATGCAGTGTGTTCCCATTAAGACTATCAAATAAGTCATCAAGTAAAATTGTTATGTCAATGAGTTGACGACATTCTTGTGGCAGATCTCCCCTGGCTGTTAGGTGCTCCGTAACCACAGCAACACTGTGACTTAACAATTGTGTTGCTGTTTTCACTCGCATTTAATTAATTTTTTCTGGGTTTATATGCTCCTCAGTTAATTTATTTAATAGCCTGAACTCGCCGTATGATTTGTCGGCAGCATACACCATTTCATAATATTCCCATTTAACAATTTTTTTTCATTATTACAAGTGTATGACATATTTTTACTTATGAGATTATTGCGAATACCCTTAATTAAATGAGGAGCATCAAAAATAGGTACAATATTTCTACCATTAACACAAAATGAGTCATAGCGCCACTCCTTGTTAAGTCGCAAATACGTTGCCTTGGTTTCATTTATCAAATCTGTCACAGCACCCACATTTACAGTACTCTGATCACAAACTGTATTAATAACAATTAGTCCACAGTCTTGGACATGTTTAATAACAGATTTCATTATATTTTTTAATTCAACTTTACTCAAGCAATTAGTAAAATAGTATGCTACAGGCTGTTTAAAATTGTGCTTTAAGCCTTTGTAGTACAGTCAATAAAGTAGTTGTAGAGTGCGTGAGCGGGAATCTAAGCGATTTCTTCAGAAACTTATTCAGGGTGCTTAGGGGGATAACATACTAAAAGTCCCCGCGTCTAGGAGGTGAGCCGGAGGGAGGGGGGGGTTACAAAGGTCTCAATTTTAGGTTTTTCGCCAATATCTCAAAAACGGTGCGTTGTAGCGAAAAATGTTCTAGGATGAAATGAAAGCTTATAAAATTCTCTATAACTTTCATTCTGTACACTTTTTCTATATCTCCAACCGTTTTTGAACTACACGCTCCAGAAATGTCGAAGTTAAAGTAATTCAGCGTGATAACCATTACCTGATGCGAAAATTATCTTAAAATTTATAGTAACCTAAGCTGGGAGTACCTCCACGTAGTAAAGGCAGTAACAGGAAGAAGTCGCGTTTTTTATAACAGTGGATAACTGAGCAGAGGCGGGAAAACAATCATGATATTGATGAAGATTTCTTTTCGCTCAATATCTTTAATGCTCGCTGTAGGAAACGCGACCTTCTTGGCTAAAACTCCTATTGATATTGTATACTTGCCTTCGGGCTTATGTTATTATAGGTTTTCGCAATTTTATTTTGTCTGGCACGGTAGTCTAGCCGGTAATGCAGGGGGGAAGCCACAAAATATTCTTTTCAGATATACATACACTGTTATTAGTAACACAATTGGGTTATCCAACATGAGTACTAATAAGAGTCCTGTATGCATTTTGTATGACGAGAATGTCGTTGAAGGAAGTAACGATGTCTCTGAGGGAGAGGAAAGGGAATGCCGGGTCGTATTAAAGCTAGTAAGGAAAGGAAAGACGGCAAATATCGAAGTTTCCTTGACTTGACATCCCTTTTGATTTACATCAGCTGTCGTAAAAATGACACCCGAATTGATACCATTAAAAAAGACGTTAGGCAGGCATCTTTATCTAATGAAGAGGCAGGGCAGTCGCAGCTCAGACCTTCTGCTCCACCATTTGCCTTCAAGAATAATTGTTTTTTATGTGCATGTTGCCTTAATGAAGATATAAAAAAGCCTTTTAACAAAAACAAACAAAAAAATCGAGTATCTCATCGTGGGAAAGTAATCCATGTAAGCAAATATTTCTTCCATAGACTCTACGACATGGGTATCTCTAGAGATCTCAGTTTTGTAGAGTTTTGGGTAACTGACAGGCTTCACAAGTGAGTAGTAGTGTCTTCGTGATATTTTGCTCCTTCAGCAACAATATCGGTAATGCAGGAAAAAATATCAAGAACTTCGTTACCCCAGGCATCATTTCTCGAAGAACATACCTGCTTGATACAATATTTAGCAGCTAGAGTCTCAACTGAATGTACAACCCGACTTTTTTTCAAACGCTTTTTTATATCTTCATTGAGGCAATATGTACATAAAAACAATGATTCTTGAAGTCAATTGGTGCAGCAGAAAATCTGAGCTGCAACGGAACTGCCTCTTCGTTATATAAAGATGCCTGCCTAACATCTTTTTAATGGTATCAGTTCAGGTGTCATTTTTACGACAGCTGATGTGAATCACGCTGTTATCACGCTGAATAACTTAAATTGCTACATTTCTGGACCGTATAGTTCAAAAACGGTCGGGGATACGAATAAAGTGTATAGAATTAAACTTATAGAGAATTTTATAAGCTTTCATTTCATCTCAGAACATTTTTCGCTATAACGCACCGTTTTTGAGATATTGGCGAAAAACCTAAAATTGAGACCTTTGTAACCCCCCCCCCCCCCTCCCTCCGGCTCACCTCCTAGACGCGGGGACTTTTAGTATTTTATCACCCTAAGCACCCTGAACAAGTTTCTGAAGAAATCGCTTAGGTTCCCGCTCACGCACTCTATACCCTCTTTTGAGTCATTCCTTGACTGGACTATTGATTATAAAAACAAGCACATGATCTGCAAATTTTTTTTCACTGTTAGTGGTGAACCCTTCAAACATATCTTTTTGAACATTAAAAAATATGTATCTGAGGTGTCAGGGACATCTCATCGAACATGAGGCTGCACACACGCTCTGACTTTTCTTTTATGGTTTTTCCAATTTTTTCAAAAATAATTGGATTGATGCCAGGAGATATTTTTATTTGGCTAAGCAACCGTTTCATTGCTTTAGCCGATGGCAACGTAAAATATTTATATAGAAGGGAATAGCATTTGGGGCTTTTTTTATATAAAGACAATGATAGTACTTTTTCTTCGATCGAAAACCGTCGCCCTTTCGGTTTTTTAATTGCTTGGCTCTGCATCTGTATGAAGAGCTTCGCCGGTTTCGTCATGTTCTCAATAAGGTGTTGAAATGCAAAGTCTTTGGAAACCTTTTGCGCACTTGCCAGTCTTGCTTTAAAAGAAACACTTCGTTTACGCAAGCGAGATATTTCTGTTCTTAGGTATTTAATAGTAGTGTGCATGGGTTTTGTTTTCACCGGCTTGTATAGGACTCTCTTCTTAGAAGTACCTGTAAATTAACCAAGTTTGAATTATAAGGTTAAGTTAAAAATTCTAATGTCTGATAAATAGTAATATAAAGAATGATAATAAATGTATTATAAAGGAATTGTCACTCTAGCTTATATAAGAGGTGAACATCAGTCCTCAGGGGAAGCAAGGCTTCTGTGACCAACTTCGAATATGGCTAATACTAACAATACTAATAAGACTACTTATAATAGTAATTAACTCTAACAGGACTAACATACACTATTCCTTAAAAAGCTTCATCACTTGGGTATTCGTGGTTGTGCATTGGATTGGTTTAATTCATTTCTAGACGACCGGAAAGAGAGAGCCTGAATGGGCGATAGGTTGAGACATTTGGCAGATACTAGATCGGGATTACCGCAAGGAAGCTATCTCTCATCGACTCTATTTCTGGTATATGGGAATGATCTTTGCTTTCTGGAACTTACCAAGCTAAGCTTTTTGCTTTTGCGGATGACACTGCGGCCATATTTTACGATAGTACACGATAGAACATGGGACTCAGTGTGCAATGCAACTAAGACTGGCCTTAGAACTAGATGATGACAAGTGGAATGAATGTAGGATTTTTTTAAACTCTGAATTCAGATAAAACCAAATATTTACCTTTGGAAATTCTATCTTGTCTACTAATCGCACTGTAACTGTGTTCCATAATTATGGAATGCCCATCAGCTATGTGTGATTGATGTAAAGCATCCCGTAGGGCTCCTGAAAAGTAAAACATTTATTTATAAATATACTAAACACTAACTAACATAAGAACACACTGCAAGCTTATAAATTATGATAGATATCTAAGACTGTTGGTTTGTATGGAAAAACAATCAATTGCAGTATATGTAGTCAATGTTTCGTTCATTTTTCACCTATCACTTTTCACATTCCATCACTTTTTTGACATAATATTTTATTCACATGGTTAATATTATTTGAACAAGGCTGCCTCGTAAGTAATATACAGGGTGTCCCAGCGCGAAGTGACCGCCCGGCGTCTATTGATTATGTGGACAAAACTATCGACAAAAACCATTAAAGTAAAGGTCTTATCGGTTTGGTTAATTTTTTATTAGGTTTTTAATTTTTTTGTAAAAAAACCTTACTTGTTGCACTATTTTCAAAATATTTTCTTTGTTTTTACATTTATTTTCATTCTTTTTTTTTATTTACTAGCTGTTTTCATAGTTTATCTATTCGAGGTCTAAAATCTACCTAAAATTGTATAGGACATTTTTTACAAAGAAATTAAGTGAAAATTTTTTGAAAAAAATTACCCTTTTTTATTGAATTTCGCTAAAGAGTTGGAAAAATGCCCTATGAATATTATTATTTTATAATTTATTATTAAATAACATAATATTACCTACAAAATATCATAACAATGTTTGTAGTTATCTCTGTCATTTACCGAACTACAAACTCTTGAAGTATGCACCCTATCTTCGATAATAAGAAGAGGAGACTTTTAAAACCAGGCTAGTGGATCATTTAAGTGTCTTACAATCAAAAATACTTTTGCCCTTTGATAGAACAATTTTAAAGATAAGGAAACAATAAAAAGAAATGGAAATTTAAATCATTAATTTAAAAAAAACAGTAATTCATTCATAACGTTTTCGAAATGACCGCCATTGGCATTAATTAAGGCTCAAAATTACATCCTTTGAGTGGTTCTTTGCACTTCCAAAAGGTTCGCTCCTATTTTTATAGCAGCAGCATCAATCCTCTGTTTCAATTGTTCTCTCGTAGCTATTGGCACAGCATACACTTTTTGTTTAATGTGGCCCCAAAAATAATAATTAAGAGGCGTTAAATCAGGAGACCAAAAGAGAGAGATGGTCCAGTAGCATGGTCCTCGAAGGTCTCAATTGCAACAAAGTATTGATGCTGATGCTACAAAAATAGGAGCGAACCTCTTGGAAGTGCAAAGAACCACTCAAAGGATGTCATTTTGAGCCTTAGCCTGTATTAATGCCAATGGCGGTCATTTCGAAAACGTTATAATTGAATTACTGTTTTTTTTTAATTAATGATTTAAAGGACCCCGCAAAATCTCTATGGGAATTGGCTCTCGGCTAAATTAGCTGAAATTTTGCACAGAGGTAGCTTTCATCATGCTGATCAAATGTCTCAATGGGCGCAACCCCCCAAAATCAAACCCAGATCCACCACTCCCCTCCAAAGCTCAAATTACTCCCCAAAGCACATTGGATGAAAATCAATGCATAAGAGATATATTCATATGAAACTTCGCACAGAGGTAGTTTTCATCATGCTGATCAAAAGTCTCAATGGGCGCAACCCCCCAAAATCAAACCTAGACCCACCACTCCCCCCCAAATCTCAAAATGCTCCCCAAAACACACTGGATGAAAATCAATGCATAAGGGATATATTCATATGAAACTTCGCACAGAGGTAGCTTTCATCATGCTGATCAAGTCTCAATGGGCACAACCCCCCAAAATCAAACCCAGACCCACCACTCCCCCCCCCCCCCAAATCTCAAAATACTCCCCAAAGCACATTATGATGGAATGCATAAGGGACATATTTTTTTTTATGGAAATAGCCGGCAAACGAGCTGACGATCCACCTGATGGTAAGTGGCTATCGTCGCCCATGAAAATCAGCAGCACCAAAGGCGTCACTGATGCGTTGCCAGCCAAGAAAGAAAGAAGAAAAAGAAAGAAACAACTGGCTCTCAAGCCCCCAGCCGGAACACGACGAGTCGTCTGGCTCATGCTCGAGGGTGATAGCTATCCAGGCAAACCCCTGGAGAAATAATAATAGTAATAATGGTATTAATTAACAATTAAAATCAATACTACCAATAAAATCCCTCCGAGGGCCCTACCACCAGCGGGCCGGATTTAGTCGCCTCTTACGACACCCTACGATTTTGGGGGGTTGCACCCATTGAGACTTTTGATCAGCATGATGAAAGCTACCTCTGTGCGAAGTTTCATATGAATATATCCCTTTTGCATTGATTTTCATCCAATGTGCTTTGGGGAGTATTTTGAGATTTGAGAGGGAGTGGTGGGTCTGGGTTTGATTTTGGGGGGTTGCGCCCATTGAGACTTTTGATCAGCATGATGATAGCTACCTCTGTGCAAAATTTCAGCTAATTTAGCCGAGAGCCAATTCCCATAGAGATTTTGCGGGGTCCTTTCCATTTGTTTTTATTGTTTCTTTATCTTTAAAATTGTTCTATCAAAGGGCAAAAGTATTTTTGATTGTAAGACACTTAAATGATCCACTAGCCTGGTTTTAAAAGTCTCCTCTTCTTATTATCGAAGATAGGGTGCATACTTCAAGAGTATGGGCCCAAACACATAACGCAAACTGCTTATTTTTGCGGCGCCGCAACGCCAAAATCGGCAGTTGCGTTGCCGCGTTGCGGCGTCGCGAAACAGGGCATTATGGTAGGGTAACCATTTTCTCGTGATTTTTGAGTGTGGATAGACGTCTCTCTGCGATGGAT
This sequence comes from Thymelicus lineola, assembly GCA_963932265.1. Taxonomy (NCBI): domain Eukaryota; kingdom Metazoa; phylum Arthropoda; class Insecta; order Lepidoptera; family Hesperiidae; genus Thymelicus; species Thymelicus lineola. The sequence continues at coordinate 1,284,884 of OZ010702.1, read as the reverse complement.
CGTAATAAACTTATTGCTTATTTGTTATTAAGAAGACATTATTCTATCTTAAAAATACGGCAAAGAAGATACTGGATACATCCATTAAGTAAGGGTATGAATCCAAATGGCGAGTTCTTTTCTAAAAAATACGAAGCATTAAAGATAGACGAAAAAAAATTTGTTGCCTACTTTAGAATGAGTATATCATCATTTGAAGAGCTATTAAGCGAGTTATCAAAATATATACAGAAGAAAAAAAATAAAGGAAGGAAACCAGTTACTGCTTTGGAAATGCTGGGCTTAACTTTAAGGTAAAACAAATAGGTTTCTTATTATTTTTTTTATTGATGTTTATGGCACTCGGAATCAAATGTTTAGTTTTATTTGTACCCCTGGCTTTATACACCTGTGGTACTAGCGGGGTGTCGATAAAAATTTTGCATCACTAGTGTTCATGGTTTGGGGGTACCTAGTGGTACAAAGCCAGGTTCAAATGAAACAAGACAGAATCAAATTAAGCTTTTTGCATTATACAATTTTCTTACTTTAAGAATACTTTAATAGGCCTTAAAAATGTAATGATCAATTTATGAAAAATCAAACTCCTCATCTTGTGAAACATAGGAAGTAGCTGACGTTTCGTCCAGTAAAAATGGTGAATTTATTGGACGTTGTTGGTTTGATGATGAGGTAGTCCTCTGTTCAGTAATCGAACTTCCAGGAGTAGAAGTGTGGTAGCCACTCTGAACCGTATTATCGTATCTCATAGTTGAATATCCTTGATTATAACTCTGATGCTGATATTCTTGATTATAGCCGTGATGTGTATTTTGATGAATTGAAGGTTGAAGAATGTCCGTTAATATTTGAAGCACCCGACTTTGAAATATCAATGTTTGATTCTCATTTAACGATTGTAGAGATGGTAAAATCCCCTTGAAAAAATGCAAATGTCTATTCTCCGGTGTTTTTAATATTGCCAATAAATCTTCTTCAATATCATCTTTATCATCTGCCTTTCGTTTTCGTGGTTGACTTTTATAACGAGGCAATGCCGTTATTTCATTCTCAATATCTCCTTCCGCTACACATAAACTGGAATCAGTTGCATTTTGTGAAACCTTTTTCAAAAACTGTAATTGTTTATTCAAGTGATATTCTTTAATTTTTGCAGCTCCAGCTCCTGATCGATTGGCATCTTTTAGTTTTTTTTGATATTTAGCAAAATTATCTTTTATGGCCTTCCACTTCTTGACTAAATCATTACCTGCAACAAATAACTTCACAAGTGAAAAATAGTAATAAAGACTAAAATTCCCTAGATTCCATTTATACTACATATAAAATTACATATAAAATTTGATATAACTTTCATAAGTACTTTCGGTCCATCCAATTTCATATAAATGGCTGGCCGCCGAAAAAGAACAATTTTCTGCTTTTTCTTGACTTAGGCAAGTTAAAAACTGATTGACTTTGCCTAGAACAACCATAATGTAAAATATTTCTTGAGTACTTCTTTGAAAAACTACCTGTCTATCTTTGAAAATCTATTCCTTTAGCAACACTATTACCTGCGCAGTTTGAGTTTGATTATACCTACATTTGTATTATTTTATTATTTGCCTACTAATTATTATTTCATTTTAGATTTCTAGCAACCGGCAGTGACTTTAAAACCATGCATACGAATTACTTCCGAGGAGCAAGTACAATAGCAAAAATTGTAAGGACAGTTTGTCGCGCCATATGGAAACATCTATCAAGTCAAAATATACCTCCTATAACAAAACAGGTTCTAGAAGATGTCGCTATTGAGTTTGACAAGAAAGCAAATTTTCCTAACTGCATAGGAGCTCTTGATGGTAAACATGTCCGTATTACATGTCCTGCGCACAGTGGATCACTGTTTTACAATTATAAGGGCTATAATTCAATAGTTTTATTAGCTCTTGTAGATTCTAGATATAGATTCATTTTTGTCGATATAGGAGCGTATGGCAAGGAAAGTGACTCCACCGTTTTCCAGAACTCTAAACTTTATGATTTGATTATGACACGCAAATTACCTATTCCTGTACCAAAGCCTTTACCAGGTTCTCAAAATGAAACTCCATTTGTTTTTGTAGGAGATGAAGCATTCTCAATTTCGAATAACGTCATGCGCCCTTACTCAGGGAAACATTTGTCGGTACAACAAAGAGTTTACAATTATCGACTGAGTCGTGCCCGAAGATATGTCGAGTGCGCTTTTGGCATCCTAGCCAATAAATGGCGCATATTTCATCGATCTATGAATGTGCAATACGAATTTGCGACAGACATTATCAAGGCATGTTGTGTAATGCACAACTTTGTTTTGAATCGAGATGGAGTACAAGCGACCGATGACATTATCTTTGATGATTCTGATCTGCAAATGTTGCATTTGCCCACAGCAAATGAAAATAATTTAAGCCCACATCTAATACGGAATGATTTTTGTAATTACTTTTCCAGTGATGTTGGCGCCCTAAGTTGGCAATTAAACAAAATATGAATGTTCGTATACCTACTCAGTTCAAAATACAAATAATACCTTAATACATTTGATTCAAACTATTTAACATGTTGTGAACTGCGAATAAACAATTTAAATGGCAATTTGGTTTTATTTATAGTATTTGTTTACCTTTTTGAATAAGAGCGCGAGAAAAAATATAATTTTAACTTAGAGAAAATCTTTTGCATAGGGCATAAAAATAAATGGTGTATTTCATATGATTAAAAAAAAAAAGATACATGCTACTTACATTAAACTACAATTTTTACAATTTAAACCGCGGATCAGATTTTTACGTTTTTACTACAGTAAAAATTGTAGTTTTATTGTGAATAGTGATCGCGTAAACCTAAGACAATACTATGTTACTACTTACCCAGTTTTGATTTTTCGGTTGAGTTTTTTTCCTTGTAATCAACATAAACGATCTCACAAATGCTTTTCCATGCTTCTTGTTTTATAAATTTGTCTTTATAGGTTTCGTCACTAGTATCCCACAAACAACGGTGTTCCTGAACCGAAGATATAAACAGATCGACGTCAACGTCAGACATTTTAATTTTAAAACTGCTTCTCGGTTGACACGTGTTGTTTGCAAGAGTTAGAAACAAACTGCATCCTTGTCAACAAGTATGACGTCATAACGCTGGAATTCGCGTCGTGCGTTGCGGCGCCGCACCGCTATAGCGCACTGCCGATTTCAGCGGGCGCGGCGCCGCAACGCGCTTATGTGTTTCGGCCCTTTGTAGTTCGGTAAATGACTGAGATAACTACAAACATTCATATGAGATTTTGTAGGTAATATTATGTTATTTAATAATATTCATAGGGCATTTTTCCAACTTTTTAGCGAAATTCAATAAAAAAGGGTAATTTTTTTCAAAAAATTTTCACTTAATTTCTTTGTAAAAAATGTCCTATACAATTTTAGGTAGATTTTAGACCTCGAATAGATAAACTATGAAAACAGCTAGTAAATAAAAAACACAGAATGAAAATAAATGTAAAAACAAAAAATATATTTTGAAAATAGTGCAACAAGTCAGGTTTTTTTACAAAAAAATTAAAAAGTTAATAAAAAATTAACCAAATCGATAAGACCTTTACTTTAATGGTTTTTGTCGATAGTTTTGTCCACATAATCAATAGACGCCGGGCGGTCACTTCGCGCTGGGACACCCTGTATAAAATTCTCTTGTCACAATGATTCTAACCAAAGTCCTCTGAAACGGCTTGATCGATTTTAATGAAATTTGTTGTGTATATTCGGTACTTCTGAGAATAGAAAGTAAACTATTTGTTATAAAAATGTTATAGTAAATGATATTAAAATGGTTAAAACACACATAACTCCAAAAAGTCAGAAGTGCGTACCTACCTGGGATACGAACCCCGGACCCCTGAATATAAGGCTGAAGTCTATATCACTAGGCTGTCACTGCTTCCTGATCATTGAAATATGTAAATCATAAATTACCTGTGTCTGATGATTGACTAATGTCCATGTCAACATTATCAGTTGCCATATAGCTTGGACCCGGCAAAGTCACTTGTCTGCTATCTCCACCTGGAATTTTATTTAACACTTTTATTGTGTGAAATACAGTTTTTGTGGTCCATCACAGGAGGTAAAAAACAGTTTCCTTGGAATGGTACTTATACTAAACACATTCATTTATATCTGCCGCAACATGTCACAATTATTTTCAAATACTACTTGCTTGCTACTTGTGGCAAGCTTTAAATACTGACACATACAATGCTGATGGCTATTGCTATTAATTTGATGACTATTACAAAGAAACACTCACAACAGTAACATAATTTGTATTCCCGTTGATACCTAGAAACTGACTGGCACTAACAGTTATAAATATCCCTTTGGATCGCAGTGACTACTTATGACTGCAGCATGCTCGTTTGTTATCTTCATCCATTAAAAAGGCCAAAGCGTTCGGGAGACCAACTTTCTAACCACTAGGCTATCACTGCTCTATCTGCACTATCTGTATACAACTAACTGTTAAAAAAACATAATATGGATAGCAAAATTATTAACTCACCAGTCAGATGAAGAGAAGAAACTGCTAATGCATTCAACCTGTTATAGCGGTTTCGGGTGAAATGAATGTCACATACTTTTTTCTTTCTGTAATACTCGAAGTCAGCTTTTGTTTCTAGTTTGCCACCAACTAAAGTTACCCATGTTTTGAAACGCTCTAGAAACTTTTCTGGATTTGGGAAACAATGCATGGTCACATCTGAAAATGAGCAGTCATACAATGATTTATCACATCTAAAATGAGTTATTTCAAGTCTTGAAGTATTGCTTATATGCTACTGATGGTGATGGTGATGTGAGCACGTCCATCCCACATTACTATAATATCATAAATGTGAAAGTTTGTGCAGATGTTTGGCTGTTTGCACACAATCATGGGTTAACGGCTAAAATAAGGACCATGATCAGTAGATGTTATTAGGTACTAGTTTTAGTTTAATTTTTTTCACCAAACACTTACCGCTAGGCTCACAATTAAAGGAGCAACGCCGAGGCATTTTGATCGCAATCGAGTATCACAAAATAACAAAAACAATAACAGCGTCTATTTCGCACAAGATAACGTCCTATCGTAAAACACAACACAAAACGTCCTACCGTAAAACACAAAACTGTCTCAACAGCAAGGCGAAGGAACACAGGGCTCAACTTAACGCGCTTACTGGAGGTTTTCACAGGAAAAACACACAAATTACGGTAACATACAAATACGCGCATACGCATTCGTATCCAGCCACCATATTTGTGATGTTGTTGGAATTGATCGATGGCTATGACAGCTTTGACATTTTGTAAATGACAATGACGTGAGTGACGTGACATTAAACAGTGACATCTAGCGACGCGAATAAGTAACTGTAGTTCGGAGACATAAAACAGATGGCGACTTATCAAATCTTTAAACGTCACTGTCTATGCCACTGTCCCCCCCCTGATTGACATGCCGTAATGTTTTATAAATACCATGCTAACTTATTGAAGTAAAACTTCTTTAGGCGTGACTTGAGAGTAACTCATATTATTTTTCAAACGGAAATAACGCTCTATAGACTATAGTCTGTTGACGCAGTTTCTGCTATTTAAAAACAGAAACTTACTATAGAATGTTGTGAGTATAATACATATAATATATTGTATAACAAGTCTATATTGACATGAGCTGAATTAACCTTCAATTTTATTTTTCATTCGCAATTGGTAAAATTATTTACAATTGATAAAATAAACCTCTGCTATGTCGCAAAACCAAGTCAAATAAAAACAAAACCATAAACAAAATTTAAATACAGATACATAACTCTTTTAAGATAACGTTGTATCTGTGATAAGTCTATAGATTAAATAAGTATCACGGGGTAACGAAGAACGAGTAATTTACTTTACTAACTTTAGCTTTACTAACTGTAATTATAGCTTTATATTCATTTTTAGGGTTCCGAAGTAAAATCGGAACCCTTATAGTTTCGTCATGTCCGCCCGTCCGTCTGTCCGACGTGATAGTTATGAAAGTAGTTATAGCGCGTGATGGAGTGTAGGCGGTGTGCAAGCAATAAGATTGACCCCAGAATTGAAGTTAATAGTTTATTACACGAAGGCACAAAGAAACAGAAAAATACAGTTTACACTACACAAGAAAACAACGCAAGAAGTCCATAAAACAAAGTGATAAGATATAACAAAAGTACAAGCGACAGTTTTAAAACAGAACATAAAACAATAAGTTAGGGCACAGCGTATGACATGTATGTATGATATACATAATATACTATTATACATAAGTGTGAGTGTTTGTCTGTGCGAAATATACAATATACTACATATACATATACACAAATGGTAAAATATTCTGTTACTGCGATAGAAATTTTTGACAAAGCTTTTAGTGTCGCTTTGTTGTCCTTTTTTATTTGACGTTTGTTGCGGTGAAATTACTCAGTAGGGAGCTTCGCCAAACAGAATTATTGTGAAGATTTTGTATGACGGTCGGATGTATTATCTGATATGTACTGTGATATTTAATCGCCTATTGTGCGTTGCTTTCTTTGTGTCAAGTCTCAAAAGATTTTTCTCCTATACTCTTTGATATGGGACATGTATTTTTTTGCGGATTATATTACTAGGGTTGTTGTAGGTTATTGAAAGATAAGTTTATTGGAAAATCTTGGCAATTTACGTTAAAAAACGTATAAGGTTACGAATAATGAAACTTCGTAAGTGAGGAATACCAACTTAAACCAACTTAGATGGGTTGTGGTAAACATTCTAAACTTCAGCGAAAATTTTACGAGAAATGTAATGTACTTCATTCCCTTGTGGAATAAGATCTTTGCTTTACTGAAGTATATGTTTTACTAGCAGTTAAATAAATACATCATTCGTAATATAAATTAAGGGCCCAGGGACTTGGTTTGAAATTTTCAGATGATGGTCCTAGTGTATGTACAATAGGGTGGAGTGAAAAAAAAAATTTCAAATTTTGTTACTCCTGTATCACCAACGGATCGACATACTTAGAGATATAAAAATAAAAAAGAAAATGTGTGCAATTCACACGTGGTAGAAGTGAAACTTTACAAAATTTTGGTTTCAAGATAATGATATGCAAAAGCAATATATCGAATCTTAAAGCAATAAATAAATCGAAGCGCCATCTATGAATACAACTTAGCACTTTTTAAAAATCTATCTAGCAATAAAACGAATGTTCTATCTTACTCCTCACGCCATCTATGAATACAACTTAGCATTTTTACTGTCTGTATAATCGACAGAATGAAAGAATGAAATTCTTATTTTTTGTTGATAAATTCTTTGAAAATATTTAAAAGAGCATTTGAAAGTATTTAAAAACAGTATAAAATTAAAACTAAAAAAAAAAAAACTAAAAAAAAAGAAAAATTGTGAGACGCGAACCTGCGCATCAGGAATTGTGTATCTACGTCCTGACCATTGAGTTACGGACAATTTAAATTGAATGACGAAATTAGCGGCTATATTATCTTACCTGTTGTTGCATCCGGTTTCAAATCACTAACGATTCTAAAGAAGTTTCACTTCAATAAAATTTCAAGTTCCTACGTTTACATCTTAAGGTGTCGCATCAAATTTTAAAGTTTTAGGAAATAACAAAATTTTTTTTTAAAAATTTTTTATTTGAGACAAACTATTTATCAAAATAAAAATATTGAAGCTTGAAATTATGTACTGTACTTTTTTTTAACATTCGGAAGCAGAAGCTACAGACTCTTCTTTTTGCTTAAAAAATTGTGATTTTGTGTCAAATACTGGTATGTCTTGCCTTGCCTTTATCCTCGTGCGAATGAATCCATCTCTTGCCTCTGGCCCACAAACAGATGAAGAAGCCTCAGTAACGAGCTTGACGCACCGTTCTACTTTATGAGTGTGGCAAGGATACCTTTCAGTTTCAAATAATTTGCCACCTGAGGAAATCACGCTTGAAATTTCTGCGTCACTATATTTCATGGTCATCGGAGCTTCTGTTATTTTTTCATTTGACCAGTCAATCAATTCATAATAATTCGATGCATCGATTTGAAGATTTGGGAGTTGAAATTCTCTTACTTTCTTTCCTTTAAACTCTTTTATTTATTTATTTATTTATTTATTTACTCTTTATTTTAAACCTATAAACTAGATCACAATGGGCGGACTTAATGCCTGATGGCATTCTCCACCAGTCAACCCTGGGCGACAAGCGATCACAATGGGCGGACTTAATGCCTGATGGCATTCTCCACCAGTCAACCCTGGGCGACAAGCTAAAAGTTGCGGTAGGCGCGGTTGCGGTTTTCTTGCCTTTAAAACTCTACGAAGTCCTAGTTCCCTTATGTGAGACTCATCATCTTGTAACATTGCTAATAGTATGTTTTCTGGATGTGCAAAGAAGGAATTTCTCTAAATAGTTTTTATAATAACGCATTTTTGTTCATCCGGTAGATACAAACATCTTTGAATCATGTTAAAAATATGAATTGGACCATATTTGCAAGAAGGCTTTGCTTTAATGTCAAAACAAGTTGGTGCATAGACTTTCGTTATGAAAGTTGCAAGATCTTTTAAAGATTTAGAAGGTTTCGTTGTTCCACCATATAAACGAAGAATTCTATTAGCGCAAGTCAACCACCGTGAATGTGCAAGTTTACCAGGATCTTTGCTGGCTAAGTTTTGTGGGACCGTACCTGTCAAAATGGCAGAGCATATTTCATCTAAATATTTTTGATCAGTGCTAAGGGTATTAGTATTCAAATCCAGTAATTCTATAGGAATGCGTTCGAACACCTGTATTTGACAATTTTGGCATTTTTCTAACATTTTCCCTATGGTCCCAGAAAAACTGTTTGATCCTGTACTTGTACCATCAAGGCTGGAAATTAAATGACGAAGTGGTAGTTCACTTGCATGTAAAAGCACACAAACCATTGCAAAGATCTTTGCAGATGTTTTTCTAATAAAGTTATGACTCCATTTTTATGTCCTGTATTTACAGCGGTACCGTCCATCCAATAGCTACCAAATATAGCCGATATTCAAACTTTGACTCAAGAAAGTCAATTATATGTTTCACAATAGTCGTGATTTTCCCAGAATCAACAGAAAGATGACCGATATATTCAGAACCAGGCTCCGAAATAATTGAAATATGTTCTTTAGTAATATTCTTCCGTTGTGAGATACTGCCACTTTTAGTCATCATTAAAGTTTTATCTTTACGACCATCAAAGTAAATAGCCGTCAAAATTTGTTTGTTTTCAAAGCTTTGTAAATATTTGCGTGCGTTTTTCCGCTCTCTACGTATTTTAATTCGATCTGTTACTTTTGACGAGTTTTCAGTGCTGACAACGTTTAAATCCAATAATTCAGCATTTACGATTAATGCAGCAGATCGGTCAGAAACTCCAGTTCTGTCACAAGCAGTAGCTAAGTTTTGCAATTTACTTCTCATTTGTTCAGTTTCTTTGGTTGATTGAGTCCTTATTTCTGTTTTAAAAATCACATTTTTATCCTCGTCTGATGACGAACTACCAGAAGACCAATTAAGAACTGGATCAGAAGAAGTACTTGGGATACTACTGGCTTTTTTTAAAAATTCATCATACTTTCCCTGTCTCGTTACGGCAAATAGATTTAGTAGACACTTTATCAACAGACCCAATATACATTTTTCGTTCATTTCTTTGGTCTTTCAAGAATGTTTCTTCCGCAATAGGGACTTTAATCACACACTTACAAACTTCTCTGGATTCACATTTACAAGTAGCGATGTCAAATAATTTTGATTCAGATTCTTCGAAGAACATTTGCTTTTTCTTTTTATTGCGTAATTTCTTCACATTCTTGTATTTATTATAATACGAAATCAATCTGGCAACTATTTGTTGATGGCTTATAATGGGAATTGATGCCTTGTTCCAAATTTTTTCAATATCAGCGGCTATCATTTCACACAAATCTTTCACTGCAGGATCTTTACCATTATTCAGTTCCAGTAAGTCATTTCTTAACCACAAGTAATATTTTATAATATCACAATAAGTTGGTAACACATTATCACTTAGTTTTATTGGATCGCCGAAAAAGAGGCATCGCAAGTCTTTTCGAGTTTTTGGCATATTATTGACGAATAATCACGCTTTTTTTACAATGGTCGTTACCACTTAAATAAGAAAGTTTAAGAAAACTATGCAAAGACGAACAAGTTAACCCTTTACCCTGGGAATACACGTCCGATTTTGTTTCAGATTGTCTGATCAGACTATCTGATCGTATTTACTCGATACACGTCCGATTTTTGCGTCAGACTTTTTCTGAACACAGTCGTTCTCGAGCTGTGAGAGCGGTAAGTGCTTGCCACAGAGTACTTTGTGTGCTTGCTTGCCACTCTTGCCAGAAAGAAAAGATTGATGGCGATTGAAGGGATGTTGACACTAATTATAAATTAATATAAAATGTCTAAAATATTAGTGGTAACATTTAAAGGCCTAAAATATGATTCTTTTATTGAAATCAATCACAATAAATTAAATATCAATAATTTAAAATGTTAAAAATTGTACTCACTGTCACGTGACCTCAAACGCCATTTTGAGAATATGACGTCATTGGAACAATTTTATATGGAAATTCAACAAACTTAGTAGACAGATAGTATTGAATATCGTTTAATGACGACACGTGACGTTTTTGATGGGAAATTTGAAAATGATTTTTATTTATCAATTTTTGTTTTTAAATTGAAGATTATTATTTTTATAATATTTTTTTCGTGAATATTGAGGTTCTATCTATAAAATAAAATTGAATCCTAAAATTAGACAACATCCCTATTATGGTTACTTATTGCATATTTGCTCGTGTTAGCGCGAAAGAAGAAATAACGTCGCTATTGGATTCAATATTCAATTTCAGTTCAGATTGATTAAGTATCAATCTGACAAGACTTACTGAGAGTAATTTCTACATATAACATTCAAAACTACTGAGATACCCCGAAGTTTTTTGATTGTTATAGAATGAGTAGGTATAAGCTCTTTTAACGTACTTTTGTACTTGAATCATTCTGGACAACAAAATAACTTACTTCAATATAAGGGATGAATCAAAAACTACTCGTCAGATCTCGCTCAAATTTAAGGTGCTTGTCATGTGGTCCCACCCCATGAAAAGCACCAGCTTTCGAGCGAGAACTTTCTAGCGTCGATAGTTTCGGAAATAAGCTCCTCCCTCCCTTTCCCCGCACGAGTGATCCTATAAGGGTTCCGTTTTTCGTATTTTTGTGCGGAACCCTAAAAATACAGTCGAATTGAGAACCTCCACCTTTTATTGAAGTCGGTTAAAAATTGGAATAGTTAGCAGCGTGTAGGTACAGATAGCAGAGCATAAAAATAAAAATTTTGAAAAACCCCCCGTATCAGGCTACTGCAGCGCCCTCTGGTGGCCTACTGCCATAAAACATATAATTATAAGCCCGCTCTTTAGTGATACCTTTTGGATGCAAAAAACTGCAATGAAATCGGCCCAGTAGTTTTCATAAAAACGGTAATATACATACATACAAACTAACAAACAAACAACCTCTAACCCCTAATGCATATACCGCCTTCGTTTCGTTCCGTCCGTCGTGGGTAAAAATTAAAATGAAAAAAGGGATAGATACCATATAGGAATAAAATAAGACACAATGTATGGAGTATGAGTATTGGTAGAAATTATTGTACATTTTAAGAATTAAACATTAAAATAATAAAAATAAATTAAAATATTCATAATAATATCTTAAATTAAAATAAATCTTGCATGTCCTTTGGTTTCCTAAAAACTAATGATCAACAACGCAAAGAAGTTTACGACTTCCTCGTGACCTACTTAATTACTTAACCATTTTAGTAAATTTTAATTAAATTTTAAGTAAAAAGTGCCCGTCCAAACGTGTTAAGTGATAAGCCCCGCCCACCTACTTAACAGAAAAATTTCTAAATTACTTATGTACTAAATTACTTATCTACTTAACTACTAAAATGACATAACAATGCGACGCGTGCGTTCACTGTCACGCTAGAGAGTAAACTGATATATATAATAAAGTACTCTGTGGTAAACTGGCAAGTCGGAAGGAGGAATCGGACGTGTATTGGTCTCTGTAGAAAAGTATGCAGACCGCACCTTCAGACAATCGGATCGGCCATAAAATCGTAGACGTCTTGGCGCTGTTTCCGACTCGGACGTCCGATCCTACTATCCGATCGGACGTGTATTGTGTATTCAAACAAATGTATGGCACGAGGGCCTTCCGATTGTCTGATCAGACTAGTCTGATCAGACAATCGGAAACAAAATCGGACGTGTATTCCCAGGGTTAAAGTAACGTGAAATATAAGTTTTATTACATAAAGATACACAATAACATTGACGTGCAGGTACATATTAGAATGAAATTGTTTTATTTTTTCAAATTACCCTCATAGCGCGCCACCTCAAAATAAAGTCGTAGGGTTTTGATTTTTAGCATGAATAAATCTTTTATGTACGGTCATCGATTCGACACAGGAAAAGAGAAATTAAAAAAAAAATAATTCCAATTTCACTCCACCCTAATGTACAATACATTAACGAAATAATCGAAGGCCAATGTTTTCCTTTGCATGTGCTAAAGTTTAGTGCTGACTCCAAATGTGATATATTTGGCCCATACAGGTATACCTGTCTTAGTCACTACTACTGCAAGTGGGGCTAAGGTCAACAGTTGTCGACGGCCGTCTTACTGAGGATATGGCTTTAGCACAAGCTCTGGCATCCTGAAAAAGAATGTTCTGAAATCTTGGGTTAAGTAAACAAGATATTGCTATTAAATGGTTGTCCTCAATGGCCAAAGATCTGTTATTAATTTGTCTAATTAATTCAGATTTTCTGACATACTGTCTTCAACGTTGTCAACACTGTCAGCACTGTTTAAAATCTTCTATACTATAATAAAACTGAAAAGTGTCTGTTTGTCTGTCGGGCATCACATAAAAACCCTTGAATGGATTTCAATGAAAATTGGTAAAGTTGTTACTAATATTCTGGGACATATTTTAAACAACTTTTCATCCCGGAAAATTAAAAGGTTTCCCGGGAAAACAGGATAAAAATTTGAATAAGTTAAAACATAATTTCCGTATGCAATGCTGCGGGCTTCAGCTAGTGATAAATAAATAGTGTATGTGAGACGGTAGGTCACTTTATTTACACTATTTATTTGTGGTTTTAAAAAATTCAATATGGGTATAATAACTTTGCTGATTCTTCTTATGGATTTTCACGTAAACTTGCTCAGAGGATGTCGACTTTTAATGTTTGAATGAATGATGATGATGAATTAAACTGACTTGACGTGACCTTATCGTTTATCGCAACACGTATTATTCGTTACATACATACATCAAATAAAGTTTGAGATCACTAGCAAAAGATGGAATTTTTTATACTTTTTTAAAAGAACGTTGCTTACGTAACATCTTTTTATAAAAAAAATACACTTGTTGAAATAAAAAAATTAAATTATTTTTTATTAACTAAAATTGAATTTAAAAGTCCTAGTGCAATTTTGACAACTAAACATAATTTAGAAAAAAAAACTAAGAGACATCCTTATAACTTCGTTAATTTAATGAACAGTTCACTTAAAAGTTTAGATTCGTTATAAATTTTAATTGTTCTTTGACTTTCGAATTCTTTGCTTCTCGAATTTTAATCACTTTACAAAGTATTGAAATAAAAAATCTGGAAAAAGTCAAATTCGCTATGAATAACGTTTTCTTATAACAACGTTAGTTATGAAATTTTTAATAGAGGTCGAACGCATTCTAGGTCGGTTCACATAATTTTGAAACTGCCAAAGATTTATAACAGTTTCAGAATATGGTATGAAAGTAATGGTATACTTTGGCATGTAGACGCGTACGTAAGTTGGCCACAATAACTATGTTATGTCTGTGTTAACTTTTGGTGTGCTTTGTCCATGGCGAATAGGGGTTACAATCAAGTTTTAAGCCGGATCACTGCCAAAACTTTTTGGATTTTAAAATTGTTTAGTGTTTTCTCATCTTGTTCCAAGTGAGATTAATAAGTGATGATTACGTATTTAGGACTCTTCCGAACAATACTAAGTAAATAACAATACTAGTACACTTATTATTTCATTATCAGAATGAGTGCGTGCATAATCAAGATGAGAGATTAATTTAAGATTAATATGTTCTATTATGTCTTCTGTGGATTAATAGAAGGTATTTTATTCCGAATATTTTATATTCATTTTTACAAAAACAAATTTCAAGAAAGTATGTTACAAACACGTGTTGTACCCGTAATGTATCACACTTACGTGATCCTTTTGTTGAAAGCATTTTTCGTTTGAAAAGTTTTGCCTTGATGTTAATTTATTTTGATGTTTTCCAGATTACATTCGAGGGCTTCTCGCTTTTTATTTACTTATTATTATTTCGTATTCATCTCAGTTATCCTTTTGTGACATTACATTTCTGTAAATATTCTTAGTACCCGTGACTACGTGCCCGGAAATATAATTTTCATGCTCATATGAATCATTGTACCTCGTCATATGTTCGTTCTTAAGATTTCAGTTTAAGGAAAACGGCAGTGAAATTGTCAGTTTTTATTTTTAAGGTGCTTACATGATAAACAGTTGCTTGATGTTATAACTGTCACGCCTGCTTTATAGACATAATTATTATATACATTAAAAATCTTTCATATATGTCACGATTAGCACGTTGCCACTTAGTAAGCTGCTTATGGCATTGCCGAAAATAAAGATGGTCGTTATAGGATTTTTATTTATTAAACCTTTATTAATCACAATATAATATATCACTATTCTTCATATCAACTGGCTGACGATAAATTAGGCCTTCCGAGAAAGAACATTATAATCTCCAGCATAAGTCTGATTACTGAGAGTGGGTACTTAGGTACGTAATCTGTTGGGCGTCGTTCGTAAAACGACGGCCGTTTCTTCGCAAAATTTGCCAACGGTTATTACGTTTTATAACCTTACATAAAATATCAAGGATAACGAGAAGAGTGTGCTTTTTGGTTATACAGAACTTTCTGATGTACAGAAAGTTATTGTGACTCATAATAACAGTGAACAGCAGCGTTATACAGGGTGGATTTTTGAGACGGGTTAGTAAGGACAGGTACCTTAACCGTTATAGTTACAGGAAAACGTTCCTAGGAGACTATCTATAACTTTTTAAGATATTCTGAACTGCATTCATAGATTTTTGAGAAAATGTACTGTCACCGAAAAAAGTGCTAAAATCCAAAGAAAAATATTTTTATGCGTATCGATCCTACTTTGTATGGGGATCAAAATACTCTATGGGACCATTTAAGGTATGAGTAGGTACTAGAAATGTCAGATATCGCTAAAAACATTTTCCATACATTTTGTACTGAAAAACGATAAATCAACTCGTAATGCCCCTTGGCATTAAGTCCGCCCATTGTAATTCATTTTTATAGTATAATCATATTTATAGAGTATTTTGATCCCAATACGAAGTAGGATCGATACGCATTTTTTTTTTTTTTGGATTTTAGCAATTTTTTCGCTGAAAGTACATTTTCTCAAAAATCTGTGAATGCAGTTCAGGTTATCTTAGAAAGTTATGGATAGTCTCCTAGGAACGTTTTCCTGTAACTATAACGGTTAAGGTACCTGCCCTTACTGACCCGTCTCAAAAATCCACCCTGTATAATAATGACTAGGTTTTTGCGTGGGCCGCGCGCTGCTATTTTTTTTATATAATATAACATTATATTAAAATTATAATTTTAATAGGTAATTTACACAAATTCTCTCATAAATTACTAATTCTTACACAATTCTTTCATTAATTACTTACTTCATTCATTTGATTTTTCTTTTTTCATTTGATTAATAATAATTAGTGTCACTTGCTTTCACCAAAATTTTAGACTCTTCTTATAAGTTGCTTATATGAAATAGGGGAGAGGGGGACACATTTGAACACCTTTTAAATAAAATATAATGTTTCTCGTATGGTAATACCAATCAAGATTTATTTTATTTTAGATATGGGGTTTATAATACATACCAAAAATGATATTTTTTTGACTTGCTAAAGTAACACAATTTAATTTTTTGTAGCTCAATTTTGTTTAAGTGTGCCCCATCCGAGGGGCACATTTGAAAAACCAGCATTAAATGAAAACCATGTAACTTAGAATAAAATCAACAGTATATTTGTTACAAATATTATCATAGTATAATAATAACTCCTGTCGTAAGTCTAATAAGTGTCAATATAATATTGATATAATCTAATTATTTACTAATCGGATTTCTTATATAGCTATGTGCTGTAAAATTTGGGCTCAAATTAGAATTATATTAGTTGTAGAAGCGCTGTTAAAGCTACTATACATCTAATGTTTCCATTGTGTACTATTGAAACAGTCATACAGCACATGTGTGCTACTTGGGCTACGTAGTGTTTAATTGCTCTGTGATTTACCTCATTTTACAATGAGTTCCAAATGTTTAAAAATAATGCCATGGCTGACAATTGACACATGACTTTAATGACATACGGTTTTCGATATAAATATTATTTATTTTATAAAATTTAATTGGAAAATATTGTTACTTTAATCATGAATCGTTACAATCGTATTAAATTCAAATCACAAGTGGATAACATATGTATATGCAAAGAAGAAACTGAATTAGAATATTTGACAGCTTCACCAGGATGTTCAGAAGATCTCGCTGCAGTTTCGGCGTTACCAGAAAAATGGGGTTTGAGAAGAAGTGGTCCAATTCTTTCGAATTATTTGGAACAGCGCGAACAATCACATAACAATTTAATAGAAGATATGTTCAAAGATTTAAAAGCTGTGAATGATGAAGTTAATAGTAAGGTTAGAACTCTTGCAGAAATTTTGTTTGCTAATATTCAACAAAACCAAAGTGATATTGACTGTGTAGTAGAAAAATGTATTTCTTCAGAAGACTTGTTAACGGTTGAAGATCGCATAAAGAGTTTGACACAGATTAATATTTTAGTATCCAGAAGAATAAAAGATTTGACAAATTTTAAAATAGAAGCATTAGCTTTAGAAAAGAACCGAGCAACATTACTAAAAAGTAAATTACTGTTGTATTTTCAACAGCTTATTTCCATTGGCCACAGGTCCCCAAAAGAGATGTTGCATGAATTTGATGAAAAAATCTATGACATAAATCAACAATTACTGAGTAACTCTAGAATTAATATTTTGCTTGTAGTTAAATTACACTCACAAGCTGACAAATCTTTAGTGAATGCACGTTCAGCTCTTAATCAAATGTCCCTTGTTGTATGTAACTTAAGGAGACGTCGGAGTTCTCGTCCTTGGTCTCAAGAAAACACACGTCCAAAAAGATCTACTAGCGCATGTAATAATCGAGATATCAGTACAACTGATCGTCACTTGACTCCCCGCAATGATGAAATTTTGTCACAAACCCAATTGGTTGAAAGATATAGAGATGCAATTGCAAAAATGTTTTTGGGTATATCTGATCAACTTGATCAGTTATACAAAGAAATCGGACATCATAATATTATTGCACGAGAATATAGTACACCAGTAATAACAGATCTTCAAGAAATTATAGAAAAAGCTCATAATTCTATGTATTTTAATACATCGTTAAACAATAAGGATAGCCCCCGTCAAGGTGTAGTTGAAATATCACGGATTAGTATTTCAAATATGCAGAAAAGTTTATTAACATTTGGAGATAATTTAAAAGATACGTATTTAATTTTATTTAACGCCGGGCACTTATGGGACGCCCATATTATGCGACTTGCTTTAGCTCAGAAACTTACAATGGCCACAGTAGAAGATTTATTAGTTAATAATGACGCCGTTCAACTATCAAACGAAGTTGTAACTGATATAGCTATCGAACAGTTGCGGGCAGCGCCCGATGCTGAAAAATTACAACAATACTTTGAGGTCATAGGAGTTGCCCTAGAACGTTCTTCTGATTTATACATGCAACATGGCGAAATGGAAATCGGCAGACTAGAGGAATTTACAAATATATCTTCCTCTCTTATAAACTTGTTGATAGCAGAGTTTAATTACTTTTTGGATAGTAACCCTAAATCTAACTTGCCAAAGATAAAAAACACATCAAATAGTCCATCAGTTGGGGTACGCAAAAATGTACTTGTTTCGAAAACAATTCTTGAAACTGAGGCTCAAAATGTCGCGCTCTGTAATTGGAGGAACGGATTTCTAGAGTCATTTGAGCTTAACATGTCTTTGGTTCCTGAGCCATTAAACCAGCAAACCCAATTATGGATAGATGAAAGAATGGATATATTACGCATTCGTCATTGTTTGAAGTTAATGTCACACAGTATACGAAAAGAGAGGATACAGATTGCTCGAGATTTGCGATTAGCCGAAATCCAATTTCATGAAACTCGGCTTACTTCACATTTAGATGCAATTAACGACCTTGTTAATAATTTGCCTATGGAAGCTTTAGAATTTATGAACTTAGATTCACCGAAGTTATATCCATTGAGTTGGTGGCTTACTAAGATACAAATAGATATGAATGAGCTTTTCGCTCGCGATCCTTTGGATCTTGAAACCAAAAGATTGAAAATGTGTAGTTATGCTTCCCGACTCGTTAAGTATCGCCAGCTTTTTTCGAAGTCATTAAATTCTGCTGTAGAACAGTATAAAAAGAGTATCGAATATAGATTTCAAATCGCTCGTATTTCGAACGTTAGATTCATGTCTCAATTAAAATTATTCAGCGAAAGAGGTAGGTATTCAGCACCTGAGGCAATAAAAACATGTACTGCTTTAGTAAAAGGAGCAGACGCATTAGAGTTATGTGTGAATCGCGCTTTGGACTCTGTTAATTATCGTCGTTCACAACTTCTTGCTCTTGCAGATCAACAAATAGCACCCATTCAGAGAGTTGTAGATGAGATTTTAAAAACTGCTCAGAAAGGATTCTTGGACAAAAAGAAGCTTGGACCCACAAAGAAATAAATACATCTTTTTACTTTTTTGTATTACTTTAGTTAAAAAATAAATTAGTAAAAAAATATTTTTTATTCGCATCATTATTTTTTGGGATAATTTGGGGCCTACCAAGGCTTTAAAGGTTGTAGAGTTATTAAGGATACCTGTTAACTTATTTTAAGATAAATAATTCCTCTCTTTCTGGACATAAAGCTGTGATAGTTTTTCTAAAGTTTCGTTGCTTGGCGTAAAGCCCGTCCTGATTATCCTGTTGAATTTTATTCAAAGTAAATTAATGTATAGTCCAGTCATTTCGTTCGAAAAAATGAGGTTACCTGGAAAGGTTTCCGAGAGTTTTGAAAATTGGAATCTTTACAGATTTTGAGGTGCTCTTTCCGAATTTCAATTTTGCCACTTCGTATCTTTGCCGCTCGCGCCACCATATTGGAAAAATAGTGCCTAACAGCAGTTCTTCGACAGTATCTCCTTTCCTATTCATTAAAAACATCTATCTACAAATTAAACTTGAGGTAATTTCCTACAATTTACGTTTTACAATTTTTTTAAGATTAATAGTCTTGATATCTGACGCGTGGTTACACCAGTTTGTAATATCAGTGTGACGACGAGTATTTTTTTCGTAGTCTTCACACTGCGCGTTTTACTACACCTTTTATATATTAACGTTAGTGTTGTAATAATTACAAATTCTTAAAATAAATAAAGACGATTGAACATAGGTATATGTATATTAAATTTGTCCAAAACGCTGTCTCTGTTCCATTTCCACCAGCCTACCTCAGAAGACATATCTAGAAGCTTCGTTTTTAGGACGCCGGCACTAACCGCCAAACCACGATTTGATCGCCATGATCATGGGCGTGAATTTTTCTGGAAGTCCGGCTAAAAGCAATGATGCAATCCATTCCTCTCCGATTTCAAAGCCTGTCCCCTTCACTTCTTGCGCCGTCTCAACCATTTGCAACAGGTAGATTGTCATGGACTCGCAATTTTCTAGGCGGATCGATATTAATGATCGAAGCAAACCGATTTTCCTCTTGAATCCGGTGTCATCAAACAGCTGCATCAATTTTTTCCACAAAGCGTTAACGGTGTTCTCAGTCTTGATGTGAAAAGAAAGAAAGAAAGAAACATTTATTCAGTCGCAAGCATGCAACAACATTAAGGTCTATGATAGGATATATTATAAATTAAAATTAGAATTAGACTGATTGAAATTGAAGTTGCAGCCGCCAACAGAGAAGGGTCGCAGTCAGAATATTGCGCAGTAAGTGGAAGGTATCAACCTACTACGCCTCTGATTTTCAGTGCGCCCGTTAGTCGCGTGTAGATCGTATTTGGACGTATAATGAAGGATCGATGGTCATAACTAACTTCGCTTTGGCCTTTGCTTGCTCCCTGCTACTTAAATCCGATGAAATATTGTCCAAATCAATGCCTTCTAAGACCGTAAAGTTTTTTACCGCGAACGCCCAATCATGATAGTTCTCACGTCCCCTTAACTTTGAAACTTTGACTATATTATAGCTTGATGATGAAATTATGCACGAAAACACAATAAAAATACTCGAAATATACTTTTATACTTGGAAAAAATGTGGGACTGGGCCCATAACTTAATAAAATACGTTAGCTGTTGCGACAAGACTATATTTTTTTAAGTTGCATATTGCATACATTGCAGACTTGCATATTGTCATAAGACTTGATCATAGAGTATTTTGATACTATTTTAACAGGTTTTGCCTTAAGATTTTTTGTCTTGAGTTGCTCCTAAGATAAATTTAACTTTAAGTAACTTAACGGAATTGCTTTAAAGAAAATTCTGTTTTACCATCCGTATGTTCTTACCTATCGTTATTACTTCTTCCTTACAATATTTCGTCACCTTCTTTCTTCTCCTTCCTTTAGCCTTCAGTACTGCAATTTGTTGTTCCCTGAGCTCGAAAACGTAGGTAATAGCTTTTATTTATTGCTCAATACAAAATCGTGGCCCACGGGTATTGACTTCGTTTTGTATTCATTTGGCTTGTATTAGATTCTCACTTTTGTTTACCATTATCTACTGAAACTAAATAAGTTTGGTGAATGGTTTAGAAAATAACACTCATTTATATTATTTATTACTATAGCCGACTTGAGAATTCAAGGTAAATAAAGGGTCGTGTTAAACTTGTGTGAAAGTAATTGTTAGACTTGTAAATATTCAATAGACATGTTGAAATTATCACATAGATTAAGATTGTGCAAAGCTAACCATATCGCCACTGGAAAAACAATAATACTGAAGCGCCAAAAGGCCCTTTTACAGGAGAGCGATTTAAAGTTATTTTTTTCACAAAAAAATCATAACTTTTTTCTTATTGTCCAATCTGAATGAAGTAAAAGCAAAAAAGAATTGTGATAATGTTATCTACCTACCTGAATTAATATTCTTTAACAATAACTAATCTTCACGATAGATTTTAGTTACAGCGATCGAAAAATACTAGCAAGTCAGGTTCCTTCATATTCATGAAAAGGAAAAGTACTAACACGCCTTACGAGTCGATAATGTCTCAGGGTAATAGTACTTAACAGTAAATACTGTGTTAAATACCGTAAGGTAAAGCAACCTATAACATTATAAGTTAGTATTCTTGTTGCACCAAAAGGACTTACAGGAAAATATTGTAATTGAAATACAAATCCATTTTACTTATTGGACGCTTGTGACAATTTTATTGTATTGAATACCAACAAAAGAAAAAAATGAAAGATACAGTTCATATTCTAATGTATCTAATTTTCTCGTTTTTAGGGTTCCGCAGACTAAACGGAACATAGCGCCTATGCTTTATGCTTTTTTTTAACCAATACACCAATAAAGTCTATACTTTATTGGTGTATTGGTTAAAAAAAACTACTAACTAAACTAGTACTTAATAATCTTTAATGAACAATAAAAGCAGCAAGTGAGCAGGTACGCAACACGAAAAAAATATTAAATTGATTTTTACCAATAATGATTAACAAAAATACTGATATTTTAACAGTTTTTAAATTTGGTTTCAAGGATGCATTTTTTAATAAAGAGTACCTAGGTACTAAAGAGATCAAATGTCATAAAAGTAAATAATAATAAACTTGGTTTCAATTATTATACTTGTTAATAACACTTAAGGATAATTGAACTAATGTAAGAAATCAAATTCAGTCTCATATAATGAAATTATAATAAAAATTATAATGAGTCAAATATTGCCTAATTATATTATAATTAACAACAAGTATAAGTTACTTGTAACTTGTTACTTAAAAGTAATATTTAACCTCTTACTTGTACATACATAACATCAATTAAGACGAAACATCGGAATCCACCTACCAGTCTACCTTTCTGTCACCTCTCCAGTCGCAGGTCTGCTGGAAGAAATTTCATTAGAGATAAGCTTTTGTACCTTTGTACATTATATCCCTACTGTACCTGTCCTGTAAATTATTGTGTGTACATAAATAATAAAATAAATAAATAATAAATAAATAATCCAATTACTCTGAATGTGTTAATATGAAAAAAAACCATAAAGGCAAATTAAAAAAAAAACAAAAGCGGACAAAAAAATTATAAAATTCTTAGTGCATAATTACACAAAATATGTGTATGACAGAAAGGGTTATTAACATTGAAACGAATTGGATTCAGGAGTCAAAACCTAACAGTACTCCACCAATAGATAATTACGTTAAATATTGTCTTCGATATCCGTATCTTGAAGGGTGTCTTGGACATTAAGGGCATTGGGTAAATTTTCATATTCGCAATGAAAAATTTCAGGAATTATCTTTGTTGTACAAAGTTTACATAAATCTTGATATTTTTTCTTCGATATGGGCAATTTTATAAATATTCTTCAGTTGTAAATTTTTATTTTTATTTGTACTTCTATCTCTTCTACTGGACCATCTGTCGCCATAGTATATTTGAGAAAAAATTTCTGTGGCTCAGATTTTTTGAATGTCGCTGTACGTATCTGCAAAGTGAAATAAAGTTATAATACATTACAATGCAATGTTAATCCGATGCCTTTAAATATAATCGTGAAAAGTCAACATTAGAATCACCTTTGATATTTTACCCTCAAGATTCCCCTTAAAATATTTGTCTCCAATATTATCCCATCCATAAAAATCCTTCTTAGTTAACACTTCAACATTATAGGGCTTGGGATTTTTTCGGGCCAACATAAAAACAGTGGATCATTGTAAAGATGCCCAAATTATTATATTCGCTACGCTTTTATCTATTATCGAATGCATCGAATCCACTGGCATATAGGTATGACCAGGAAGAAGATAATTTATTTGAACACTAGTTATGTTCTTGCAGTTTTGAAAAGTACAATGGATGCATGCAAGTACTATTTTATTTTTATTTTGTACGGGGCAAGAGCCACTATATGTATAATAGATGATGTTTAAGTGAACCGCAATCGTCTACCATCTTAATATATTTTTCTTAGATAGTGCACACCTCGTTTGCACCCCGTTTTCCTTCGATCTCAGTCCAAGAATAACAGTAACCTTCTCGTGTTCTGGACTCATAGAATGTGAGATTGTATATAGCCAACTTACGACTGTAATACAATAACATGCTCTTGCCATATGGTGTATTCAGAACTGTTTGCAAGTCGAAGGATACACAAAGTATGTTTTCATCTTGAATTTTTTGGTGAGCTTGAAATCTTTCGTAAGTTTCTTCTTTGTCCTTAAGATGAGCCAGTTTTTCTTTTATACTTTCTACTTTTTCTTTTTCGTAACGCACATATTTCATACATTTATCTTTGCGCACTATCCTACCTAAAGTCTCGCTTCCAGTTCCTCCACGTTAACCATGATCGAACTCTTCACTCCTGTAAAATTCTACGACTTGCTACTCCTGCTCATTCTTCATCTTTCTATCGATATTCTTTCACTGTCACAGCCGTTCGTCTCTGGAACGCTCTCCCCTACTGTATCCGTAACGCAAGCACTTTAAATTCGTTTAAAAACTTAGTAAAAGCCCACTATCTCCAAAATTAATCACTTTCCTCTCTTCTCCCTTTTCCCTTCTTCTATATTTTTGTCATCTTTAATTTCAAATCTGTGTTTTGATTCT
Source organism: Thymelicus lineola (assembly GCA_963932265.1). Taxonomy (NCBI): domain Eukaryota; kingdom Metazoa; phylum Arthropoda; class Insecta; order Lepidoptera; family Hesperiidae; genus Thymelicus; species Thymelicus lineola. The sequence goes on along the minus strand of OZ010702.1, from coordinate 1,260,554 downwards.
AAATTGTTAGTTTCCTTAATTCTACTCGTGTACCTTACTTCATCTTATCTAACGAATAAAACTGTCAAATCTATATTACTATGAATTATACAGGCCCAAGTTTCCCTGTGTGCCTTGTTAGGAAAGGTCACCCAAAATTGGCGACATCTACAAAAAAGGCATAACTTACAGGAGTACTATGCTCTAATATGAATTTGTGGTGTAATTGTTTTAATGATAATATCAACTGTCTTTTTTGTTTTTGGACCTTATTTCGAGTGATGTACTGCTTTTTGCCTGGTATAATTGAGCTGTCTGAATCTTGTTTAAAGAATTCCCTAATAAGTATTGCTAAACTTCGCCTTGTTCGTGTTTCTTGAGCTGTTTGCGTGTCTTTTACTTTTTTATTCCGTTTCTTTGTATTTTTTGAAACCAATTGTAAGTTGTTGACTGTCATCTTTCTTAACTTATTTTTCAGACTCTCATTTTCTTTTTTCAAATTTTGTATAATATTCATAAACATTTTACGTTTTTTTTGTTCTATGTACCTGAGGCGTCTTATTTTCGTAGCCGGTGAATTTAAAGGATCTTCCATAGCTGTAGTCTTTTGTGTGGTCTTTCTGACCGATATGTCTTCCTGACTGTTATTTTCAATGAGTGCCACTTTTGGTAACTTAGTGGCGTTGATCTTACCTTTTTTAATTTCCCTGTACCGCTTTGATGCTTCACGCCATTTTGTCCTTTGATGCCTTTGATCCCTGGGAGATTTTTTATCGATAAGAATAACTTGTCCCTTTTCTTTTTTTTTAAATACCGTAGTCTTTCTTTTTCTTTTATTTTTCGTATATTTCTGGGTCATTTTTAAGTTCTGCATATCTTTTACGTTTATAAGCTGATAAATTGGCGGTCGATGTTTTTTGCTCATGATCACCAAACCTAGAACAATATTTCCATGAAGCAGAAAGCCATAAGTCAAAGACAAGCTGCAGTCCGCCTTGAACTTGCTAAATTAAACTACAATTTCATAAAACCACACGAAAGTAACAAGAAATGAAGATAATAGTCATTACCAGTTATCACGAATCATTACCGCCTTTAACATTTTACTCGGGGATGATCTTACTGGAAATGACATATTTTGTTTCAAGTCGAGACATGTTCGTGAAATATAGCTTACAACGTAACAATAATAACCTTCAAGGCCACATGCAAACAAACGGAGTACATGCGAAAATTATTGGTTGAAATATTTTTGTTAATTACACTTCAGTGCATCCTTTTGAAAATGATGTGCATGCGTGACAATCGTCGTGTGGAACTGTTTAACAATATATTTTGTAAGCCAAATGCACTGTGTTCACACGTCCACTCGCTCGGCAGCCTGTTGGGGAACTGAGGAAGGTGCGGGCGCAGCAGTGTTGCCACCTCAAAAATTATCTTGTGACCAGATCCAGTGTAAAATGTCGCCATATATTGGAAATTTGGATTGAAAAAAAACCACCAGAACTCACTAATTTTTTTTAATAAAATTAAATAATTTTAATGTCTGCAATTAAAAAAAAGAGTGTGCTTTAGACCACATGACTAAAGTAAAACTTCTTTAGCTCCACCTATTTATTTTATGTGAAACACAAACAAAAGAAAATGTGTGCTCGCACCTGTCTCTCTTGCCCCTACAGTAATTAATATACGAAACCTAACTCTCTCTTTCTATCTTCACTAACTTATATTTCCCTCTCAACTTCCGTTCGCCTCGCCCGATCACACTTTTTGTAACTCTCTCGTGTGTGACGTGTCTCGTGGGTGACGTGCGTAAAGAAGTTTTGGTTGTGATAGTTCTTTAAATGAGTACTTTGTGTTTTTGCCGATAGCCTCAATGACATCGCTAGGCAATTCGTAATTGAAACATTTAATTTTCAGAATTTTCAATCTGTTTCTAATAAAAATTATGGCGTAGGTAAGTACGTAAGCAGTGGACTGGCCATTCTGTTTCGTAATTTGCTTCTAACAATGCTCATAACACTGAAAATTCTTTCAATTTCAGCATTAGAATGAGGTTTATCATTACCTAGTGAAAAATCACCAAAAATCGCTAAAAATGTATTAGTCGCTAAACGATGAAAAAATGTCGCTAAGAACTCTGAAAAATCACCAGATCTAGTGACAAAATCACCAAGGTGGCAACACTGGGTTGCAGGACGATATGTGCTTTGTGTCACAGAATAAGAAAAAAAAAACTATTTGACGAACTTTCACGGAAATGATGAAAATATCGTAACAATTCATGAATAATTTATTTTAGACTTAATATGATAGTTCACTTTGAAAAGCTTTAGCACCAATGAACCTTTGTTCTATAGTTATAACAAACAAATAAAAATAAATCAACTTTTTCACGGTTTTTGGTATTATTTTGATATTTACTTTTAGAAGTGTAATTTGTCGTCGGGTTGGAAATGACGTTAGATGCGTGTTTTGTTATTTTTTTTACAAATATTTAGAGTTCCTGGCCATTAAATTATCGGCGCCTTTAAATTAATCAGAAAAGAAAACATTTTCATTTGATATAAATGACTGAAAACATTAAATAACGACACAATATACCAAAAACTTTTTTTTGTATGCGTTTAGTTTATTTACACTGCAGCTAACTTACGTGAGTTAAGAAGTGCGCTAGTAGAAGAATGGTCAAACATAGACCAAAACCGTATTAGAAATTTGATTTACAGCATGCCACATCGTCTTAATGAAGCGATACTCGGACTCGTGGAGGAAATACAAGATATTAAATTTACTGAAAAGCTTTCATTTTGCAGATTAACTGTGTTGTATATTTTTGTTGTCAAAACTTAGAAGTGTTTTTTTTTGTATTTTTAGTACTTAAATAAAATTATACAGTTTACAAACGTGTTATGTATTTTCTTTTATGTATAAGTCAGTCATCTATAACATAGGGTAAGTGCTCCAGTGAATGAACACCCACCAGTGAATGAACAATACGCAGTTTTTTCCAAAAAATAAGAAATTAGGGCGTTTCTACCAAACAGAGTATTTTTTTTCATTATGGCAACTCTATCTCCTACTTTAATAGCAACATTCATTTCTAATAACACTGTTCATTTCAAAATGGCGAGCGTCTAAAGTAGTCTGTTAAAGAAAACTGAGAATTTGTTCGAGCCAGAATTTACAGTACAGGTATGAGGACTCATTTTTGATTTGAGATTGTAACCATAACTGCAGTATTTTCGTGAAGTTATTTGTTTAATGATAGAATAGAATTGTTTAATATTGTATTTCAAATCAATTTAGTTGTAATTTTAGCCAGTTACAGTAAATTATTAAGTGTCCCAGCATTGGAACTACAAATAGTCTGAAACCCAATGAATGAACGGCCGTTCATTCACTGGGTCATCGTCATTTTCAATTTTTGTTAAAAAATGTATTTTATTTTAATGCTATAAGGTCCGTATTTTGGGAGTTATTTTATAAATTGATGTCTGACCTTTTGGCCAGTATTGGGACAGGTATGTTCATTTATTGGTTTTTAAAATCCAGTGAATGAACAAACATATTTCATTATATCCAAGTATTAGTTTTTGTCATGAAGACATAACCAATAAATGAACACAGCATATTTTAAGCCAGATTTCATATATCAAATTCGTTCAGGTAGTTAAACCGGGAGTCCGGGACCGATTTTAGACTAGATTTTGACATAATATTAAATTCCTTTATTTTTCTGCTATTTGCCCTTCAGATTACCATGGATTCAAGAAAAAAATATCAAAGGTTCCGATATAGTCAACAAACATTGGAGAAAGCACTTCGGGCTATTGCTAATGGAGAACTAAGTATAAATAAAGCGAGTAATATATATCAGATACCAAAATCTACTCTACATAATAAATTGACTAATAAGGTTCCGTTGCAAAGAAAAATGGGCCCTCCGTCCGAACTTACTGTGCATGAAGAAGCTCAGATTTCTGACTGGATAATAAATAAAGCAAAATTAGGTTTTCCAATGCACCCGGAAGAAGTCTTCGATAGCGTTGAAACTTTTCTGAATGTTAATAATAGGCAAAGCAAGTTTGCAGGGAATAGGCCTGGAAAAAAGTGGCTCACTTTATTTTTAAACAGGCATCCTGAGATAACTAAAAGAAATGCAGAAATAATTTCTAAAGGCAGAGCCTCAGTAACTGAACCAGCTATCAGGGCTTGGTTCAAGGAACTAGATCAATTTTTGACCGAAGAACATGCATTAGATATAAAAGACGATCCCAGTCGGATATTTAACGCCGACGAAACAGGTGTTATGACCTGCCCCAAAACTGGAATCATACTGGGTCCTAAGAATTATAGGAATACGTACGAAATTGCAAGTGGGAAAGAAAAAGAATCTGTAACAGTTCTTTGTAATTTTGCTGCTGATGGGAAGGATGTTCCTCCCTTTGTAATATATGCATATAAGCGAATGCCGCCGGCAGTGGTTCAAAATTTTCCTGATTCCTGGTTTATTGGTCGATCGGATAGTGGATGGATGGTATCAAATACCTTTTTTTCATATATTAAACTATTTTACGAGTGGCTTGTACAAAATGAGATTCAATTACCCATATTACTGTTTCTGGACGGTCACAAATCTCATATAAATCAAGAAATGTTTGCTTTTTGTCAACAAAAGCGAATTCTAATATATTGCTTGTATCCAAATGCCACACACATCTTACAGCCTTGTGATGTAGGTATTTTCGGACCTATAAAGAAATGTTGGAGGAAAGTGGTAAGAAAAAATAAACAAAATTCCACATCATCTATAACGAAACAAAATTTCGCAATAAAGTTTAAAGAAGCTTATACCAATGGTGTAAAAATCGAAACCATTAGAAATGCTTTTAGAGCATGTGGATTATTTCCGTTGAATGCAGACGCTGTAAACTATTCGAAATGTATAAGCAATAGAAGAGAGGAAATAAATGAGCTAAGTGAACAAAAACAAATACTAGCTGATAGAAAGGATGATATGAGAAGTACAATCAGAATAATTGAAACAGAAATAGGACAAACTTTACGAAACGAATTCGTCCAGGCTTATTTATTAAAGAAGACGCATCAGCATGCATATTTTTCTTTATGGCTTAAATGTAGAACAGAAGTTGATGGTGTTAGAGATGTATCAATAGCATCTAATACATCCCTTGATGCTCCTCTTGATTTATCTAATACGTCGACTTCTTTACAACAATTTTCATCCAACGCAGAATTGCCACAAGAAAGAATCGAATCCGTTAATAATTCCGAATTAGTAGATTACACTCAAGATCTGACTAATTTAACAGTTGCTAATGTGACTGATTTGATTGATTTTAATAATATTTCTAATTGTTCGGAATATCTTAAAGATCTTAATGAAACCAGCGAAATAGTAGACTTTATAATTGATAGTGAATTAAACCTGCCAACCGTAATTCCTCTTCCATGGTACGAAACTGCACTAGCTAGCACAACGTTAGAAGTCAGAATGGAATCATATCCAAGCGATGCACCTTCTACATCTTCTGCACCTGTAATTTTTACTAAAAGTCATCCAGAAATTGAAAACATTGTTCCTATTAATGTGTATACGATCACTGAAAATGAAACTGAGCGGGGAGTAGACTGTAATAAAATAGAAAGTTTTTTGAGATACCCCACAGTCACTTCTACCAAGAAAACACGCAACATAAAGAAATCTCATCCCATGCCATTTGGATTAACTGGTCAAAGATACAAAAAACATATAGAAATGATGCAAGAAGAAAAGAGATCAAAAGAAGAAGAGAAAAGCAATAAAAAAAAGAGGAAAGCAGAAGAGAAAGAAAATGAAAAAAGAAGAAAACAGGAAGCAAAAGAAAACAAGAAAACAAAGAAAGAAGAAAAGCTTTCACGAAAGCGTAACGAAGAGAACACTGGAAACTATCCAAAAACACGTAAGGTAAATAAACATAAGCCAAATGATGAAATTGAAATAGATGAGTCTATAGTGTCATCGATGGATTTTCATGGGAAATATGTGATGGCTAAATTCAAAACAGAAAAAAGAACCCGTCATTATGTGGGCAAAGTCCTTACGGTGAATGATGAGGAACAGAAATGTAAGATAGATTTTCTTAGAAAAAAATCCGTAATTGATAACATTGTTAGCTTTGTGAAACCACAAGTACCTGATGTATCAGAAATTGATTTTGAGGACATAGAACGTGTGTTAAGTGAACCTGAATATTCCAGGCGTGGCTTGATCTCTTTTCATGATGTTTCGTTTAGAGATATAGAATAAATAATAATACTCATAATTTCAAACAATTGAGACTGTGACGAGGCTAGATGTACCTTATATTACTTGATATTGAGACTGATTTTTGTGATTTTAGTGGATAATAATATGATACTTAGTTATTATTGAGGCTGATTAAAAGGGTATAGCAGGTTAAGCATTAAGGATTTGCCCCCAGAGCCAAATGTAATGAATGTTATATTGTTATGTAAGTAACTCATTTACATTACTATTTATGTAGTTTTTGACTGCCGACCTCTTACTGTCTTTGCGTAACCTTGAAAAATGTCCCGAGAACAGCAAATTTTATAAACTTTTATTTCTCTAAAACTAATAGAGCTAGGAATGTGATTCCAAAGCCAAAGGATAGACAATATTATGAACAATATTACATATATTTATCTTAATTATTTTGCTAATAATAAATATTTTTTTTAATAGTAGTATTTTTTTCTTGGCTCTAATTTGTAAGTTCTAACAGAGTGACCACTTTCAAAAAATTATGATAAATAACACATAATGTGTAGATTATATTGTTATAAGTTTCGTCGAAATCGGATACCTGCAACATCTTCAAAAAAATTTTTTTTATTACTCAAGTCCCTATTTGTGACTCTACGTATTAAACTTTTGAATGATATGTTTAATAATAATAATACAAAATAGGAAAAAGTTACGCTCCATCCACTCTGCTAACCCCGTAAGGGTCTGGCATGCACAAATCAAATTTAAAGTATGCAAATCTGAGTGTATTTTTATTATAACTTTATATAGACTGTGCCTGTACAGTGTTAAAAAACGTAAGCAAATGATAGATTTTTCATTCATTTAAAACCGTCTACAAAACATCTATGATCTGTTCGCGGATATTTTACACTGTACACACTTCATTTATATTATTTGAATACGTTTGTAAAAGTATGGATTCCCATACACGCATGCAAAGTGCATGAACGAACGTATTCGATTCAAATGTTACCGCATAACGAGTTTAAACAAGCTTGTGTCGTGAATAGCTTATAAATACAATTGTGTTCACAATAAAAATGTCGAACACTAGATGTAAGAATAGTGATCGTATTTTGCGTGCAGTGGCAGGAAGAAAAAAAAACAAAGAAAGAAAAAAGTGGCTCACTTTATTTTTAAACAGGCATCCTGAGATAACTAAAAGAAATGCAGAAATAATTTCTAAAGGCAGAGCCTCAGTAACTGAACCAGATATCAGGGCTTGGTTCAAGGAACTAGATCAATTTTTGACCGAAGAACATGCATTAGATATAAAAGACGATCCCAGTCGGATATTTAACGCCGACGAAACAGGTGTTATGACCTGCCCCAAAACTGGAATCATACTGGGTCCTAAGAATTATAGGAATACGTACGAAATTGCAAGTGGGAAAGAAAAAGAATCTGTAACAGTTCTTTGTAATTTTGCTGCTGATGGGAAGGATGTTCCTCCCTTTGTAATATATGCATATAAGCGAATGCCGCCGGCAGTGGTTCAAAATTTTCCTGATTCCTGGTTTATTGGTCGATCGGATAGTGGATGGATGGTATCAAATACCTTTTTTTCATATATTAAACTATTTTACGAGTGGCTTGTACAAAATGAGATTCAATTACCCATATTACTGTTTCTGGACGGTCACAAATCTCATATAAATCAAGAAATGTTTGCTTTTTGTCAACAAAAGCGAATTCTAATATATTGCTTGTATCCAAATGCCACACACATCTTACAGCCTTGTGATGTAGGTATTTTCGGACCTATAAAGAAATGTTGGAGGAAAGTGGTAAGAAAAAATAAACAAAATTCCACATCATCTATAACGAAACAAAATTTCGCAATAAAGTTTAAAGAAGCTTATACCAATGGTGTAAAAATCGAAACCATTAGAAATGCTTTTAGAGCATGTGGATTATTTCCGTTGAATGCAGACGCTGTAAACTATTCGAAATGTATAAGCAATAGAAGAGAGGAAATAAATGAGCTAAGTGAACAAAAACAAATACTAGCTGATAGAAAGGATGATATGAGAAGTACAATCAGAATAATTGAAACAGAAATAGGACAAACTTTACGAAACGAATTCGTCCAGGCTTATTTATTAAAGAAGACGCATCAGCATGCATATTTTTCTTTATGGCTTAAATGTAGAACAGAAGTTGATGGTGTTAGAGATGTATCAATAGCATCTAATACATCCCTTGATGCTCCTCTTGATTTATCTAATACGTCGACTTCTTTACAACAATTTTCATCCAACGCAGAATTGCCACAAGAAAGAATCGAATCCGTTAATAATTCCGAATTAGTAGATTACACTCAAGATCTGACTAATTTAACAGTTGCTAATGTGACTGATTTGATTGATTTTAATAATATTTCTAATTGTTCGGAATATCTTAAAGATCTTAATGAAACCAGCGAAATAGTAGACTTTATAATTGATAGTGAATTAAACCTGCCAACCGTAATTCCTCTTCCATGGTACGAAACTGCACTAGCTAGCACAACGTTAGAAGTCAGAATGGAATCATATCCAAGCGATGCACCTTCTACATCTTCTGCACCTGTAATTTTTACTAAAAGTCATCCAGAAATTGAAAACATTGTTCCTATTAATGTGTATACGATCACTGAAAATGAAACTGAGCGGGGAGTAGACTGTAATAAAATAGAAAGTTTTTTGAGATACCCCACAGTCACTTCTACCAAGAAAACACGCAACATAAAGAAATCTCATCCCATGCCATTTGGATTAACTGGTCAAAGATACAAAAAACATATAGAAATGATGCAAGAAGAAAAGAGATCAAAAGAAGAAGAGAAAAGCAATAAAAAAAAGAGGAAAGCAGAAGAGAAAGAAAATGAAAAAAGAAGAAAACAGGAAGCAAAAGAAAACAAGAAAACAAAGAAAGAAGAAAAGCTTTCACGAAAGCGTAACGAAGAGAACACTGGAAAACTCGTTATGCGGTAACATTTGAATCGAATACGTTCGTTCATGCACTTTGCATGCGTGCATGGGAATCCATACTTTTACAAACGTATTCAAATAATATAAATGAAGTGTGTACAGTGTAAAATATCCGCGAACAGATCATAGATGTTTTGTAGACGGTTTTAAATGAATGAAAAATCTATCATTTGCTTACGTTTTTTAACACTGTACAGGCACAGTCTATATAAAGTTATAATAAAAATACACTCAGATTTGCATACTTTGAATTTGATTTGTGCATGCCAGACCCTTACGGGGTTAGCAGAGTGAATGGAGCGTAACTTTTTCCTATTTTGTATTATTATTATTAAACATATCATTCAAAAGTTTAATACGTAGAGTCACAAATAGGGACTTGAGTAATAAAAAAATTTTTTTTGAAGATGTTGCAGGTATCCGATTTCGATGAAACTTATAACAATATAATCTACACATTATGTGTTATTTATCATAATTTTTTGAAAGTGGTCACTCTGTTAGAACTTACAAATTAGAGCCAAGAAAAAAATACTACTATTAAAAAAAATATTTATTATTAGCAAAATAATTAAGATAAATATATGTAATATTGTTCATAATATTGTCTATCCTTTGGCTTTGGAATCACATTCCTAGCTCTATTAGTTTTAGAGAAAGAAAAGTTTAAAAAATTTGCTGTTCTCGGGACATTTTTCAAGGTTACGCAAAGACAGTAAGAGGTCGGCAGTCAAAAACTACATAAATAGTAATGTAAATGAGTTACTTACATAACAATATAATATTCATTACATTTGGCTCTGGGGGCAAATCCTTAATGCTTAACCTGCTATACCCTTTAAGTAAAGTTTAAATATACTATGTTATGTTTGTAGCCGATTAAAGTTTAAATTAAGTTTGTTTTAACATTCAATGTTCAAGCAGTTACCTAGTTAATTAAGTATTAAATTGCTCATAGTTTAATATAAATATTATGTCTTTTTACAAAAGATATTAACGTAGCTTGTGAAACCTATGAAGGCTTATAGACTTAACGTTAAGTTTGTGGTTTATTTTGTTAATTTCTTTTAATATTTCTATAAAAAATATTGAATATTTTTGAATACGATGTTGATTTTTTGCCTGCATTTACTACAATAATAAACATTTTGTCACGTAATTAATGAAAGAAAAATTATGTTCATTCACTAGTTTTATTTTGTTCATTCACTAGAAAATTCCGTTCATTCACTAGGATTTTGGGGTATTTCTCTGTTTATTGCGAAGAATCTAAAAAACTATTCATCATACATGGTAAAACGAACCTAAACCTTATTTTTGAATGTATTCTTTAGACCAAAAACTATCTATGGGCTGTATCCATTAGAGGAAACATACAGTAATTATTTTTTGAAGTTCTCTAACTGCTTAAGTGTTCATTTACTGGAGCCATGACCCTACTACAGTTTCACTAGCTTGTGTTGTGTAGTTAAGAAACTATCACACTTTTTATAAGCGATCCGGAATTTTTGCGGCCCAGTGTTTAATACATGAAATTATTTCTAGAGCGGTTTGAACATTAATTTCCCTCTCCTCTAAACCGGGGTTTTTGACATGTCGCTTTATACGTAGGTACCGTTTATTTGTTGGGAATAACTTGAAAGATTTCAAAATTATGCTCTCTAAAATGTTATAGCATTTTCTTTAGAATGTCGGATGATAATATAATTTGTGATTTTCACTGATGTTTTGTTTTTAGTCAGCTTGAAGCAACATAATAATATTTTTATGCGTTTCGTTTATTTCAATCTCCACAAAAAATTTAAATATAATTCTGTCAATATGCTTTACTTTGGATTTTTAAATTAAGTTCTATCTTTAACTTATTCCCTGTGTAGTATGTATTAAATTGGACATAGTTGAGTTAACTGACAAAATAGGAAGAAACTTAAACTATTTTTCTTTCCCAAATTCATAGATTCTAAAATGAAACATAGTTTCATTTGTTACATATAGATGAATTTTGAAAAATTCAATATGTATAGTAAACATACATACTTACATTCTGTACTTTTATTTTAACAAGTGTACAGACATAAAGTAAAACGATTCACTATGTAATTATAAACCGTCTCTTTTGTCATTAGAAAAGACAGTAGATATGTGCAGATCCCTATTTGAATAATATTACAATTGAAAGTTTAGTATTTAAAGTATCACTTTACATTTATCATTTAATGTAAAACACAGGCGTAGTTAAAAAGAGCTAGCTGTGTAGGCGGGGATCACTCGTTAGAAGTTCCCAACATTTCATAACAAGTTGCTTGGGGCTACGTTGCTCCAACAACCAACTTATTAACTCCCAAAAACGATCATCCCTTGCCAAATTAATAGAAATGCCCGCCGCTGATCGCGTTATTCTCAGTAATCAGAAAGTTGTTAAGTAAAATCAGAGTAATTTGCACAGGGCACAAATTCTTATAATCTTGAAGGGATTAATATATCGAAATCTGAGCCTTGAAATTCGTTTTCTAAAAATAAATCTTACCATTCCAATAATCCGTGACATTGACATCGTTCCTCGGGGACATTAACTGCGAACGAATTTCCTGAGCTTCGGTTTTTCAATGAAAAATACCTCTTTTTATTTTATTAAATCTGCGACGCTGAAATCGAAACATGTAAAACATTAATTGATCGATTTTCAAAAGAAGTTAACTAGCCATGAATACTGCCATGATTTAATTAGATGAGAACCATAGCAACGTCCGTAGGAACACCCATTGGGCGTCACCAATGCTTTGCCGGCCTCGAAGAAAACAATAAACTCAACTCAAGCTATTCTAATCCGTAAGCTTTAAGCTTCTAAGCTTGGGATCGTAGACAACACGAAAAGCTCGCCGTTGGATTCAGTCGAACGGATCCACTCCACTTGGTCGCAGTACTCCATGTATGGTCGAATTTGCGCTTTTTAGAGCATCAACCTGTGGGCGTGAAGTACTGCTTATCTCTGTTGAGCACTCCCAATTTCCTCAGTATTTCTTACTCCTAGTTTCCTACAGTCACCGATAGATGCAGCCCCATTCACTCTAATATATTCCATGCCCATTCATTACACCATCTGACGTCTGATGACGTTTGCTTGACGTTTGCTTCAATAATAAAATATATTATAGTGGAAATGATTTATTTCAACTTTAAATATTGTACGTAGATGATATTGGTAGTATAAAAATTAAACGTAAACGAACGTTAAACGACTACTAAAGTTCAGTTTAAAGATAATGACAAAATATGCTTTGACATCGCTCGAAAATTTCATTTTGTTTACTAGGGCTACAATGGAGTGGGTAGCTAGTGTTCAATTATATCTGCTACCGTTTGGTCCAGTTTGACACCATGACATCCACAAATGCTCTGTTTTATAAACAGTATAAGTTGACAAGAGTATTCCATCTGCTGCCGCTGCAAACATTATCGACCCTTGGTGTGATTGAGAACTCTTTCAGGATATTTTATTTCGCGCTTAAAAATGAATTTTGACGATCCGGGATTATCTGAGAATTTGTTTCATCGTAATTTAATATATTACTTGTAGGTATGTCTTTAAGGTATCTTTTAGATTTGCGAAATAAATTGAAAATTGGACAAACTTATCTAAGTGTAGTCCAATTGTAATTTTGTAAACGTTGATCTGAAATATAATTGATTTACAGTGTTGTTTTCCTGTTCGGTACTCATTGGCATCGCGGTTAGAGTTCTTCTTCTTTTTTTTTTTTTCAACTCGAGTCGTGTGAACCCCAACGTCAAATGTCAAATGTCACTACTTCAGAGCTTAAATTGGATTACCCATTATGCCTGGGACCAGCTGCTTATGTCCAAGCTGCGGGGTTGGGTGGGTAATTATATTTCAGATCAACGTTCACAAAATTACAATTGGACTACACTTAGGTAATTGTCCAATTTTCAATTTTATTTCACGTTGATCTGAAATATAATTAACAGTGTTGTTGTTCAGAGTCAACTGCATAATGGGTATGTTGTTTATATAGCTAGCTATGTTGGCGTATACATTTGTAAACATGGAGTAATTATGAAATAATAAAGCCTGAAAACTGATTATTGTTTTCCTGAAACCTGATTGGTTAACGCCTGCTGCGTGCTCCACGAGTTGCAGCCCTCTCGGGGCGTGTCTGGCTCGGGCCTGCTCGTTGCTGAAATGTTGTGCGGCTCTTCGGTTCACCTCGATATGCTGTCGATCTGGCTTGTTGGCTGGGTTGAGTTGGAGGTGGACCCTGTCGGTTTCCCGTCACCTTATTCACGTAAGATGAGAGACGAGGAACAGTCGTTGGTCTGCTTGGTCCAGGCTTTGGTACATTCTTTTTAATGTGTGAAGATGATTTTTTCAGTTCGTGGTTGGTCTTAATTTTTGCCGTTAGGTCATTCCCATATAAATTTTCGTCACGTTTAACTTTTTCTATTAAATTATTGAAATTTTTGTCTAGTAGTGGTGATATCAGAAGTCTTCTGGTCTTTGTGTTGTGGAAGTGGATATCATTGGAGAGTTTTGAGGCATCAGAAAGGGCAGCTATGGCCTTTACTTTGTCAGTGTCTTTGTTCTGTATCAAATCGGACATAACTTTGCCAATTATGGCTGTCACAGTCCCCAATTGGTGTTGCATCACTTCTATGGATCGGTCCCTAATTTTAGAGCTTTCTGTCAAGACTGCCTTTACCTCTTCATTGAGGATTGGTGCCTCCAGCAACTGACAATTCTCTGGTAACTTATGTTTTTTCAATAGAGAGTCTCTTTCATCTTTGGTGAGTCCATTCACTAGTATGTGGTTCCAGCGGTTTGCTATTTCAGGTGGGATATTTCCTTCAAACTTGCTGCTATCTTCATATTCGACGCCTAGTGCTTCTCGATAAGCCGCTAGCGGGTCTGAGTTGTCCTCGACAATCGCTTCGTCGTCCGTAGAGTGTTTTGTATTGGTAGATATCATTTGTTGAGCACCTTCGAGCTCGCTTTCGGCGTTTGCGGGGGTCTCTGCCCCTAGATAATCCTCATCTAAGTTGTCTGGAAGTATATAAACCATACTTAGTCCATTACAACAGCATATAATTGTGCTTTGTATCTCGTACAAGGGTATCGCGTACCAAATCAAGGCTGTGGTATCTCGTACTAAGCTTGATCTTCGTGCCAAAAGAGGTATCGCGTACCGGCATGGAAATTGATGTGGATGTGGACAAAGTGCCGGGCGCTGGTTGAGAAGTTGAAATCGCGCAACGCAGTTAACTTTAACTCGTTTGTTGTGCGTGTTCCAACCGAGCTCCTGTCAGATTTCCTGAAGGAGGAGCTGTGGCCAAAGGGGGTCGTCTTCCGAAAGTTCCGTGGACGACGACGACCACCGGGAGTCACCGGAAGCGCGTCCCACTTCGCGAATAAGTGAATTAGTTTTTAAGTCTATATTTTTGTATGTATGTTAGTCTGTAAGGTATTTATGTTATGGGCCTCGATGCCTGAAATAAAGATTTATTATTATTATTATTATTATAATTATAGCACTCAAGGTGCCTGGTGTCACCTTAAGTAGGGCGTCGATAGGTATCACATACCAAGTCTGACGTTAATTTGACATGCGTGTAGCCGGCACGAATGATTATACGATAATTTCGGTCAAATAAGATTGTCTGAAAGTAAGTAAGAAAGAAAAAATCGAATACCTTGCGGGTCCATAGCTAAGTCCAGGGGTGGTGGACTATATTGGGATGAGCTTCTCCTTCTACTTCTACTTCTGCTTCTACTATTGCTGTGATCGTTGCGTGCGCGACGCTTGCGGTGGAGTCGGTCGAGACGTTTTGGTATTTACGGATTTTTTCCGACAGACATCGATCACTGGACATCGTTTTTATTAATATTAAACTCGATTACTGGAATATTTAACATAAATTACTAAGTAAAGTACAAATTAGTAAGTAAAATATGACAAAGTCTGCGCAACGCACGATGCCAGTGAGCGCGCGAACAAAAAAGTGACAT
Organism: Thymelicus lineola; assembly: GCA_963932265.1. Taxonomy (NCBI): domain Eukaryota; kingdom Metazoa; phylum Arthropoda; class Insecta; order Lepidoptera; family Hesperiidae; genus Thymelicus; species Thymelicus lineola. The sequence continues at coordinate 1,245,268 of OZ010702.1, read as the reverse complement.
TTGACATTTGACGTTGGGGTTCACACGACTCGAGTTGAAAAAAAAAACAGAGAACTCTTAACCGCGATGCCAATGAGTACCGAACACGAAAACAACACTGTAAATCAATTATATTTCAGATGAACGTGAAATAAAATAGTAAATTCATCGAGGGAGGTTGCCCCTTGCGAAAAAAACGCTCAGAAAGTTATTGAAAAAATGTAGATTTTAAATGAATTAGCTTTGGGGGGTTTTTCTTTCTCCAGATGGCGAAAATACGCCTACGGAATACGGTTCGTTCCTATAAGAACTCTTGATTGGCACGGTTAGAACTACAACATACCAAAAATTCAGAATTATTCCGCTAAAATCAAATAAATAGAACATGGGGGGGGGAGGGGTTAGCGCCCCCGGAAGGAGACCACACGCAATATGGGGGGGTCGTGCCTATTGGGACTCTTGTTTGGCACAATATACTAAAAATTCAGAATGATTCCGCAGTAGACTTTGGGGGGAAAGTGCCCCCTGGAGGACAAAATACGCATTTAGGGGGGGTTGTGTCCATTGGGACTCTTGTTTGGCATGATTAGGACTACAACATACTAAAAATTCAAAATGATTTCGCAGAAATCGAATAAATAGACTTTGGGGGAAAGTGCCCCTGGAGGACAAAATACGCATTTGGGGGGGTCGTGCCCATTGGGACTTTTGATTAGTACAGTTAGGGCTACAACATACCAAAAATTCAGACCAATCCGCTGAAACACAATTTTCAAACAATTAGTGCGGGGTCCTTTTACGGTATATTTAATAACGGTACAGTCGTTCTTAGCCTCTCCTCCCTCTCCCTCTCTTTCTCCCTCTCCATCTCACTCCCCCTCCCCCTCCCCCTCTCCCTCTCCCTCTCCCTCTCCCTCTCCCTCTCCCTCTCCCTCTCCCTCTCCCTCTACTCTCCCTCTCCCTCTCCCTCTCCCTTACATTAAGCTTAAAGTTACATAATATTATTTTCTAAGTTCTGCTATACAATAATATTCCTCAGAAACATGAGATTAGCATTACAATAAAACAAGATTTTATAATTTCAAAGCATAAAATGTTATCCAAACATTTTTGTTCACATTCCCCTTTTAATATAACACGAAAATATGTGTGTCGAGAATAAAGGAAAATATGTTTCAATTCAACGTAACGTGCGGTTGTCGTAAAATTGAGACATTTGAATACAATTTCATGTTACGTGTCATTCCAAAGGGTCCCTTTTGGGCTAAAACAAAGTTGAAATGTTTTGAATGTTTGGTAACGTACGCAATGTAAAATCCACTTAAATCAGAGATCTCTACCTATTTTTAGGCGGCTATTTTATATTCCAGTTAGTTCTGTGTTGAGCATACTAGTATCAATGATATTATAAGTTATAAAAGAGGTAGATATGTCACTAGCGCGCCGAAGATGAAGATTTAAGAGCAGTCAATTAACCTCGTCTGCTCGTAGTCGCTCTGTCAGTACAAGACAATAGGCAGTTTTGTTGTTGTCAGAAGTGCTTGAGATTTGACATACAAAGTTAAAATGCCTTCGTGTAATATTGTAGTGTGATTGGTGTAGTGAAACAAAAGTTAAACGTGTGTGTGCGGTAGTTCTTTTCGGAACAGCAGCCTGATTCACGTAACTTAACAAGTTCGATTGCAGTGCAGTTGCAGTGACGTTCCGATCAAAATGACACTTTCCGTATTCTCTACTCTAAGCTTTCACTTTCACGTCACGCGAGCGCTTGTTAAACACGCTCACGTCACAAAAATGATGCGCGTCAAGATTTTCTGAATTTTTTTACTGATGGCATTACGATTTACGAGGCAAAGAGAAGATTTTCATTCTGCCATATTGACATAACATATGACGTTTTTTGTGAAATGAAGCACAAATTATTACTTTTTTTAAAAGAAATATCATTAAAATCCTTATTGGGATAATAAGTAAATATTCTTCAACGTTTTTTAATGGAAACATAATAAATTGTATTTGATTAATTAATAAGTTTATTTGTTCTCTCATAGACAACACAAACACAGTGTACTAAATAGTCGAAGAAAAGTTTGGCAGGCGCGCAGGATGAGTGCAGTTGACGCGCAGTTAAAAAATTATGACAATACGGTTAAGACGCCAAACTTCAACTTGATTGTAGCGTCACTACAACTTGATTGCAGCGTCACTGTAACTTAATCGATGCGTCTTAAAGTTACGTGAATTAGGATGCAGATTGATTGATTTGTAACTTACAAATTGTAAGGGCATGATGTGTCTATAGTTTTTAAATATCATTAACTAGTATACGGAACCCGACACATACAAATATTCGTGCCCAACACCCCTCCCATATTACACAGTATTTATGTATAATACGAGCTACTTTATACAAATTATATATTAAAAGCAACGGGTACTCACGATTCGTATTTTATAATCCCGATATTTCGACCCAGTTACATGGATCGTGGTCACACGTGTACACGTTGCATGTATACAAAGAAATAAAATTGGAGTGTCTGTTTGTGATATTAAAATAACCGCTTTTTGCTAAGTGCATTTGGATGTATACACGGTACATATACCAAAACAACATTTTTTACAATTTTTGTCTGTCTGTTTGTTTCGGCTAATCTCTGAAATAGCTGGACCAATTTTGACGGAACTTTCACTGGCAGATAGCTGATGTAACAAGGAGTAACTTAGGCTACTTTTATTTTTGAAAAAAAATAGTTTTAGAAAAAAAACGTGATACGAAGTTCGCCTTGTCAGCTAGTTTAAAATATATTCAGTATCCGCGATGATATAAATTTCAGCCAGTTGATGGTAAGTGGTGACCGTCGCAGTACGCTGTCGACCGAAAAGAAAATGTTACAGTTCAAATGATGGGACCATGAGGGATTAACCTTATACATATAAACTAAAAGTTGTTATATTTCACACAAACTGGTAGCTTTTTATTTCGCTTTATTAAATATTCACAAACTTTGTTCCAAAGACTTGTAGACGGTGTAATTACAGCGCAGACACTTCAAGACAAAGAATCTTGTATATCTCTTATACAGTGGATTTCGCGTGTTGAGCAAAATATTATAGTTCCATAAGTTCCTTCACAGTACCATAAGGTGCCGTCGACTTTATTCACCTGAGTTAATTCACCTAGGTGTCTTAAGTCTACAAAAAATTAGGAAATGTAAATTTTCGTCCGGGAGTCTCAGAAGTTTCTTACACGATTCTATACTTTTGGGTAAACATAAAACATCGAGTTTATAAATTACACTCGGTGCTAAAAATTATTGTACCTTGTGACCAATTAAGTTACGTTTGTTTGTTTGTAGAAACACTTTTATTTTATAGTGTTACTCAATTTATTCTTCATACACAACTTCGTATCCACGGAACACAGAGACAAGAGGTGGAAATGGTATAAGTGTTGATTAGTATGGGAACCGTTCTAGCCAAAAAAAACACAAGTAAATGGATAATCGTATTACTTACAACTAACAAACTTACATTTTGATTGGTTGTTAGTTGTCAACTACGAATAGTCCGAGAAACCTGCTATTTATGTTTGAAAATTCACTTTAATATTTGATGTTAATTCTTATTTTTCAATGTCATATTCAGTGAACTTAGTACCTTTATCAATTAAGATCATAATACTTTTCAAGTTCTGCTATACCACAGCTATACACCGCTAGATGGCAATATTCTACGTAATAAATAATTCTATACTTAATATATAGTAATAAGGTTGACATTGAATTGCAGTTGGTTGTATTACAATGTCAATCTTATTGGAAAATGATTAAATAATACCGTCTTCTGAACGCTAGATGTCGTGACTGGAATCTAATATCAACCTTAAATGTATAGCGGTAAGTTATATTTTTGGTTAATTAGGCCTAGGGATGTGCGTGGTGCTTTTACCGCGTTATCGACAATTATCGATATTTATCGAAACTGGTATACTACAAGGTAATGTTGGTACTTGTTCTTGTACAACTTGTGTGTGTGTGTGTGAAAACGTGCTCAAAATTTTGAAAGCTTGTATCTATTACAAGGCGTAGACGTGGCCGTAGCTTTTTTATATTAACGTTAGCTAACTAAACAGTATGTCGCTAAGTGAAATTTCAATGTAGCTCAACGTAGCTTAGCTATAAAAACAATGATGTGAATTAGGATGAATTTCAACCTTAACGTTATACAAAAAAGGTAAAAAAGAATGCCCATAGCCAGTACTCTCAAAAAAATTATTGTATCACAATGATTTTTGGACAAAAAATTTAATTAAAATATTTCAAGTATATACCGTATTTTCTAAAAAAATCCTCTTTGAGAATAATTTTCTGAAATTAATAAAAAACTTTACTTCCGTTTTACAAAAGAAAACCATTGGGCCATTTATGTTTGGATAAGGGCCAATCAGAAATATTTTAAGATCCTTCGGGTCAATAGGTTGCATTGATTCCATTATGATTATGATACAACAAACTAGATGACTTAAGGGGACTGTCAAATGAATTAGAAAATTATTATAATCAGCCAGGAGTAATAGTGTTCTGTGATTATAATACATTATAAACTACATGGCGTTTTGGGACTGTCAAATGAATTTGAAACTTAAAAGAATGACATTACATACGCAATCGACTTTAATACGCCGGCATAGGCTCCATATTACTGTGAGTTTACTATAACCTAAATTCAAACTAATTTTGTTGAAAATCTCGTATTTCCTACAATAGTAGGTTAATAAACACTGACTAAAGTTAGTATGTGTAATTTATAAAGATAACATAATCAAATAAAGGTATTTTTATCAAGACACAAAAATGTTAAAGTCAGTACAGTCATTTCTCCATACTAAATGGGCATTCTCCTTTTGTTCGAACGTTTAGTAGTAGAACCAATTGCGCCATCTAGTGTCGCCAAGGAATAGTTTAAACACCTTTATTTTCGTGGAATTATATTTCCTAGCTTTGAAGCTCTCATAGCCCGGCGGATTGCGTCGATCCTAAGCGATCGAAGAAGTTAAGCAACAGCGGGCGCGGTCGGTAGTTGGATGGGTGACCGCTAGTCCAAAAATTTTTTGAGCGCCTTTGCAACATCCAAACTTACAACCTTTTTGCTTCTGCCCAGCAATGAGTAAGATATACTAAAAGATCACCAGCTGATCTGCCGTGGCGGAAACCGTATTGACGGTCACTGAAACTATGAATTCTTCTTGTAAAAAATGCTCTGAGCATGGTACTAGATTTTACTGGGAACCAATAGATCCGCCCAGTAGTTTTAAGCCAGTCTTCTTTTCTCTATGCGTCTTAAGGAAATCTAAGAAGTAACTATAGAAACCAAAATAAGCATAATATTCAAATAATTATTATAATTATTCATAATAATATTATATATTGACCAAGTTGACTGTTAGAGATTGCCAACTGGCATTAACTATTTATATGTATTAACTATAGGTTACGAACATATTTTCTCTATAAATAGCCATTTAAACTTTAATCAGTCGGGTCTTGGTCGTATAATATTACATCGTAAATAAAATTACAACACACCGATATCGATAAATTTATCCCATCCCTTCCCGAGTAGCAAAGAATGTTTTCAAAGAATGTTCTGGAAAACAATAGTCGAGTAGCAGTACCATTTAAAACATAAAAATAACCTTATTGCCGTGTAAGTAGAGTAGCTTTTTGATCATAAAAATGTATTATTTCCTTTAAATTTATGTTTTGAATTTGAATTAATACAAAATAAATATAAAACTAGGCTTAGCTGTGGGTGGCTGTGATATGAAACACTGCCATTAAATAAATTCTTAGCTCTGCTATCATTTTTGCACCCAAAATTGCACAATAAGGCATATTATTATAATTTAAGTCAAATTTTAATTTATGTAATGCACAACCAACGCAGCTCAGTGACAGATATATTATGCGGGCAAGTAAGCGGAGCTACGCTTACTGTTAGTCGCTGTGCCCCGCCTACTTCGCACTTCCACCTCTTGTCTCTGTGTTCCGTGTTCGTATCGCTAACAAAAGCGCGGGAAGCGAGAGCTGTCAAACTCTCGTTAGGGATGGGAACATATCGCCGCGAGAGTAGTGATGTTCATTGTCCGTCATAGCGGTACTCCGTCTAACACTATGGACGGAGTAAGTGGTTACTATCTGATTTATTTATTTATTTATTTATTTATTTACTATAATTAAAACGGTAAAAACCAATTACATTAATTATAAACTTAATATACCAATCTTACATAATATACAAACTTAATATACAAATCTTAATATACCAATTACATTAATTATAAACAATACACTTATACTTCTCGCTCACAAAACTTCAAGCATACAGACAATATTACCGACCATTCATCCGCAAACAAATCGCACTCAGGGTATGCATCCAGAAGAGCATTGAACGCGGTGAGAACGTGGGGAATAGGCGAGTTGGCTCTCGCGACGGTACGCGCCAAGGGTGCGGCAAAAAGTTTATGTTTTCGACTCCTACGATAATTATCTGGCGTAAAGAGTCGACACAGCTCATCACTCAGATCTGGTGCATCTATCGTGCCACGTAGTATTTTGCACGCAGTGATCAACTGACGGTGCTCCCGTCTGACTTCTAAGGAGTTGTAACCCAAAACACCTAATAAGAAGTTACTTGGATACAAGTAGGGATAGTATCCGCAAACACGCTTGTATAAATATCGTAAAAAGGTCTTTTGTACTTTTTCGAGAAAAGATAGAAAAGTCTGTGAAATAATAATAAGGACACATGCCAGCCAGGCTTATAGGGGTATAATTACATTAAAAAAAAGTTTGAATACATTTAAAAAAAGTATAAATGTAATGTCAAAGGGTTAAACTGCAGACTTGGATCAAAAATAATGTGTGTTACAAGTTGCTAAGCAAAAGCAAAGAAACTGTAAGATATACTTATACATATACAACTCGATCTCTGCCGCGGATGATCCGCAGACAAAAGCTAGTGAGATATATATATTTTGCTGCCGATTACCAATCTCCACTATGATATACATACATGGGTCGAAATAGCGGTGTCAAAACAAATGTTGTGAGTGCCCGTATTGTAGTAAAATGTCCACTATGAAATAGTGATAACATAATGAAATAGTTCATTATCATTCAGGCTGTGCAATAATAGAATCTGCGGTAAAATGATGAAATTGGCAGTAGGTCGATCACGAATATTTGCGAAAAAGTATTCGTATCGTTGACGTAAGCAATTTGTATGACATTTTGCAAAAGCGCCCCTATCGTGCGTAAATGGTACTAAAATCGGCATCACGAATATTTGCGTCACAACTTGCGTATCGCCGCGTAACGCTGCGTAAACTGCGTAACGCTACGTGAGAATTTTGTATGGAAAACGGTGGAAAACGGCAGCACGAATATTTTTTTGACATACGGACGCTAGCTGGCTATCGTCATCTTACGAATGTTTTTTCACGGAGAATTGTTGCGTGAGAAAACTTTCGTATCACTTTTAAGCAGTGAATTTCAGTGTTTTAATCGTTTTTAAAACTATAATTGAAGTAAAAATGCAAGAAAAACGTATAATTCAACGTATCACATTTTATTATTACCTATTATTATTTTACTATCACGCAGCGGAGTAATGAAATATAGAGTAGTTTCTAAGGGAAAAATATTTGTTTATATGAAAATAAGCTTAACATTGTGTGAGTAATCCAATTACTAAAATAATAATAATATATTAATATGTTGTCATATGATGATTGTCTTATTTAATTGGGTCCCAGCCAAACAAATTGCAAAGCAGATTATAATCACTAATTTGCTAAGTGCAATGAAATAGTATTTAAAATTGATATCTTCTTAGCAAGGCAGGTTTAAAAATCTAGTGCAATTAACTTAATCGTCTTTAAAATCAAACCAAAGAATTATCCTCAAAGTCAAGCTTGTGTGCATACCTGCTACTTAAGTGAAGTGAGAAATAGGTTTATGCGAAATAAAAATGCATTTCCTAATTAATAATTCTTCCATTAGTATCACCACATAATATTAGTTTTCTTTTCTTAGTAAAATATACACCATATAGGTAATTAAATAACACATAATACTTGAGGCGCCAAATAAAAGAATATAATAAATAATTATATCTTTATTTCAGGCAACGAGGTCATAAATAAATACCTTACAAAATGCAGGCTAACATTCTTAAACTACTATTACACGTCTTTTATAACTAAATCACTCATTTTATCAATGTTATTATTATTATTATATCACTATAACTTCAGGAATGTAGACAAGAGCTCCGTTGTAAAGCACAAAATAAATACTATATAATAGGTTGAAGTTCACTGCATTACGCGAATCCAACTTATGGTGGAGTAACAACCGGTACTTCGTCTTCTTCACCAACTACTCCACGACATTGGAGACCTTCGCGATGTAATGGAGATGACGTCGAGAAACTTTGTATATCATAAAGGTCATTGGGTCATTGTATAAATGTATATACAAATAAGTCCTCAATAATATATGGGTACTTTTCCATAAACGCCGCAATCACTATTAAGTATTACATTGTGAATTTTGTTATTTACTTTAGTTTATATAAAATTATAAAATTCACAAAATATTAGTTTGACAACAATTAACAAACGCAGTACGGCAGACCGCTAAGGGCGCCAAACCACAGGCTAGGTAGGGACACAGAGTACTTAAACGGTAGAGATTCACCTTGACAATGTACGCGTTCGAATACCAAGGTCAAAGAGACACGAAAATATTTTTATTTTTGTAAAATATATCATTAAGTACCTAAATGTTTCTTAATGTAAGGTTTATTTTTATTGAAAAGTTAATACAAGCTGTATTAACTGTGTTAAAAGTGTGATTTCATAGTTTTAATGAAAGGAGATGTTTCAGAAATGTATGGCGCCTGGGCGTGGACAGTGTACATTCAGTAGGAAGTAGCTCATATTATTTCAAAGCTTTCCTTACTATCCAAATTCTAGATTTCACCTTGGTTTGGCGACAATAATTAATTATATGGATAATATATTGTAACACTGAGACAGTATGGTGGGTGTCGATTGCATAAGACAATTGACAGTTGTTATATCTAATGTCATATCATAGTATTAGGAGTGTCAAATGTCAATGTCAAATGCATAGTCAATTTACAAATAGCACGATCTATTTGGATTTTGTCATGTTGGTTCCATAATAATCCATTAATGGATCTATCTTCTATTATTATTAAATCATTGTGTGTTAATTTCTAAAGCTATCTTAACTAAATATACGGTGCAATTCGTCGCTTTGATTAATCTGAACAAAATCGTGACGATAGATCTCCAAGAGTCAACATTGTCGATTTATTGTTACAATATTCACGTTTGCATGGGATTTTGTTAAGATCTCGGACTCCGATATAGGTAATCTTCGATCGTCAACGATATTAACATACATAACAATCGGTCTAAAACGACATAATAAACTGAAAGCAGTTTGGAAACGCCTGCGACTAGACTACTAAAATGCGCATATTACTAAAAAAAGCAATCTTCTGTCTAAGGTGTACCACATAGTAGGCACCTTTTATATAAATAACAGAAAGGTGAAACTAAATGAAGGTGAGCGCTGCATGGGCAGATGGTATAGAAGCATGATAAAATTAAAATTATTTGCACGAATCATCGATACACCAGCAGAAGGCTAATGAGCATCTTACTGAAAATTCAACCTATATAAACATGGCAATGCAAACTTAAATAAGTATGAACCTAACGTGAAACTGCATAATTGTGTGGCATAAATGAAGATTTGTCTTATCAGAAATTATAACCCTACACAGTTGCAATTTCTGTATTTTAATATTTGAAATGTGACAGAAGTAAATAAAAAACAGCATTTTATTTATTATCGTTTTATTTTTTCATTTCAATCATCATCCTCTCTTAACAATATGCCATCCAGGACCAAAGCCGGTGCCTCAATATTTGTCTGATACCGAGCCCAACCCAGATTTATTTATTTATTTATTATCTAAGGTTTGCCAAAGAAATTACATTGTTGATACATTGTATGGACAGTTAGGTATGCATAAAGCTAATTTAGGTACAAGTAATTTCACTTATAGACAAACACAGATACCATACAATGGTCATTACATATACACAGCATCCCATTGTTCGCTTTCCAAAAGTACAACTGCAGTAATAACCACTTATCATCTCATCCCAACTTACTGCTTGTCTCGCCAACATTATGTATGTATAATACACATTTCTAGATTGATGGTGATACTTTATACGACCTCGTATTAATACGGTATACTGTTGGGTTGGCATGAGTTCACCAACAACTTCCAGGTTGTTAGATATTTCTGCCTGGAATGACCCATATTGCCTAATATATTCCCCATAATAACTTAGCACCAGCATGCATCACACCACATCATGCCACCATCAGGAATCTGAAACAAATAAAACAAATCTATGTATAACATGTTCTATTTACTGTTGTAACTTAACACTGTTATTATTTAATTATTATAATGATAATTTATATTATAATTTTAAAGATACATAATTAATAGATGCATAATATTATTATTTAATAGATATATAAAGATACTTAATAATCTAATTTTAGTGTAACAATTTAAAAGATACAAAAATATACCTCTCTAGGGTGAATTCTTGCCATGGTATCATTTCGCTCGGGTCCTTCTGGTATTGAATAAACCCTGGTGCGGGGAGTGAACGACTGCAGTTGACTGCACCATACACACATGATAAAAGGTTCCCTGAAGATTGTGCAATAACTCCCCGCTCCTGCAGTATGTAAAGCCGGGTAAACAGGTATTGCGAGATCCAGGAGTCCAAAAAACAAAGCTTACAAAGCCATAGTAGTCCAGTCAAGGAATGACTCAAAAGAGGGTATAGAGTGCGTGAGCGGGAACCTAAGCGATTTCTTCAGAAACTTGTTCAGGGTGCTTAGGGTGATAAAATACTAAAAGTCCCCGCGTCTAGGAGGTGAGCCGGAGGGAGGGGGGGGTTACAAAGGTCTCAATTTTAGGTTTTTCGCCAATATCTCAAAAACGGTGCGTTATAGCGAAAAATGTTCTAAGATGAAATGAAAGCTTATAAAATTCTCTATAAGTTTAATTCTATACACTTTTTCCGTATCTCCGACCGTTTTTGAACTATACGGTCCAGAAATGTAGCAATTTAAGTTATTCAGCGTGATAACAACGTGATTCACATCAGCTGTCGTAAAAATGACACCTGAACTGATACCATTAAAAAGATGTTAGGCAGGCATCTTTATATAACGAAGAGGCAGTTCCGTTGCAGCTCAGATTTTCTGCTGCACCAATTGACTTCAAGAATCATTGTTTTTATGTACATATTGCCTCAATGAAGATATAAAAAAGCGTTTGAAAAAAAGGCGGGTTGTACATTCAGTTGAGACTCTAGCTGCTAAATATTGTATCAAGCAGGTATGTTCTTCGAGAAATGATGCCTGGAGTAACGAAGTTCTTGATATTTTTTCCTGCATTACCGATATTGTTGCTGAAGGAGCAAAATATCACGAAGACACTATTACTCACTTGTGAAGCCTGTCAGTTACCCAAAACTCCACAAAACTGAGATCTCTAGAGATACCCATGTCGTAGAGGCTATGGAAGAAATATTTGCTTACATGGATTACTTTCCCACGATGAGATACTCGTTTTTTTTGTTTGTTTTTGTTAAAAGGCTTTTTTATATCTTCATTAAGGCAACATGCACATAAAAAACACTTATTTTTGAAGGCAAATGGTGGAGCAGAAGGTCTGAGCTGCGACTGCCCTGCCTCTTCATTAGATAAAGATGCCTGCCTAACGTCTTTTTTAATGGTATCAATTCGGGTGTCATTTTTACGACAGCTGATGTAAATCAAAAGGGATGTCAAGTCAAGGAAACTTCGATATTTGCCGTCTTTCCTTTCCTTACTAGCTTTAATACGACCCGGCATTCCCTTTCCTTTCCCTCAGAGACATCGTTACTTCCTTCAACGACATTCTCGTCATACAAAATGCATACAGGACTCTTATTAGTACTGATGTTGGATAACCCAATTGTGTTACTAATAACAGTGTATGTATATCTAAAAAGAATATTTTGTGGCTGCCCCCCTGCATTACCGGCTAGACTACCGTGCCAGACAAAATAAAATTGCGAAAACCTATAATAACATAAGCCCGAAGGCAAGTATACAATATCAATAGGAGTTTTAGCCAAGAAGGTCGCGTTTCCTACAGCGAGCATTAAAGATATTGAGCGAAAAGAAATCTTCATCAATATCATGATTGTTTTCCCGCCTCTGCTCAGTTATCCACTGTTATAAAAAACGCGATTTCTTACTGTTACTGCCTTTACTACGTGGAGGTACTCCCAGCTTAGGTTACTATAAATTTTAAGATAATTTTCGCATCAGGTAATTGTTATCACGCTGAATTACTTTAATTTCGACATTTCTGGAGCGTGTAGTTCAAAAACGGTTGGAGATATAGAAAAAGTGTACAGAATAAAAGTTATAGAGAATTTTATAAGCTTTCATTTCATCCTAGAACATTTTTCGCTACAACGCACCGTTTTTGAGATATTGGCGAAAAACCTAAAATTGAGACCTTTGTAACCCCCCCCTCCCTCCGGCTCACCTCCTAGACGCGGGGACTTTTAGTATGTTATCCCCCTAAGCACCCTTAATAAGTTTCTGAAGAAATCGCTTAGGTTCCCGCTCACGCACTCTACAACTACTTTATTGACTGTACTATACTATAGGTAGTTTATATATGCACTATAACACTAATGTTCACAGAGTACTTATTTTAATCACTACGTTTTAATAATGTTGTTCACTCCAAAGAAACGCGAATGCCGCCCGATAGCGATACCGAAAAAAATGACACTTGTCACTGTCACTTGCTTTGTTTGCTAAACTTCAAAAGTTCTACAGTACAGATAACTAATCACAGACAACATACAAATCAATGTTTATTTTGACAGTTCCCTATATCGGAGTGTACTAGTTCCATGGAACTACCAATGTTGTCGTGTGTAAAAATAATTTATTGAAAATAATTTCTCTGCAGAGAACAGTTCATTTATAATTTTTTTTAATATTTTTCCGTGAATCAGTATATTTTTCTCTATTTATTTTGGAATGTACACAGTCCACGCCCAAAATAAGACATCTCCTTTCTTTGCATAATTATTGTTTTTTCAATTTACATGTAACTTTTGAACGCACCATTCATTCGTTCATTCATTCACTTGGACCCCTCTCTTATTTACGATAGGATGACGTCACTTGCGTTGAACTTGCGAGTTGACGCTAGCGTAACGCAAGTAACTCGTGATGCCAACTAACGTCTACGTAAACTACGTATCGTCAATTCGATACGGTGACGCTACGAATGTTTTAAAAACTCGTGATCGAGGTACAGTTCGATTATCAGTTTGGCAGTTCACAGTGCGTGGTAACATGTTAACGTTAACGTTAGTGACAGATATGAATCACTAACAAACCGACTCCATGTAGCAAAACTGCATGAATATATACTTATGCAGTTTTGCATGAAATTATTCTTTTATGTTAATAAGTAATTTCAGGTCCATACATAATTTTGTCCAAAGTTATTTTTTTAACTTCATTATCTTAATGATTGACAATTTTATTTCTTTGGTTGTTTCAGTTGGAGAATGTCCAGTTGCTGGACAAGTACAATCTACGGAATCCATCGAAGGGAACGCTATATTTCGCCACCACACACCTGATTTTCGTCGATCATGAAATGAGAAAGGAGACCTGGGTACGTTTCTCAAACATGTCTTATACAAATAATGTACATTAGATTTATAGATAACGTACATTCATAGAAACAGAAAAACCGAGGGTTTTAAGAAAAAGTTGTAGAACCAGCACTGCATGACCAGCACTGATTACTGCATTAATTACTCCACTAGCGTCAAAGACCTTGGCATGTTTATTGACAGCAGCCTTAGCTGGAACAAGCAGGTAGCTGAGGTCTGCCGTAAGGTGACTGCCTCACTGTCCACGCTGAATCGGCTTAGAAATTTTCTCCCTGCTGATACAAAGGCTTATCTGGTTCAAGCGCTCATTTTCCCGATTATCGATTATGGTGATGTGTGCTATTTAGACTTGAGTGAGGCTCTCTTGAACAAGCTTTATCGTCTCATAAACAGTGCCGTTCGCTTTGTATTCTGCCTTCGCAAATATGATCACATTTCTTCTTACCGTTCTAAGCTTAAATGGCTTCCCATCCGCGAGCGACGGCGATCCAGGACGCTGTGTTCCCTTTTCTCTATTCTCTTTGATAACTTTTCACCGGATTACTTGGACATAGTTATGCAAATCAGAACCAACCCACAAAAAGTCACTTTCGAGTTATTTAGATTTATGTGTCAAACGTGTGTAGAAATAAATATATTATTCACTCGAGAAATATTAATTTACAACGTGTCATAATAGTATTGACGGCAAGTTATGAAAACTAAATTATTTGGATTTTTCTAAGTTTAGTATTAGTTTTAAATTAAAATCCTCATGGTTCCTTATTGCAAAATCATTGTTTTGTGGGTTGGTTCTTTGTATCAATATGTGTAGGTTTTACCGGTATGCAGGATTATTTAAATAAATTTAAAATACTTATGTTTTAATTACGTTTTTTATTGTGACTTGAATTTTTGATGAGATTCTACCTAATCACCATCGTTTACTTCTATCACGAAGTCAACTTCACCCGAAAAGCCATCTATGTCATCTTCGACGGTTACATCTCCCGTTATTTTTTTGTAAAAATCTTGGGCATCTTCTGGGATAAGATGCAACAAGCTTTTTAAATCATTTAACTTTGCTTCGGGAATGGGTTTTCCATTAGGCCAAAGCGGGTTCATTAGTTCTTTGGTTAATGGGACTGCATTTCCTCGTAAATTTTTCTTTAAATTTACTTCTACAAAGTCATCATCCATAGACCGCATAAAAATGGAAAACATTTCTTCTTTCTTCAGCAAAATTTCTTTGGTATTAAGCCAAGACACTTTTGATCCATCAGTGGCTTTTTTCCTGTTTATTATTTTCTTTTCCAGGTTAGCACTTGATAAAAAATTTTCTTTTCTCATTCTATGAACTTGCATTTGTTTCTGTTTTTTACATGTTTGCATTATCCGCATATAGTCTTCTGGCGTATATAATCTTTGCTGCAATTTTAGAGCACATTCAATTCGACCAAAATCTGTATCATTCGACAGGAAACTATGGCCGGATTCCAGAAAACGAAGCCTGATTGATTGAAGTGTTGGGTGATCGTTCAATAAAGCTTTCAGCATCAGCGTCAACTTTATATTCCGGTTTTGACCGCCACAAGAATCACTCCAAAGTATTAGATTTTTAACGCGGTCGTCGGGAAGTCTGTCCATGACATGCTTGAGAAGACAGGAGCCTACTTCCTGAGACCCTCTACCCGCTTCCCCTTCCACCCAAACGTTGCAATGCGCCTGGTCATTTGATCCTGTATGGATTCCTAAGTTATAAACCCACAGCTGTCTTTTATAAAATACCACGTTGGTGGGTATACGTGGAAGCGGTAGAGTTTTTTGCAGGTCAAATGTTATCGTTTCGGTGGATGGATCTTCTTTAGCTACTTGCATGTCACTTTTAAGTTGATCTTGCAATAATTTTGCTTTTTGTAAGTGTTCTTTGTGAGCTTGTTCTGCCAGGGTCTTTTCTTCTTCGGAGCCTTGTTTCTTTTTACTAGAATAGTAGTCACATTTGTTACATGTATCCTTTTTTAGCGGTTTTGTGCGAAGATTAAACTTTGTTACAAACACATGCTTAACTTTTGCAAAAGAGAGAACTTTCTTTCCAGCAGACTTAGCTTCGGTACTGTATAGTTCATAAATTTTACGAATCGTCATATCTGACCTCAAAAATTTTGCGTCGTTACAATTTTCTCGCCGATAGTGAGAGATATATGTAGGCAGTTTCTGTATTACGCTTATAATAAACGCTTCGTCTTCAGAAGTAGCTTTATTATATCCGCCATGTTTTCCACGCTTATCTTTTATGCAGTTATCACGTTTTTTGCATAGGGCAGTATTTACTCTTTTAGAAGATGTATTAAGAGAGTTTAAAAACATTATTTTGCATACAAGAACATCTTTCAGACGATATTCTCGACTAAATATCTTCTTTTTTGAATTACTGCCACTAGCAGAAACATATGAACGTTTTACTGGAACTTCCTTCACGCAAGCAGCAATGAACATATTCTGTGCTTCATAAGTACCTAAAGCATAAAATTTTTCGAATTCGATTAATCTATCCTCGCTCGAAATATTTTCGTGACATTTTTTAGGACAGTTGCAGTTATAATCTAAAAATGGCTTTGGGTTTATGTTTTGTTTCTTAGAGTTAATATAGGATAAATTCTGGTACTTCCTTTTCTTCCTTTCTTCTCGAGTGTGATCACCATATTTTCTCTTTCTTCCCTTTTTTGGCCGACCTTGCAAAGATCTAGTGGTTTCCAAAGTGCGCACTTCCGATACTACTGAACCAGTACTGTTATCACTGTCACCAATGTCATTATTGCAAACAAAATCTGGATCCTGTACTGAGTCATCGGTATTAGATATAAAATCAGTTCTATTGGAAGATGGTGATGTTACTGATAGACGGTTTTCATCAATATTGCATTCGGGAGTACCGCCGTCATTTTCAAAGACATCCGTTAATATATTGTATATGTTTGTTGTCTCTGGTGTCATTGGACGCAAGGGAGACGATGGAGGATCAAGAAAGGTACTTTGTTCGGGCCTTGGAATTACCGACGGAGACACTGGAAGCGGTTTAGGTGTTAACGGGGAATAAGGTGGAGGCTCTATACTTTTTTCTGCAACATTCTCATCAGATTTAGCGATCCAATCTCCAAAGCACCCACTCTTATCACCAGCTACCTCATTAGAAAGGTCTTCAAGTTCATGAAAGCGATTGGTGGCATCCGCATTAAGCAAAGCTGCAGAAGAAATATTTAAGTTACCTTCTGATGTTTTTAGGTTGCATAGCAGTTAGTCCTATGAATAATTAAAAATGTCGTATATGCAGAGGTCTTCTCACAGACAGCACTTAAAAAAAATAGCATCATCAACTATTTTCCTACTGAGATCTTAGGGGCCATCCATAAATTACGTCACACTAATTTCATGACTTTTTGACAACTCCCCCCGTCCTTGTCAAAGCTGGTCACACTTGTGAGGCCTCCCCCCCCTAGTGTGGCGTCACATATTATGAAATTTTACATTCTTTATATTTACCTAGAAATTATTAAATTAAAACAGCAGTTCCGAAATAAGTTTTAGTTCCATTAACTTATTGTTTTTTAATATTTACCTATACATACCAATTATTATTCGATTTTGAAATGTGACGTCACGAAACTTAGGACCCCCTCCCACCCCTTGTCACACAATGTCACACTACATCGACTCCCCCCTCCCTCCTAACGTGTGACGTAATTTATGGATGGTCCCTTTTAATGTAAAATGTTTACGAAATTACGTTGGACCTCAACAGATACGACTTTTTTACCATTCGCGACGAAGCGGTTAGTTACAAAAACAAGTTAGCATCTAGGAATTAGGAAATCTCATCGCCTTTTTAAACATACCTACTTTAGCCATTTTAATAAGCAAAATTTTGTTAAACACTATTTTGAGGTTAGGAAAACAAAATGAAACTATAATTAACTACCTACTTACCAACAGGGGAGTTGTTTTCATCATCAGCGATCGAAGAGTTTTGCAGGCAAGCACTTACGAGTGCTTTTGTTCGTGTTTTCAACTTATACATGTTTAATAATTATTTTTTTTAAGATTAGAACAGATGCACAGTAGAGCACCGAATGTGACAGACTGTCAAGTCAACTAAGTTATCGTGTTGCTATATTGTGGTATTTTTTTGGTAGTTTATAAACTACTAAAAAATACTTTGTCAAAGAAACCCAAGCTTCTTAGTTTATTGCTTTACAGCAGATTTCTCAAAATGTGATTATCTAAGTAGAACTAAGCGTCCTGGTTCTTTTATAAGCTACTTTAAATAATATGCAAAATAGGACCAAAGATCATGGTTCTTTTTAACAAAAAAAAAGATAAACATAATTAGGTTTTTTATTTTTTTTACGAGAACCATGTGTTTTGGTTCTATTTTGCGTTATAAAAACCATAAAGATTTACGTGTACCATGCAACATGGATCAGTTTAGCTTTTAAAAAGCAACTCAGTTTAGGGTTAGTACCATAGACAGCTTTATTTTTTTTTTGTTTTGACCTGGATATTGTAGAATATTTTCTGACGAGGTAAGAAACACGGTTATGTATCTATCTAGATGCGCAACTCAATTTCCACTCAGGTGTGGGTTGGTTCTTGTTTGCAAAACTATGTCCACTTGAAATCCAAATTCCAGTATTTATGTTCTTCCCATGATCGGCAGCTTCGCTCTCGTGCATCTAACCTGCTTTCCATCCCGCTGCACCGGTCTGGCTTCGTCTCTAACTCTTTCACTGTTTTGGCCGCTGGATTCTGGAACTCACTCCCCAAGGACTTCAGAAAACCCTCTGTTAAGCTTACCTTTAAGAATAAACTACGGGCTTATCTACTGAGTTGTCATCCATAAATCACATGTTCGTCATCTTTCATGTTTTTTTATTTATTGTTATATATAATTATGTATGTATGTATTTATGTATGTATGTATATATGTATGTGTATTATGATATGTACGATATCTATATGTATTTATATCATAATTTATGTCGCGTTTATATAATTACGTTTTTATACCGCCCTTCGTGTGTCTCTGTTTGGCCTGGTTTTGGTTAGCTGGTAGAGAATGCATTAAGCATTAAGCTCGCCAATTGTACCGTAATTTTATATTGTGGTCAATAAAGTATAAATAAATAAATAAACCAGTCCTGGATTTATCAATAGGCCATATAGGCCGCGGCCTAGGGGCGGCAGCGTCCTAGGGGCGGCAGATTTCAGAAGATGATATATTATACTCTTAGATGATTCTGATATTAAAAAGTGTCGAAAAAATTGTAATTTTGTTTTTTTACGCACTTTCTTAGTGACTAATTCAGAGCCTTCCTTACTATGAATGAAAAATTATTATTTTAAAAAGGTACATGGGGCGGCGAAAATTAATTGGCCTACACTCATAAAAAATATAAATCCGGCACTGTGTAGAACGCTTAGTTGTGATAAGTTTCGGGTTCAGGTACCGTTCCCAAATGTAAAGATGTTTCCCGGGTGACGTGAAGGCCGGGTTATTAGTTTATAATAAGTTTCTAAACTTTGTACAGATTCAAGGCGGTGTCACAATGATACCTGTTTATTCTGCTTTCGAGAGAGTTGCTTTTGAAACTTTATCTTTCTGTGTAAAAGGTCTAGGATCAGAAATAAATGAGAATCCAGAATTCTAATTTTACGCAGTCGGGTTTTTTGTTTTTTAATTGTATTTATATACTTTATGCAATATACGATTCATACATTTAATCTTTTGACTTCATTGGTTCAAGTTTCAACATGTTTTGTTCCTCAACTCTTTCATGTCGAAAGTGTAATTAACGGCAGCACTAAAATCTATGTCTCTTGTGGTTTCTCGACGTGAATTCACTCTGCCGCGCCGTCGAAAAAGTACCCTTTCAATTTGTAATGAAACGAGCGCGGTGGAAGCTTCGTAATTAGTCCCGTAGAGCTGTCTGTATTCTCGGATTTCTCGGAGATCCCAGAACCTGAATGTATCATTAGTGTTTCCTACTTGTTTTACTAAGCGAATTGTGTACAGAGTTTTCTTTGGTTAGACTGGACGAATAATCATTATTTACATTTGTTGGTACAGTAATTATTTGTATTCCATTGTTTACATTCGTTATACGACAGACATTTATCTTTGGAGTCTCTATAAACTAAGCTTGGAACGATTTAACAGTTTGGTGGTTTGAGTTTTTACTCACACAGTTTATTATTAATATGTATAAATTATGGTTTATAGCTATTCCAGTATGGTAGTTAATATATGGCGTTATGATTAATTTACAGATAAATTTAAAACTACAATAGCCGATGGTTAGACAATCGTTTTTTAAACAATCGTTTGATACTCATATATGTTATCTCATATTCCTAATCCTATAATACATGTACTATGCACATGTTTGTTTCCACTACGGTTCATAATTGCGCTAAGATCTCATTTCCCAGGTCTAACAAAACAGGCACAGGACCGCTCGTAATATTGTGTTGAAATTGACCGGTTAAATAGAGTTTCAGGGCTTAATCTCCAACCGGCATTTACGTGCCAGATAAGTAATTTTCTAGCTGTAATTGTTTTTGTTTGTTTTGGTCATAATACCGAGGATCCTACTGTTAGAGCGTATTGCTATAATTAATGTTAATACCACTATTACTTCTTCTGTGCTATCATTACTAAGCCAGACAGACTTATGCAGTTGTCAGTTGCGTCTTCAACACGTTTGTCTAAAAATATTATAGAATGCCTATTTAACCGACTTCAAGAAAGGAGGAGGTATTTAAATAGACTGTATTTTTTTATGTTTGTTACCTCAGAACTTGCGATTGGGTGAACCGATTTTGATTAGTTTTTTTTAATCGAAAGCTGGCCCTTGTCATGTGGTCCCACTTTGAGCGAAATCTGACGAGTAGTTTTTGAGCTATCCCTAATTTTGAAGTCTGTTATTTTTTGTCAAGAATTATTATTAATGTTTATAGGCGATAAGTAAACTACGCAATATATTTTAAATGCACTATTTTGTTTACCAACTTTTCTGTGACAAATGCAAACCACATAAACTTATGACCGTTTTAAGACAGACACAAAATTAAAAGAATTCTTTATTTTTCTTCTCTCTTTCTTGGTCAGAACGCATCAGTCATATCGTTGGTGTTACTGATGTCTATAAGCGACGATAGCCACTTACGGTGGTGGATCGGCAGCTCGTTTGTCGGCTATTTCCATAAAAGATACTTAGACTAATGTCTGTTTAAGTATAAACTACTAATATTAATGAATATTTCATTAAAATGTACTGCCAAGATTATTTACCAAACTTATTTATTTACCAAAATTATTTACCAAAGACTCGTCTAGAAAAATGGATTAAACATAGGTGAAAGATAATTATGCCGTCAAAGTGATTATTCTCGGTAGCGTAGTCAACGCTGACGTCAGGATTTCCATGTGAATAATTTTATATGTCAACTCGACGCGGTAGACTCGGTAGGGAATGAATAATTTAGAGAATATTGTATGACGGTAATGAGGTGAGAAATTATGAAAACCTTGGTTGAGCCTTGATGTACTATTGTATATTGTTGGCGTAGAAAATTAGAATAAAACCCGTGTTTTAAAAAATATTCTTGACTTTATATCATATCCTGTTTTTCTTTATATTCATATTCTATTTGCATGATACACCTGAACAAGCATAACAAGATAATAAGAAAAATACTTGAATTTGAATAAAAGTAAAGATCTAATGTCTAAGAAGTCTAATAAGAAAAATGTCGAATCGTTATTGTTTGCTTCGATATGTTCACAATTTTAATTATCTGGGACACAGGGATAGAGTTCTTATTATCTTACGAGTATCTGTGACATCTCATCTACATTTAATAGAATTATATTCGCCATGCCTGATTGTCTTTGTACCTCATTTTCTGAGTTTATATTTGCTAAATATAGAAACAGGGATGTGACATGTGACATGTCAACCCTATCCATTATAATCAATCCCTACTTAGATATTTATTATTTATTTGCGTACATGAGATTCCACTTTTGAGATTCAACAGTGTTACTAATGTAATATCTGTCGTAGGTAAGTAAGATTGATGGAGACAAGGTAGCATAGTGTAAATGAGTGGTTTTATATGTTTTCCAGTGGATTCAGTTAATATGTACTGGAATGTTTAGAAAAAGGTGTCCTTACTTTTTGTCAAAATTAAAGGAGTCGTAACATCTTGCTTGTGATCTATGTTCAGTGATTTTAGTCTGAAAATGGTTTTGTCAGTTTGTCTGTGTATATGTGTGTCTATCTGTGGTATCGTAGCTCCTAAACGAATGAAACTATTTTGATGCGTTTTTTTGTTTGAAAGCTGACGTGATCGAGATGCTTGTTATATAGCTATGTTTTGTAAAAATAAAACTATGGGGTTTTTTAATTTTTCAAATTTATAGTTATTTTAAATTGTAGATACTCCTTATGCACATATCGTCGGTGGAGCGGCTCCCCATCACGACGACCGGTTCTCCACTGCTGGTGCGCACGAAGACATTCCAATCGGTGTTCTTCGTGATACCCAGGGAGAGGGACTGCCATGAGATGCACCAGACTTTGATGCGCTTGTCTCAGCCTGGTAAGTGGAGAATGGAGATACAGTCAGCAAAAGAATTAGGTATACAGGGCATGATACAAAAACGTTCGGTGGCGGAAAAATGTTTAATATTACAGAATGTTTATGTAATATTAAATTATCAATGTTAAACTTTACGTTTATAGGTAGCATTAAAATGTATAACAACACAAACCATAACAAATTCCCTAACGTTATTATACAGGGTGAGTTTAAAATTTTAAACTCACCCTGTATAATAACGTTAGGGAATTTGTTATTATCATGCCCTGCATACCTAATGACATGTTAATGTTAAGTACGGCATTGTAAATCACCGCATGTTGATGCCAATTGACCGAACTACACGACAGAAACAGGGCACACTGAAAACCAGCGGTTGGGGCACTCTGCCTCAACTAATGCTGAGTGTGTTCCTTTTTCGCCGTGTTTCGCAACAAACTTTAGCTCCTCATATTTTGTTTTTTAATAGCATGCATTTTTTTTTTTTTTGTTATTTTACTTTAATTTGTTGTGTAAACTGGCGAATAAAGTTATTCTATTCTATTCTATTCTAATTCTTTTGCTGACTGTACATATATGCAAGAATATGTGCTGGCTGCTGTAGATTTTTGCACAAAATAGATACACAACGAAATACCACTCAATAAACATGAAAAGTAAGAGTGATTTGCTCAGTATAATATCCCTGAAGGAACTTTACATTTCCTAAATTCAGATAATTAATTCTTCATGCATACTGTATAAATGTAAACTAGAAAATAACGTTATATCTGAGTATTAATACAACATAATGCAGTTAGTACTTAATACAACAATTTTTAACGAATTAATAAAAAAATAATTAAAATATGCTACCTTTTAGTGAACATTGACGAGTTATACTGCTTCTACTACAAGTCGACGCCTGATGATCTGCCGAAATCGGCGGGATGGAACTTCTTCGACATCCAGACAGAGTTCCAGAGGATGAACGTTCCTAACGACCAGTGGGTGCTGTGCAACGCTAACAGGGACTACGAGGTAATTAATTTATAAGGTTGGAACCCATTAGGGATGTTCTAGGTAGGTAGGCGGTATGCGAAGAAAAATCTTTCACTTACAGAATTGGCGTAGCATGTAAAATTTAAAAGCTTATTACAGAGTCATTAATGTCCAATTTATTTTGTAAAAACATTGCTTGTGAGAAATTCCGTAATGTTGTAAAAATTATTTTGAATAAAAATGTTTTAACTTATTGTTAAGTAAAAAAAACCGAAAACGGACACGTAATAAACAGGGTTTTTACTCAGATTTTATCAAAGATAAGACACTTACGCCCCAACTCAGAGTCACTAAAGGTTACTTAAATCGCTCTTTAGTACAGAATTTGTATGGTGATTCTTAACTAAGGAGCGATTAAATTAACCGTTTTAGTGACTCTGAGTTGGGGCGTAAGTCACCTGCACTGACTGGTCCTAGGCACGCTCAGGCATCCTTATCACCATAATTATAATTAAGGTATATTTCTTTTTGTTGCATAAAATGTCTAGAAATGCTGCTAGTTGCAAGCTTAAACAAATAAATATTCTTCACATAGCTTTGCGACACTTACCCGAGCGAGGTGTATGTGCCAGCCAGGGCCTCGACCGCCATCTTGCTGGGCAGCGCGAGCTTCAGGTCGCGCGGCAGATTGCCAGTGCTGGCGTACCTGCATCACAACAAGGCGGCTATTGCGAGGTGCAGTCAGCCACTCAGCGGGTTCTCTGCCAGGTAATTTAGGAATACGGTCATATTATTAGGGGCCTAAGAACTCGAAGCAAGAAAAAGCATTGACGATTTGTTCTTCATGGCCATGACGGTGGCTATTTACCATCAGATGGGTCGTCTGATTTTTCGTCAGTCCTTCAGGATTTACAAAGGTAGAAATTATTTACAATTTTAAAAATAAACGTGGGGGCACGTTATATTATTGTAATAACGAGCAAGTACTAACTGGCAATATTTAGGAAAAATAATATATTTAATAAAATAGAGGTAGAGAATTCAATGTTTTACTAAATAAATATTAATATTTCCTCGTACAGGTACATAATATTAAATGGGGGCACGTTAAAGTAGACGATTTCTAATTTACTATCTATGTCTGTGATTTCTAACAAGATTTATTTCCTACTCAATAAACTCCCTTTCGATAACGCATCGGTGATGCCTTTAGTGCTACTAGTGAGGGTGACTAATTTAGGTATCACCAGGTGTTTCGATCGAGCTCCATAAACTCCCAATTCCCCTACCTCCAATACTTTATCTTTACCCTACTTAGAACCTTAAACTATTATTGTCATCATAAATTCTCTCATATTTTATTGATACATCACATTATGTTGACAGGTGTATGGAAGATGAGCAAATGCTGGATCTAATTCGACGGTCGAACCCTAACTGCGGTTACATGTATGTGGTTGACACGAGGCCTAGGGTAAGTTGACAACGTTAGTAAATAACCTTTTTATCATGCTACTAGCTTTTACTTGCGGCTTCGCCCGCGGTAGAGTGTTGTCGAAACCAAATTAAGAAATTTAGATTTATTAGATATTAGCTAACATAGCTACATACATATCTTGATGGAATAAGATCTTTCTACAGTGATATCAGAAAGAGCAATATATGTGAAAGTATCACAGACGCGTTTGCGATCAAGAAGGAATGGTTTACTCTGATACTGCCATCAACCATTTCACAATCGATTCTAAAATATGTATCGAGTGTAAAAAAAACTACAACTGATAGTTCTATATAGTATCAGTTCAACTACACGAGGCAGTTGTGCCTCGTATACCCTACATAACGTACCGTACCGTACATACCGTACTTCACCCACCATCAGGGGTATCAGGAGTCTTGCAAGCTCGTTAATAGGCTATTCACATAAAACGGTGGTAAAAAGCCCTGCGAGCTCATAGACTTGTCCATTGAGATGTACGTATACCATGCAAATATTCTGTATTTTAAACCAAATCCACTTATTACAGAAATTACAAAAATTAAATGCGGTAAACAAAGGGCGGTGTCTATACACGTACTATTATGACGACCCGTGTGACGCAATGGTTACCATGCCGGATCGCCGCGCCAAGGGTCCTGGGTTCGATTCGATTCGAAATTTGAATGATGAATTTGAATTTCTGTTCTTGGTCTGGGTGTGAATGTCCTTGTCTTGTGTGTTGTCCATGGCACCCACGACACAGGGAATCCTAGTGTGGGGCTATGAGTGTGAAGCGTTATTTATTTATTAATTAATTTATTTATTACGTATATACTTACATAGTATGTAATGTATCTGGTTGCAGATAAATGCAATGGTGAACCGCGCTGCGGGCAAGGGGTACGAGAACGAAGCGTTCTATGAAAACATCAAGTTCCAATTCATGGGCATCGGAAACATCCATGTGATGCGCAAGAGCCTACAGAAACTGGTCGAAAGTGAGTATGACGTCATCGTTCTTCAGCGATCTCCCGCATATACCAGCCTTCCTGTACGGACGACGTGCTTTGCTTCGTCATTTATTTTGCGTACCGTTAAGGATGGAAATAAATTGTTATGTAATAATTATTATTTTCATAAGTACTAAAAGCAATTAATTTTTTAAACAAAGACGAAGACAATTTAATGCCAAAGACAGTTAAAAATAGGCGGTATAATCGTCTAGAGTGCACGTGACCATAAAACCAAGTACTTAATGATAAATTAATTAGAATTATGTTATTGTGAAGTTCAAAAAAAAATAATGAAGCTGTAATTTAGTAAATGTTAGCATGAGGTGGTATTTTAAAACTGTTCATTTTATTATTTTAGCATGCGAACAAAATACACCTACAATGTCATCGTTTCTCAGCGGATTGGAATCATCTGGATGGCTCAAACACATAAAGTAAGTACATAAACACAGCTTTTCATAAGTAACGTAGTTAAGATGCGGTTTGCTTCAAAACATTACAATAGTTTATATCGAAAGTTATATTACATTGTTTTATAATTTAATAAACTTACTAAGTAAACTAACTAATGATTACATTAATCCCTCCTTAGTGTTTAATCATCATACAAATTCTGTATTAAGAGCGATTTAAGTTACCGTTAGTGACTGAATTAGGGCGTAAGACAATTTCTTTGAAGTCAGTATTTTCTTTTTAAATCATATTATGTAACTAAGCGAACTTGTTATTAATTGAATAATTTATACAATTGGACTATGTTTAACTGCATGAAATTTATATTATGACTGATTATTTGCACGCCAATAGGCAGAATTTAGCGGAATTGAAATGAATTGTAACATATCTGTACCTAAACTCAGCAAATAAATATTATTATTATGAACTATACCAGGTCGATCCTGGATACGTCATGGTGGATAGCGTGCGCGCTGGAGGGCGGGGTTAGTGTGTGCGTGCACTGTAGCGACGGTTGGGACCGCACGGCGCAAGTGTGCTCGTTGGCCGCGCTGTGTCTGGAGCCGCACTATCGGACCATCAATGGTTATCAGGTATTGGAGACTAGATATCAAGGTTATATAGAAGGTTGTAGTGAATGTATAATGTATGAAAATAGGTTCGTATTGAAAGGCGTGTTACTTTAAGGATGGCTTTATTTCGACTGTCTTAATCTATGATGTATGCAGCTTATATTTCATTCACACACTACAAGGTTGAACCTAATCAGAGACTTACTAAAGCGCTCATAGCCCGGCGGCTTGCGTCAATTCTAAGTGATCGACAAAGTTAAGCAACAGCGGGCGCGGTCGGTAGTTGGATAGGTGACCGGTAGTGGGAAAAAATTCTTGAGCGTTTCCGTTATCATAAGATAACAATCTTTAAGTCATGTCGGAGGCCCTCGGGTGGTTTGAACACTTTCGACACTTGGGTTAGCCACTAACCCCTCCACCAATCCGCACTGGAGTAGCGTGGTGGAGTATGCTCTAGGCCTCCTCAAGAGGAGAGATCCGTGCCCAGTAGTGGACTATTAATGGGTTGAAGCCAGAGACTTACTGTATGAGAGGCTGAAACCTACAATTTCATGTTTTTTTTGAGGAGTTAAGGGTTTATCCATTATTGAGTTTAAGAAGACCTCCCGTGCTAATGAACCCAGTTGAACAACGGAACAGGCTATGGCGCCAGATATCAACTGCTAGTTTCTCTGGTAATTACATAACACGATAAAGGCAGCTACTTCAATATGCTACAGAACGACACAGCTTTATAATTCAAGTGGTGGTTCCCCACTGCATTTATAAAATGTTATGCAACATTACTCATCTCTTATGTTAGCCATACACGATCAAGTATACTTGTCAAGTTTGCAGCGGACTTGACGCGGTATCCAGTAAACTTGATGGTGTATGGCCACGGTATATCTGGCCATATAGCTATCTCATGCAAACTGGATGCCGCATCGAGTCAAACTGCAAACTTGACAAGTACGGTCACCTGCAGAGAAAACTAACCCATCTGTTTAAACAGTTTTAATAGACAGATGGGTTACTTTTCTCTGCAGGTGACTGTACACTTTATCGTGAATGGCCAGCTTTACAGTTACTGGTGTGACAGACTTTGTGTGTACACAATACATAAATAAGGTGTCATTGTCGTGACGCCATCGAAGTAGTGGCCTTTAAAAGTGTGATAATTATGATGACAATGATGATGATATCCTTAGGCGCTGATAGAAAAGGATTGGCTGTCGTTCGGGCACAAGTTTAGTGCCCGATGCGGCCATACGTCGTGCGACCCGCGGGAACGCTCCCCTGTCTTCACACAGCTGCTTGACTGCACCTGGCAGCTGCTGCGACAGGCGCCCGAGGTTGGTTTCCCCTTCATATGATGAATAATGGAACTGGGGACGTCATAGCCAATGACTAATATTCACTGTGTCTATGCCATAGACAACGCACAAAGACCAGAACACACATAAAGACTGAAACTTTATCATGAGTTTTAATGATTTTTTTTAAAAGCTGTTGAGGAAATAAACTAACTTTAAGGCTTTGAAATGGACACGACACGATAAAATTATTGGACATTGTTATTAGTAAATGTGCCCGCCAAAACACATGAGGGTTAATGAAATCTTTTGCTGTAGGTTTTTAAATGGAAAAAGTTATTAAATTACCTAAAAGTAAAATTATGTAATTTCAATGTTTGTGTGTGGCAAAAATAAGTATTTTACTATTATCATCGAAATATTTTCTGACCAGGCGTTCCAGTTCAACGAACGGTTTCTGCTGACGCTACACGACCACGCGCACGCCTGTCAGTATGGCACGTTCGTCGGCAACTGTGAGAAGGACCGCAGGGATTTGAGGTCAGTCCGATTTTACGTTGTGGGAGGGGAATCGAGCTAAATGGTGGGTTATTAACCGACTTCCAAAAAGAAGGTTATCAATTTGACATGTACAATATTGATGTATATCGACGATTGAAAGGAAAAATTGACTAAGCGACATTGAGCTAACTTTGCAGTAGAGCAGTTTAAAGTTGAATTTTTAGAAAAGTTGTTGTATATGCCACAATATAGATGATAAAATAGGGATTCCAAAACAGTAAGAATAACGTCGGTGGGAAGATTTCAAAATAATATATGATTAAAAAAATATCTAACCTTAAACTGCTCTCTTGTAAGGTTGGCTCAATGTCCCTTAGGCAATTTTTCCTTTCAAGCGTCAATATGTATGTGTAGGCATTTTTGTTTCTTCACGTATTGTCTGAAACTAGTGATTCGATAGTAATTTTTTTTATTGGTTACTATAACTTTCAATTCAACTTGGGGAACAGTAAATATTTTTACAAAGCTACCACCGGCCTCAAAAAATTGTAGTTCACTCCTTCAATACTCCACATATTTTAGTTAATTTGGTCTTATTTTACTGAGACATTTTAATGTTTTAGCTCCATGTATACGACACATAGACGACGAAATTTGGCTGTTTGTGTGCTGTAACGCTATTTTCCCTTGTGGACATAATATTTATCTTTCACAGGTTATCGGAGCGTACATTTTCACTGTGGGGCTACATGGCGAGCCATTTAAATGAATACAAAAATCCCCTGTACAATCCAAAGGCCCATCCCGATGTATTGAAACCAGACCTTAATGCACAGAGCATAAGGTAAGTAAATATGTTTACCATCACCATTTGTATGTAACACATGTATGTAAATCGGTCACGAATCACATGTGTGGCGTCGGAGCGTAGTCACTATCAATTGGTATTACAAAAACTTTCGCTCCGTCTCTTTCTTATGTATAGTCTTCATATTGTTTTTGTTTAGCATTCGAGTTGTATTTATGCATGTATATGCATCCAGTTGAATATTTTATAAACAGTGTGGATTAGTCCTTAGACAGTAATAGCTAGCCTGGAACTAAACTGGTTAATGTTATAATGTATACAATAAGTGATGAATGAATGCACGTACGCACGTACGTACGCAGGCTCACACTCATTCACCCACTCTCACTCTCTCTTATATTCATTATCTCTTTCTATCTCTCAAACACACACACACACACACACACACACACACACACACTGACCCGCACGCACGCACGCACGCACGTACTCAAGCGCTAGTATAACAAACCGGTGTGTGTCAGGTTCTGGCGTGGCATGTACTGTCGACACGAGAGCGGTGTTCACCCGCGCGAGCCGCTCGCTGACCTGCTGCCGGCCGCGGTGCAGCAC
The DNA here is from genome assembly GCA_963932265.1 of Thymelicus lineola. NCBI lineage: Eukaryota > Metazoa > Arthropoda > Insecta > Lepidoptera > Hesperiidae > Thymelicus > Thymelicus lineola. The sequence continues at coordinate 1,215,034 of OZ010702.1, read as the reverse complement.
TCGGCCGCTCTGCATCACCATCTGCACTACCTCGCTAAGGTATTATCTGATAAACTGCGTATTCACTTGAGCAGCCTCGTGACAAGCTGCGTCATCGTGAGCGTACCGCGGACTGCAGGAAGTTCATGCGTCTCCACTTGAGCCACATAAAAAAGCATCGAGGCAACAAGCCTCAACCCGAGCCACAGTGTTCACACTGAGGCGCCTTTGAGCACGGACTTTTGCAGACATAGTGGCATCGTTTGGTTCATGTCGCGGCATGCCTCGACTCGTGGCACGGTCTCCACTTGCTCTGCCGCGGGTCGAGGCAGCTGTTTGACCCGCGGCTTCCTCAAATGGATACGTGGCTTTAGATGATGCCGATAAATGGCCCCCTAATTAGCACATATCTATGATCTTGAGGAATCCTACATACTCCACCACCCTGTTCCAGTGTAAATTAGTAGATAGGTAAGTGACCAACTAAGAGCACTTGGGATCTGCATAAGCCGCCGGGTGTGTTAGTATAAATAATAATCATAATAATTAACTCTTACACACTCATTCATAGGTTTTTATACCTGTTGCGTGTATGACTAGTGTCTCCTACTATCCTATCTCCTATCCGAGGTTTGAAACCGATAAACGACTGCGAAGCTACATAAATAATTTCATATCTATTCGTCCTTTTTAAAGGCGCCCCAAAAGTATTTTCTGTTTATACAATAACGTGAGCAAACCCATAAGTTTATAAATTGTTTGTGTAAATGTTTCAATACTTGTAATAAAAAATATATTTTCAGAGAATATCTACATTCAAGAACTTGCTGTCCGGCCGTAAAGAGGAGAAGGAGCGATCGACGGTAGTCAACTACCAGAACGGTGACTCGGACACCGTCGAGATTGAGACTAAGACTGAAAACCTGCAAATTGATAACAAGTAAGTCCTACTAATATTATAAATGTGAAAGTCTGTGAGGATGGATGGATGTATGGATGTTTAAGGCAAAAACTACAGAACGGATTTTCATGAAATTTAGTACACAAGCACAGAATACTTAATAGTATCCATTGGTACAGAAGACTCACTCCGCAAAATCATTTAAATAAATAGCGACTCTTACCCCGACACAATAAAGTGTAATTCAGGTCGCACAGCGCTAATCGTCGACAGTTATATTCATCTAGACGTTGCCTCTCTTTCTAATCATAACTCTTATCCTCTCTGACAACGTCAGGGTTGTCTTTGATGTCATGTGTGATCGATTACGAATGTATGACACGGTATGGCGGCCCTTCGGAAATTCGGCCCGACACGTCGAACGTAGCACGTACTTGTAACATCATACCAAAAGTGCGGAGTGCGCCAGGCTTAACACAGGTAGACCATGATCTGGATTCCTGGTTCCAAATTCTGGAATAAGGCATAGAATACATATTATCCCAGAAAACGCGCAAAAACAGGCATTGCGCTAGTATTAATAAAATACTGAATATTTATATTCAGAAATTTATAGTTATGCGAGTTTTTGAAGTCTTTTTAAATTAAATTTGTATTCTAACGTAATTAAAAAAGTGAATGTCTCTTGTAGATTAATATACGAGACCGGGAGTGGATTATCGGAGATGGAGTGCGCGAATCATGACCACCCGCTGAAGGAGTCTTCTGTGTCAAAACCGAACAAAATACCGCTCATTACAGAAGTAAGTATCGTAAAAGAAACATTACGTAAAAAATAGGTTTAAGCTTCTATTAAGATCTTCTGTCTATGTAGACGCATGTTAATGCTACGCATACGATGTCGATAATTGTTGCTTGTTAACAAAATAAGGAAATCTGTCCACGTCGTCTAGCATCTGGCATCGTCGCGTTTGCCTATTGCCCTTGTTTCAGTATGCAGCTTGCGTGCAATCGTCAAATGAATCGCCATGGACAGTATTCCGTAGCTTTAAATTGTATACTCTCTGTTTGCTTTTGGCCAAGTTATAAAACGTATGCGTGCGCTTGCTTTAGTATATACGTGCAAGTATAAGCGTGCGGATGTGTGTGTGAAATGAAATGAAAAGTCATAGTAGGGTTACAAACACTTCCAAAGTCGAACAACGCCATGGATTCAAAAACAAATTCCTGCTGTATGTGATGCCCAGAAAAGAGGCAAGAAACTAGTTTTTTTTGTCTACGCTCATTTACATACATCATTTTCTGCTGCTAATGGCTGCATGTGTGAGTGAAAGGTTGTGTGTGTGTGAGAGATAGCGTGACAGTAATTGATATTAAACGCAATATAACAAAGTAGATATAATTATATATTACTGTTAACACAGTATAAATTATATTACAGAAGGTGGAAGCTAATATCCCGGCGACATTCGCCGAGCTAGAGGCCGAAGTGAACAGCGTAGCGCTGGACTGGCACAGCATCAAAAACGTCACCGAATGCAGTTGTTCGACACCTTTGGATCACTTCAGTAGGAAGGTATACCTCATGTCTTAAATTTAATTTTGGGATTCAATTTTATTTCATAGATAGAACCTTAATATTCACGAAAAAAATGTTATAAAAATAACAATCTTCAATTTAAAAACCAAAATTGATAAATAAAAACCTATATTCAATACTACGTTACTAGACTATCACTGCTATACTGCTGTGTTAAAATATAGTAGTGATATACACAATAGGGATGTTGACAGTAACTGTAAATTAATATTATGTTTAAAGTATTAAGGGAAACATTAAAAAACCTATAATATTATTCTTTTGTCGTAATCAATCATAATAAATTAAATATAATTTAAAAAATAATAATAATATAATTGAAAATGTTAAAATAGTACTCAGTGTCACATTAACTCAAACGCCATTTTGAGTTTATGACGTCATTGCTCGTATTTTATATGGAAGTTCAACAAACGTTAGTAGACCGATAGTATTAAATATAGTTTAGTGACGTCACGAAAGATAATGATTTTTATTTATCACTTTTGTTTTTAAATCGAAGATTATTATTTTTATAATATATTTTTTTCATAGACTGAACCTTAATATTCACATTACAAATTAAGGTTCTGTCTATGAAATAAAATTGAATCTTAAAATTAGTCAACATTCCAATTAGAGGTGCGTGCCAGGGTTTTAACACAGTCATAATAAAAATACAATATTTCTCAGCACCACTGCTGGGGCTGCGGGCGGTGCGTGTGCACCCGCTGCGTGTACGTGCGCGCGCCGCTGCCCGCGCTCGCCGCGCCGCTCGCCGCGCCGCTGTGCGCCGCGTGCGCCCCCTCCGCCCCCGCTTCGCCCGCCGCCCCCGTCGCCGTCGCTGCACCCGGTACAACCTCTGACCTTGACACGAAATAGAAACACCGTCGTCGAGTGTTTGACGACCCGTGTGGCGCAATGGTTACCATGCCGGATCGCCGCGCCAAGGGTCCTGGGCTCGATTCCCAGCGAGGCGGAAATTTGAATGATGAGTTGCACATTCTGTTCTTGATCTGGGTGTGAATGTCCTTGTCTTGTGTGTTGTCCATGGCACCCACGACACAGGGAATCCTAGTGTGGGGCTATGAGTGTGTAGCGTTATTTATTTATCCTGTAGCCTAGTTGGAGAACATACCAAAACCACGTAACCCATTTTTTCCAACTTTTTACCCCCCTCCCCCCCCTTCGTGACCATCCGTAGTATATGAGAAGACCCCCCCCTCCCCCCTAGTTTTCACGTGGTAATTGATAAATGCGGTTTTCAATACTTTTTTGCAAAAACAGAGTTAAAAAATAATAATTTTGCTTATATTTGACGACTTTGTGGCGCAATGGTTGCTAAAATATTGACTACGTGACAAAAACCTAACCAACCCCCCCTCTCCTGTGTGACCAATCGTGGTGTTTTGAAGACCCCCCTCCTCCCCCTAAATGAGGCACGTGGTTTTGGTATGTTCCCTTGGTAGTGACCCTGCCTGCGAAACGAGAGGCCCCGGTTTCGATTCCTGGCCGGGGCAGATATTTATGTGACAGATAAATATTTGTACTCGGGTCATGGGTGTTATATGTGTAGTCCATGCCACCCGCGACACAAAGACAAGGACATTTAGTAGTTACGAGGTCACGTACGTGGAAACAAACATTTACATTTATGATTATGTTCAATTTTTAATTCCATTTTTATGGACATATCAGTAATTAAATACCAATTAAAAATCTGTTTTTGTTTCTTTTTCAGATATAGTATCACCAGCCAATTAAAAGAAGACTAGATTAAAGTAATAATTCAAATCAGTCGCTTCCCATTATTATATAATAATTATTGTAAACATTTCGTATTTCATTATTGCATTTGAAGTAAGATAAATAATTTAAGTACTACAATATTATTTCTGTGATTTTATTTTCCTAGCAACTAAGCTTGCATTAATAATAGTATCCGAATGACCGAGCTTTCCTCGATTTACTATTGCTTAGCAACGCCATCTACTGAAGTGACTTTAGTTTTGCTACTCGCCAATAGATGTCAGGAAGAGTCTATTGTAGCAGTTTTTTATTACCTGATGAATGAAAATGAATCTTAGCTAATATCGATTTATCGCCCCCTAAACCCCTTGCATACTAAATTTAATGAAAATCATTGGAGTCGTTTTTGTGTTTCCGAATCAATTTTATGTTGCTTTGTTTAGTCGTATAAACTATATGTGTAAAATACTTCTAGGTTTTAAAATGTACTAAGACCAAAAAAAGACAAGATTATGGTATCGTACGTATTTCGTTAGTTAAAATCAAAACATTATTAGCTACGTTGTCGCATTTTGTTGAATATTAATGTAATAATATAATCAAATACATTGAAAGTAACAATTAAGAGAACTTGTAAATATAATTGTTTAGGAAAATGTCAGCTGCAAGCGACCTGCGTGATTTAGAAATGTGTTAAATGTTTGTAATATTAGAAAAATGTGTAGAACATTTAGATTTTGAATAAAATAGATTATTGGACTAGTAAAATAATCTTAAAAACTTTGGTGTGCAGTACATTATTTTTGAAAACTTATTCATCGTAACATTTCTAATAGAGATGCACCGAATTTTCGATTGAGTATTTGTTTGTGTGTTCGTTTTCGGCCGAATGATCTGTTAATTTGCGGAATAATAACTAAACATTCAAAGAGTAGGTATTAATTTTCGATAGAGTCCGACTGAAACAGCTTTTTCAGCCGAAACTGAAACCGAACTTTCGGCCTTAATTCTAGTTTCGGCCGAAACTGAAACCGTAGCTTACATGTACCTATGTATATATTTAAAAATGTTATTATGTATGTAGGTACCTACTGAAATTTACCGTGTTTTTATTTGTGTACCGATTGATATAAATAAATATTAACCCCAAAAACTCAGTTTACTAAAACACATCAATGAAAATCGTATCAAAATCGATTAAGCCGTTTTTGAAATTCTATAACAATTTGTCATGGTATTTATTGCGGTAAAAAATAGGTTTTTTTTTTATGGAAATAGCCGAATTCGTTCGGTCTCTAATTTTCGATTTATAAGTAGGTACATGTAACAGTAAAAGTGCTGTAATAGGAGATTTGAAACAATAAACTTTGTTTAACCAACATTTATAAACGAAAATAATAAAAAAAAAACAATAAAGTGTAGGTAATTTGATTAAAGTTCAATAAGTGTTTATCATTTAATTAGGTATTTGATAATATTATACCTTCGAAAAATTTGTAAAAAAATTTTAGAACATTGTAAAAGTTAGCAAAGTTGATTTATTTTTTTAAAGGTTTTTAGCAGCATATGTAACATGGAACCACATAATTATACCTAACCTATACTATAAATTATTTCCGTTACCATATTAATTTTTAGTTTTTACATAAATATAATCAATAATCATACAGTGTAATGTACCTACCTGTATTGTAATGAAACTAATTAAAGATAAGGCAAATAGGTATCAATAAATTCGAACTGAATATTATAGACATTGTTTTTTTCACATGTATTTTTAATACCTGCAATCTCATGTTTTGTAAATATACTAATGTTCATGATTTAATGGATCGTAGATGCTTCACTGCATTTAGTTATGACATTTAAATAATATAACATATTAAATACACTATGGTCTATTTCTTGCAATTTTTAATATTTAGTTTATTTTTTTTTATGAAATAGCCGGCAAACGAGCTGACGATGGTAAGTGACTATCGTCGCCCATGGATATCAGTAACACCAAAAGCATCACTGATGCGTTGCCGGCCAAGAAAGACTGAAGAAAAAGAAAGAACTAACTCTCAAGCCCCCAGTCGGAACACGACGAGTTGTTTGGCGGCTGACTCCTGCTCAAGGGTGGTAGCTATCCAGGCGAATCCCATGGAGAAATAATAATAGTAATAATAGTACAGTAAAAAGTAATGGTATAGTAATACCCAATAGTTTTTGGTGCAAATTAATATGCTAGTGGTGTAAAGCCCTCAAAGACAGTGAATAACACTGTGTGAATAACATAGCTTTCTATTTCTATTTTTTATATAATAAAATATCACTCATATTTTTTATGTAATCAACCAACAAATAGACGAGCCATCTCATGGCAACTGGTAACAGCATAAAGAAATTATTGACACCAAAAGCTATATCTAATGCTGGCCACACACGATCAAGTATACTTGTCTTTGCAGCGGACTTGACGCGACATCCAGTAAACTTGACGGTGTATGGCCACGGTGTAGATATCTCGACATATAGCTATCTCATGCACACTGGATGCCGCATCAAGTCAAACTGCAAACTTGACAAGTACGAGTATACTTGATCGTGTATGGCCACCATAACGCAGCCCCGCCGCAGCCGTTGATACCTACAAATTATAAATATATATATAAATATAAATGTTTTCGATCGAATCGACGACAAGTATAGCGTCATGATTACCATGGCGGATCGCCGCACCGTGTCAAGGGTCCTTAAAGTTCGGTTTGATTCCCAGTAATTCCTAGCGTGGCGGAAATTTCAATGATGATTTTAAATTTGTTCTTGGTCTGGGTGTGAGCGTTCTCGTCGGTGGCGGCGTTAGGGTAGGGCGCGGTTAGGCGGCCGCCCAGAGCGCCAGGTTTAAAGGGGTGCCGCAGGTAGTCATAACGAAACCCTTACCGCTCATTTACACGCGCGGCTCGCGGACTATGTCGTGTCGTGGCTCGTCCGTAAGTCACGCCCCCTACGCGCGCGAGCGCTATCTTGTGTTTAGACGCGCGCGGCGTTCAGATGCGTTCGAACGTTCAAGAATGGAACACGTTGACGTAATACATCGTCATCCAGTCAATGAAACCTTTCTACCATGATTTATAGGCAAAATACTCAATGTAGATTGTACTACGCTTAGATTTCTGTACATTAGGCTTTTTTAGTGCAATAAGCAACTAAAAATTTTTTTTAATTAAAATGGGGCAGAAATTAGAATGATGAGTTTTAATTTCTGTTCTGTTTTTCAATGTTCGGTTTGGGTACAGATTCTTATTTTTAAAATAAAAGAGCATCCTAGTTTTGAAATCTTTCCAGTAGTTTTTTAGTTTATTCATTACAAACAAAGGAACAAAACATCAAAATTTTCTTCTTTATAATATTAGTTTCAATATACGAAGTCTTATTATTAGTGGTTTAAGGTTCATTATTATTATCATTCAGTACCATATTTTATTATTTCATATAATTTTGCGTACAAGTTAATACGATTTTGAAAAATACGAATCCAATAGAACACGTACGTATGGCGCTAGTTGCCGTTGTTGAATGAAGCTCGCGCGTGTGTGAACACCGCGCGAGAGCTCGCGCGAGTCCTTTTGGCACGCGCCCAAAAAATCGCTCCCGACGCGAGCCCTGCGAGCCAGGAGACGCGCGCACGAGCGCCCTGTTTACACACTCGGGCTCGCGCAGGTCTCGCAGAAAGTCTCGTGGCTTGCGCGCGCATCTAAACGGGGCATTATTGTTTCGTCCACAGCATAGCGTCGAAAATGCTGGAAAACTTGCCATGGATTTACAAATTTACTATTTTTGTATGGGTTTTAATGGCAGATAGGGGCGCCGTAGAAATCTCGTCCAGGGCGCTGGTAGTACTAAAACCGGCATCATTCAATATTATACTTTTTACCAGCAGAAAAATTATTAGAAAACATTTTGAAGAACCATATCAAAATAGGACACAATTTTTCTAAGTGTGGACACCCCACAATTATATAGAACAACCTCGATCTGGTCTGTGATTGGTCGAATAGTCATTCCGTTGTGACGTCATCCATCTACAAGAACCTCTACGAAGTTTTGTATCCAGTTAGAGTAATATTATCCATGGTTAAAACGTAGTCTACATAGATATATATCTATGGTAGTCTATATGTACCTAGGTACTCTGTGATATATGTTTGACATTGACAAATGTTGTTGGGTTGAAGCCTTGAAGGTAGGGTTCGAAGTATCGGCCTCTGGTATCGATACCGAGTACTCGTGTGGTATCGATGGGTAAGGTATCGATACCAAAAAAATATCGGTTCTGAAGTATCGATACTACTCAGTATCGAGTACTCACAAGGATTTTTTTTATGCCTTGTGCAGGCAAGCGAGCAGACGAGACACCTGATGGTAAGTGATCATCGCCGCCCATGGACATTAGTAACACCGGGGGCATCACCAATGCGTTGCCGGTCACGAAGAAAATAATAGACCTGCTGCTTGAAGGACCCCATGTCATAGTTTGGAGGGAACACCCATGCAGGAAGTTCGTTCCACAGTTTACACGTGCGAGGTAGAAAACTACACGAGAACCGAACACCAGGTATCCAGGTGGTGTTGATGGAATCTGGTACACCGAGATGTGCGGTGACGAAAATTAACCGCAGGGATTAAACCAAACAGTTCTTCAGAACATTATACAGGCGGTAGAACACGCAGCTGCCGCAGTTGACCGCTAGTGGCATAAATTCTTGAGCGTTTCCGTGCTTCGGAGGGCACGTAAAGCCGTCGGTCCCGGTTGTTATCACAAGATAACAGTCGTTAAGCCATGTCGGAGGCCCTCAGGCGGTTTGAAAACTTTCGACAGTCGGGTTGGCCACTAACCCCTCCACCAATTCGCACTGGAGCACCGTGGTGGAGTATGCTCTAGGCCTCCTTAAGAGGAGGAGACCCATGCCCAGTAGTGGGCCATTAATGGGTTGAAGCCAGAACACGCAGAGTGAGCTTACATCTCTCCTCAACTCGAGCGAATCCAGACCGTCTGTATGTTTGGGATCGTCGACAAGACGAATGGCTCGCCGTTGAATTCGGTTGAACGGATCCACTCGGCAAGCTGGGGCTCCGGCCCAAAGGTGGGAGCAGTACTCCATGTGTGGCCGAATTTGCGCCTTATAGAGCATTAGTCTATGCTTAGGCGTGAAGTACTGCTTAGCTCTATTGAGCACTCCCAATTTTCTTCCAACTAGTTTAGCCTTACTAACCATGTGGTCCCGAAACTGAACTTCATTCATTCAGAGCTAAAAAAATGTCGTCGACAGTGAATTTCATGTCCCGATGACAATTTCTGTTTAGTCCGAGCGCTAAAACGGGCCACAGTTGATCTTTTTCCATACGAAAATACTGAAAAGTACTCAGTATTTTAAAAGTACTCGATACCGACGTTTCATATGAGTACTTGCGAGTAATTACCAGGCACGAGTATCGAGTACTCAGTATCGAGTATCGCGAACAAAAGTATCGATACCTACTGAGTATCGAAAGTATCGTTCGAACCCTACTTGAAGGAAAGGAACTAACTTATTTCCGTGTCGCAGAATTTTTTTCTTGAGTTTCTTGCTTTGTTCGTCCATTTCATAACATACATGTTATTTTTATGACTGGAATTTATCAGGTAAATTACTTTCAAACGTAACAGCCAATTAATCTTAAACGCGGACTTGGAACTGCTTCATTAAATAAACCCAATTTAATGGGTCTTGGAATTCTTGGAAGATTGTGGTTACATATTTTTAGTAACTTTCGCTCGTAATAGTCGACATGATCCGTACAATTTTTCTTTTTGTAATGATGTGTAACATCAAAAGTGAGGAGACTAAACACGGTATACAAGAAAATCGCATGGTAGGCGTCGATATTCTCCACGACAATGACATAAACATAGGAAAAGATACAATTATATCTAGAAACATGAAACTTGGGAAACGTAAAAGTTGTAAGTTTTTAAACTTGTACTAATAAATAATCATCATATTACTAACTGTTGTTGTTTGACAGTGGTTTAATTTGTACACATTTCATGTAGGTATGTACAGTTCGGGAGACCTAAGCTGAGCTTTGCATTTGTGTTTGTTATATTATATTACTTGGAATCAAATTTATATGTAACAAGGAAATCGCCCTCACTTCGCTTCGGGAAAAATATTAAAAAAAAATATTGTATAATATAGCCTATGTCACCCGGGGATAGTATAGCTTCCCAACAGTGAAAGAATTTTTCAAATCGGTTCGGTAGTTTCGGAGCCTATTCAATGCAAACAATCAAATCTTTCCTCTTTATAATATTAGTATAGATAATATTTTTCTAGTAAAACTCCAGTGTTCTGGATAACATGTTATATTTTCATTACACATTTATACAATTACTTGGTTTATCCTATTTTAACAAATTATTAATATCCCCACTATTCTTAAACATTCTATTCATAATCTAAAACAACCCAATGTAGTTTTCTTTCTGACAATGACACTTGACATCGCCCTCACAGATACATTACTTCTTTTATAATAGCCTAATTTTACATTCTGCCAGTATGTCCCTACCCGTCATATTATATTGGGCGTAAACAGTGGCAACACAGTTGATACTATAGCCAGTGTTTACGATCATAGCATTTGTAAAATTGTTTTTGTTCTGAATAAATCTTTAAATCTTTTTAAATCTTTAAATCTTTTAAATCTTTATTAAATAATATAAATAATATGACACAGGTCACACACCTTGTTGTTTATTTAACCCTTAACTTGGCAGAACTCTATTTTTAAATATCAAAATAATATTCATAGCACTTAACCCTTATGACACAAAGATGTTTAAAAAAACTAAAAAAAATTCATGGGGGTAGTTAAAAAAAATCACATGTATCTTGTGGGATACATTGCCGAGAGCATTAATAAATACATTATGCTAACAATGTATTTCTACCGATACATTGCCAATAATAATAATAAATTTATTTTAAGTTAGCTGCAATTTGATTAGAAAGTAATTTATACAAAAATAATTATAATTAAACCACATTTACAATCAGTAGTCTGTACCATTCATTTAAGTGATTAAAATATAACTTATATTGGGAAAAAATAAAACAAAATCAGATTAATTTTGGAAATTTATAGTGTGGAAATTGAAAAAACAGTTCATATCAGGTAATAGACACAGCCTCATACCACATTTTATGCACATAACAGTAGTCTCTGCCTTTTTTTGAGGTCTTTGTCTGATAACAGATTCTGTTCTGCACCACATACTTAATTCGATCTTGTTGTGCCTAAAGAGAATATTTCCATCTCATATCGTAGCATTTGAATTAGGGGTCATCCTTAAATTACGTCACACGAATTTCATGATTTTTTGCCCCTCCCCCTGTCCTTGTCACATTTGTGAGACTACCCCCCTCCCTAGTGTGACATCACATATTTTGCTACATTTAAAAATTATTGAATGCGAACAGCGGTTCTCAATCAAAGTCGTAGGTATTATTAATTATAAGTTCAGTTAGGTCGTTGTCTGCAATTGAGGCTCGACTTGTAGTTGCGTTGATTGTCTGTACAGCCGAAGAACAATTTAATATTGAAATATTTTCTAAAGCTACACAATTGCCATCATTATTAGTTTTCAGCTGAACATGACATAGTATTTTTTTATAAAAAGATTTGAACTGTCGGGATGTGGGGTTATTATTGCATCCTCCGTGTGCTCGTACGTTGCAGAAAAATAGTTCAAGGTGATCTTGACTAAATCCGTACATTGTCAAGAATTTAATTTTCTCTTCTTCTATTAAAGTGTGAATCAGTTCTTTTGTGCTTGCCATACAAACTAATAATCCGATAAATCCGGTTTTTCTTCCACTTTTAATCAGTAATTGTCCTTCAGAAGTTTTTAGCCCTTTAATGTAGTTTTCTGCATCGTTAAAAATCCATTATTTTATCTTTATTATTTAAACTTAGCGGCTTTTTATAGTCAAAGTGTTTTAGATTTCTTGTATTTAGAGCATCAAAGACATTATTAAGCATACGGACAAATTCTGCTGTAGCTGCGGATTCTCGAAAATCACAAATTTTCGCTACAGAAACCTAAAGCAGCAGCAACGCTATTGCTAAGAAGTTGCGTCGCCAACTTCACCTTCATCTTCTGATTGTGGAAGTTTATGTGTTGTTTTCGAAGTTTATTGGCTAAATGGAAATACTCTGTCTGTTGAAGTGTGTTAAGTTTTTCGAAATATGACCATAGAATAGATTTTCCATTATTATCAATAAAATTCCCATATGCCTGAAGACAATTTCGTACTAATTTGATCATGTCGCAAGCATTCAAAAAGATTGCCACGGGTTTTTTAGTTGTAGGATGGTCAAACGTTGTTTTCATTCCATTTGGTTCTAAATTACAACCCAATATTTTTAACATACTTAAATTGGAAGGACATCCGTCAAAAGTAAGACCAATTATAGTTACATTAGGGTCATTCAATTGTCTCAGGCATTGAAGGACCAAATTAGCCTTTTATTGTCCAGTTGCACCGTCAATTAAGAAGTAACCAACCGGAACCTGTAAATGAAATAAACATTATATTATTATTTTTACGAAATTTTCAAAATAAAGCCTTAAAAATATCACTGAGTACTTGCCTTCCAATTAGCGTTTACTCCGGTAACTAAAAATACTAATGCCTCTTTAGCTTCATAAATTTCGTCATTATCCAAACATCCGCCAAAATCTACATATCCATGGAATACTTTTCCATCCCATTCAATTTTCCGTTTAAGTGCTATTTTGTCTATCATTAGACAGCAATATAAGGGACCATTAGCTGTATTGACGATTCATTTTAAGCCTTTAGAGCTTCAGTGGTAAAGCCCGGTTCTCCGTCAATAGATTGATACCACTTTTGTATTGTGTTGGGATGTGGTAAGCTCAAATTAAACATTTTCCTGACATAATTATAAGCTTTGGTCGATTAATAATGCAGTGTTAAGGCAAAACTTCGTAAAGCTGGCGAATACTTAGCTGTACTGACTGTATTTACATGTTTCCTTTGTCTTAAATAAAGTTCCTTGACTGTAACATTTATACCTTTTAAAATATCAGCTTGTTCCTCACTGACGAGGGCTTTATTTTTTAAACGATCTATTATTGTCTCCATGGAAATATTTTTTTTTAATTTACGACGATTATGTTCATGTAATCTTTTTATTTTTAATTTTTGAATTCTGATAATTTTTTTTTAATTTTTGTCCCTTGCCGTATCTTCTAACGACGTATTTTTTGTTGGTGTAAAAGATTGTCGATTTATAATATCCTGTAACATTTAAAGAAATAAAAATTTGTAATAGTTTATAAGTATTAAGGGCCTAGTCTCGTAGTTCACAAAATAAGAATCGCGTGCGGCTAGTCCAAACGTCAAGCGTCTGCACGTAGGCTCCCCGCAGTCCCCGCATTCATCCTACATAGCGTAATTATTTGACTAGTTCGGAAAGTTGCTCTACTAAGTATTTTTTTTTCTATAGAAGAGTTGTCTGTGTTTTTGTGTTCTATAGTATCCCCAATATAGAAAATCTAAAGGCTGCAGTCTTGCAAAATTCACTCGCGGCGAATTATTTTCACAACTTTGTACATTTTTTCATACAAAGTAGTGAAATATCATAAAATATTATTATTACACAAAATAACCATAATATAAGTAATAGCTGGTTATTTTAAGTTTTTTAAGTTCATCTAGGTGGATTTTGTTAGGTAAATCAATAGTTAAATACAGGTATTTCGCGCCCAAAGTAATTTAGAGTTATGTTTGTGCGCTTACTTTATGGCAACAAAGAATTAATTTACAAATCTGTTCTGCTCATAATTAGCTCCACATTCTTGTCTTGAAAATTTACTGAATATTTTTTTCTAATTATCTTTCATTTCTTAATTCCGAGGTCACAATTCCATCAAAATTCTCTGTTTTTTATCTCTTTACAAATGGTTTGTTTCATAATAAATAAGCATCGTATGTATGAAAAAATTTGATTATTTTAATGCCATGAGTTCAATAAAGCAAACACAAAAAATGCACCAAATGCAAAAATGCATGGAAAATTGGGTGCCAACGTAGAAGTGATGAAGAGAAATAGAATCCAAAGGTAAGTAGTTATATTATTCATGTTTAGGGCCTAACTACAGGGGCAAAGCAGCCGGTATAGAACAAATTTTTGTATTACAGAAAAGAGCCATTAGAGCTATTTATAAACTAAAATCAAGGGAGTCCTTGCGAGTCAAATTTAAACAAATATAGACATAATAACTGTATACATATACATATAATAATAATGTATAAATATACATATAATAACTGCATATAAACAAAATTGTGATTTTTCAAATCGTCAAACAAGAAGGATGCATCAATTGGCTACCTCTTCGTACCGTCTTTCTAAAGTGCAACGTTCTTTTATGGGACTAGGTATAAAATTTTATAATAAAGTCCCAAAACAAATACGTGACTTACCAGTGGAATCTTTTAAGAAACGTGTAAAGGCTCAGCTCTTAGGCAAGGGCTACTATAGCATAAATGAATATTTAAATGACAAGGATGCTTGGAAATGACTAGCTAGGCAACCACAGGTTAGAGAATACCTATTTTTGTAATAGATATAAGTTTTAGTTTTAAAAGATGTGCTGAGGAGTTTCTTTACGGCTTTTCTTCTCCTCCATGACAAAGCACCTTTCCGAAAAGCTGGTAGATTAAAAAAAATGACGTGCATAAGAGTATCAGTGATACCTACATGAATAAAGATTATTTCATTTCATTTCATTTCAAATTAAATTAGCTAGCGAAACTCCACAGACGTGATAGGTATATAATAATATGATAGAACTAGGGATTGCAATAAGGAAAAACGGATCCGGTAATCCGGCCGGGTCCGACGTTTTTTACGTATACCGGATCTGGTGGAATTTACCGGATACGGTCACACCAATTTTTGGTAAAATAATCACCTTGTTGCTAGTATAGATGCTTTGAATGCCTGGTATAGATGTTGTAATTAATCTAGTATTACAATCTGGTATTCTCAACGTTCAATAGGGGTGATAATATAGTACAGCGTGAAATTATATTTTCGTTGAAATCACTTCTTGTTTATAATTGGTAATATTTGCCCTAAATGGATATAGGTGTAAGCTATAGGTGTATATCAATTGAAGCGCAATAACATGACAACAAAAACCCCCTTTAAACATATTAAGATGTGTAGTTGTATACATGTACACTTGTTATGTACACTTGTTCTGTATGTTTTATAGTTTGTATAATTATTTATTTCCCACTTTATAATATTATATCCCTAATAAGTATCATTTAATCATATACACATAAAATTAAATAAAATAAATAATTAAGTTGTAAATTATCTTCAACTTTGGATTGACCTGCTTCTAAAATAATATTAATATACAATATTAATAAGATTGACGCCACATGTGAAACTACACGAAAAAGGGGACTACACTGTAAATCAGCAGCCGAGTTGGTTCCTAGCCGCTCCATGGCACAGGCAGAGGGTAGTCCTTTTTCGTCAGGTGCCATGGTACCCGCTAAATTTTCTATGTTTCATGTCAAGCAATAATTTAGTAAAGGGTTACATTTTGTTAGTACTTTTTCTTTCACCGTAGTTTAACCTTGTAACCCATGTACCATGTTATTTTCATGACGGTATAAATGTTTCTTTCTTTCTTTCTTATTAGCTCCTTCTTAAAGAAAATAAAGAGGAAAAAATGTAGGAATTGATATAACTATGTACTATATTTTTAGAAGACAAGTTATATTAACTATGAGTTCTACTAACAGTCTGATAACTATATAGTTATATAGTTCTACTTACAGTCTATAACGAACTAGTTGAACCGTTTTTAGGTATTTATATAGTATCGATAGCATTACTACTAATGTACCTCACTGGCGTGTTGATGCATATTGTTTAAGTTTACGATCCATATTGAAATCAAATAATTATGTACAAAACTATTACTGATACACAAATATTTACAAAAACTATTATTAAAATACAAATATTTACAATACACGCAAAAAATTATAAAAAAAAATAATAAAGTAGAGCAACTTTCGATACACAATCTACGTCAGAGCCGGAGCAAGGTTAGAGTGAGAGGGAACAGTTTTATTCGTCGTGGACTACACGTCTGAACGCTTCGGCCGTGCATTGGCCACTAAGGAATTTCCCTCGCATTTCTTGTTTATAAACTCTTTTTTTGTAGGTCTTTTGAGATTATTATTATTGTTAGAGTAAGGTGATTTAGGTGCACTTTTTTTTTTGTATTTGCTTTATTGAACTCGTGGCATTAAAATAATCAATTATTTACATACATACGATGCATAGTTATTATGAAACAAACCATTTGTAAAGAGATAAAAACCGAGAATTTTGAAGGAATTGTTATGTCTGAATTAAGAAAATGAAAGATAATTAGAAAAAACTATTCAGCGCATTTTTAAGACAAGAATGTTGAGCTAATTATGCGCTGAACAGATTTGTAAATTAATTCTTTGTTTCCATAAAGTAAGCTTACAAACATAACTCGAAATGACGTTGGGCGCGAAAGAGCTGTATTTAACGATTGATTTACCTAACAAAATCCACCTAGATGAACTTAAAAAAAATAACTAGCTATTACTTATATTATGGTTACTTTTGTGTAATAATAATATTTTATGATATTTCATTACTTTGTATGAAAAAAAAAATACAAAGTTGTACAAATAATTCGCCGCGAGTGAATTTTGCAAGACTGCAGCCTTAAGGATTCGGCTTGTCCACTAACCTCTTCACTACTTGTCTTCACTATTTGAATGGTCGGATACCCTTTTTTAAACAATCGTCGTTTTTTGGTTGGAACATAGTCGTCATCATTAAAATGTATGGAACAAATCGTACTAGTTTTGTAGGGAACCAATCTTTATTTCCCGTTGCGTCAATCCATTTTTCTTTAATATGAGGATCACGTGGAAAACTGAAATAAAATAAAATAAAATTTCATTCCCCTGTTTCCAAAATCGACTAAACTTACGAATCGATTGAATCGAGTATCCGATTAAAAAAAATACAACACTAATTGTAAAATTCGTCGGAAAAATAACGGTACTGACTTCATTTGTTTAATTTGTATTACTTACATTGCTCGTTAGTACAACAATGACATTTTTACCAGCAAAGAAAGACCGGTAATGGATAACAAAATAAATATATGTCAGATATGAAGGACGATTAACTTATAACCAGAAAATATTAATTTTAAATAAATGACTGTTCATATAAATAAAATAAGTGATACGAAACATTTCCTCTTACTGGGCAAATCACTTTTGATGTATTTTTACAATTAACAACGGCACAATTAGGCATTTTTGTATTTTCAAAGTCGACCTTTCACAAATACAGTTGACAGCGGATTGAGCTATGACGGCCCCGTATTTGAGCATTGCTCAAATTGTTGGCGCGCAGTGGAGCAAGGCTTGCGTCATCTATTTACTATCTATGTCTGTGGCCCAGAACTATTTTGGACTTCCAATTCTTCTAAATTTTGGATATGTTTGTGCTAATAGGTCTTTATTAATTATCGCTAGTTTAATGATCGTCGGTATTGGATAAGTACCTTTTTTTTTTAATTGTTCGGAAACGAAACAGACACTTCCATTTCCATTAACTGAGTAAATAAACAACTACATTTTTTCTATTTATGAATTTTATTTTATAACGAACATTAAAAACACACTAAATTTAAATATGAAATGAAATTAAAAATGAAAAAAATCTTAAAATTTAGGATTTAAATACAATAAAACATTTAGCATGTAAGTTAACCTGACATTTTTGACATGAAGTAACCGTCAGGCTTTTGCAATAAGCACAACGGAGACGGCTTTGTGCTCTGCCGATCATGTGCTCAGAATTACATTTTCGTACTGAGGGAGGAACAGTGCTAAAAACCCTTTAAGAAGGACCTGGCCGTCGCTTATCAATGCCGTACTTTTGGAGTATAGTTCGGGAAATACTACGCCGAAATTCCAGCGTGTCTACATCGTTGCGAACTTCTCGTGCGATGAGTGTTGCATCGTTTACAGCCACATCAATAAGCCAGAAAATTATTGGAATGTACCATTTCTTACCTCTAATTGTAATTCTGTAGGTCATGTAACATTAGCATCTAAGCGATCTACTCCACCCATGAAACGATTGTATTGATATACAACGTCAGGTTGTGGCACTTCCACTCGTGCTTTTTGCGCAGCTGAGTACCTTCTTGCTGTTCGTAGAGGTGCCACGCCATATTCACTGGATAACAATGTCACGACACTGTTATCGTGCCAGCGTACAGCACAAATACCACTGTTTTCATCCAGCCGATTATCATGATAGCCTCTCTGTTCTTTCTTACATAGCTTGACATCCTTCAAAGGACACTTTTCGATTTTGTTGTTTCGTACTGTTCCTATCACTAGAACATATTGTTCCTTCATTTCAGTAATCAGGGGTAACCCTGTGAAAAAATTGTCTGTATAAACAGATACATTTATATCTTCGTAGACCTCTTTGATCGCAGTCATAAGTTTGTGTACAACGTGTTGGCCTAACCCGGTTCTTACTCTTTCAAATTTACCTTGATAAACATCAGAATGTAAGTAGTATCCTAGTCGCAAAGATGCTACCCATGTTTTAAACTCAAATCTGATAGGTTTTCCTCTAATGTGCTGTTTACAGCCATGCCATAATAAGAGATCATAGATTCGTCTATGCTAATATCTTTTTCAATTATTGCATATTATAAAAACGTTTTTGAGCATGTCACGCAAAGGGTGCACTTTGGCCATTTTGTCACCAAAACTTGAGTTATCAGCCACATGGAAGTATCGCAAAATTTCTTCGAACCGGTTTCGTCGCATAGATTTAGCTACCAACAAATTGTGAGTATCCTCATTGCTCTCCCAATACATACGTCGTCGTGGAAGTGGACAATAGCCTGTCAATATCAGAATGCCAATGAAACAATATATTTCATCAACAGACAAGGTAAATGACATATTTCCTTTCTCTACAGCATACATAACTGTGTGACGAACAATGTGAACTACTACTTCGTGACTAAAAAATAATTCGAAGAAATCGATCGGGTCCGACGCATCTGATACGGTAACCACTGATCATGAAGGTGGTGCAATCCACTCATTATCCAGTATAGGTATATCTCGTTTTACCCAGTTACGTGTTTGTGGCGGTCGTGGTCGACTCGATGAGGGCATTTCCGCTGTTCGGTCATGGTACTCTGGAAGCGGAAAACCGTGTGATTAACACCGTGAAGTTCCAGTTCGGCAGGTGCCAGAAGTTGTCTACCCGATAAGTTCTCAAAACTTGCATTTGTCTCATCGCCTGAATCTGAGTCGGAAACTAATCCATCGCCGGGGGGGTTAATATACTCGTAAATATCTAAGTCTGATACTTCATCGTCAGTCCAAATCATTGATAATATCGACTATTTCATTAGTCGTCAACGGCTTGCTCCTTCTGAAAAACAAAATTCATATTTAGTATAACGCATGCGTATATTTTCCCAATGTATCGTTCTCGAAACACTGTTTATCTATGTACTTTTTTGATATCCGAATATAATAATTTACACAATGACACAGAAATATCCTACACTTATTTAACTTTATTTTCAAATATACAAAACCTGTAAACTTGAGTTAATTTGGATAAATACTTACTTTTTTAGGGGAGACGCCATGATTTGTACACGCCGAAATCGAGTCACGACTTGCACTGATTTATTCCCGAACAAATAGTTAAGAAAAGTCAAAACATTCAACACACAATTAGAAGAAAGTGCCTTCTCCTTGACATATATGGCGGTAGGATGCATCTTTCGAACAAAATGTAGAAGTTAATGTCCTTCAAAGAAAGCTCCATTTTTGTTTCGTTTTCGAATCAGGGGGCATACAAGGAACCAAAAAAGAAGTAGTTCTGGGCATATATGGGTTAATTAAAAATAGAAACTCAATAATCTTGAGTCCATGGACTTTGAACCCACTCCTTTAAATTATTTATAACTGGCATAGTAGCCACTTCGTTTTCGTTTGGGTTGTTAATGTCAGGAACATTAGTTATGTCAACATCTTTTTCATCCAACCATACAGCATCATCGTCTCAAGATTTCGTGGCCGTGTGATTTTAAAATCTCATCTATCTGATATTTAGGTTCAGACTTATGATTTTTCACTGCTTCCAGTAATTGACATTTACGCCCATTATCGTCGTAAGGGATATTGTTTGACTGAAGCCATTATTTTATAACAGCAATACGGTCGGCTTATGTAGGCGGTTTGTTTAATTGTACAGAATGGTACTTGGCGTTGTTTATGAAAGAAGGTTTTGTAAGGTTGGGAATCAACTTCTCCGTAACCATTTTTGTAGTTATCTTTATTCATATCATGGTGGTAGTCAGCAGATGTACTCTTCGACCTATACACCAAAACTGAACATGAACCGTGTATGTAGATTTCATCTAAATAAACCACATCTAGCTTATCATTGGCTTCTCGATTCTTTTATATACGCTCCAAATACTTGAATCTGTGTATCTTTATGTCATGTCGCTCCATTAAAATAGTCCTTTTTGATTGGCACTTCACGAATTCGAATCCGATGTCTTTCAAAATAAGTCTGACGACAAAATAAGATTGTTATTTTTAGATTATATTCAAACTGAAAGAAAATGAAATTCATTTTTGTTACCTTAATGATTCTCTTCCTCCATTGAAATTGATTTTCTCCCGAAGAATTTGTAGCAATTTCATGACAGTGGGTATTTCTTTTCGTACAGTGTAAAACTCATTTATCTTGTTTCTGATCAATTCTAAATCAAAACTATCCAAGTTTTTTTTTGCCACATTTCCTCTTTTTACCGGGCGTACTAAATACGCCTCTGTTAGATCTGCCTTCAACAACAATTCGTCTTATGATAGTATTAAAAACCCCTGAAATAAACCAAAGTTTAGTATACATAATATACTACACACAAAAAATTCAATAAACCAAAGTATCAAGACATGTCATTCCTACTAATCAGTCAACGCTTTCACATGGCTCAATAGCGATGATTGTGTTTGTTTTGCACCTTGTTCATCAAGTATTCTTTGATAAACATCAATTGATAAATTTGATAAACTTCAACATTGATTTAACATATCTTGTAAATAAAGTGTTGAGTAATCAATAAAAATTCATAATTAGTACTTCTGTCAGCTGTAATTGAATTCAAAAGAAATTCTATCATTTAATTATTCAGATATTTGTATAGTTCGTTTACAGTGCTAATATGATTTAAACATTTAGAAAAATGGGGAAAAAATGTTTCAATTATGGTTTTATGCTGGTTATATTTATCGCTTAAGCCGGTACGATCCTTATCTACAGTTACTTTTCTTAATTCTTGGAGACATATATTCAACTGCTGCAATTGATCGATAAAAGCCCCATCTTCAGATAAATTCATATAATCAATAAATTCTGTAAGCTGTATGCTTCTCAATGCTTCATACATAAGTTTATGTACTCTAATGCCTCTTATACTGAAGACCCTTAAGAATTGATGCCAAAGTATTTTCACCATAAACATTGTCTTCTACAAGAATGCTGTCCAGTCCACTTCCTTCTATACACTGGCCCAAATATCTTAAGCAATTTTTTTGTAGATGAAATGTTCCAATTCTCAATGTTGTCTTGTGAGAGATAGTATTTATTCGACAGTGAATCGAACCTTTTCATGTTGTCGTTGCAAACCTCTAGCAAGTTATCGAATGATGCAATATGTTCTTTATTAGCTCCTATGCCTATAAAGACTGCTAATAGATTGCAACGACTTCTTCAAACCTTCAATTTTATGATTTAAATGCAATACTTCAGAATCATACCGTAAACTGTTGTGCTCTGATTCTAGTTGTAATTTGTTAATTTTACTAATTAAATATTGACATTTTCCTCGTCGCTTTTCAAGGATTTCTTGACGTAATTTTTTATTTGTTCTGCGTAGACATTTCCTGTGATAGTGGCTCCATGTTCAAGGTATTCAATCATTATCAACCCCTGGCTATCCCAAAAAGCTGAGCCCATGATCTTGCCGGCAGATAGTTGAGTCTTGAACTTCTTTGGTGTGGGAGATGACGGTATTTTCCATGACATTAATATTTATTCAATTCTGGATCATAATGATGAAGCCTTGTTTCATCCATTATTACGAATCGAGCCAAAAAAAAATCAGGATCTTGTTGAAACAGTTCCAATAAGCTCTTTGAAATGTTGAGTCGCGTTGCTTTTGTGCGTCCGTTAGCATTCTCGGGACTCAATGCGTGGATACCTTTTTCATTCCTAAGTGATCCTGCAAAATGCTATTCATACTACCAGTTGAAATCTTCAACTCTTCAGCTATAAAACGGACTGTTACACGGCGATCATCCAGAACATTTTTTCAACTTTTTCGACCATTTCCTGAGTGACTGACGTCGAAGGGCGGCCCGAGCGCGGATCATCTTTAACCGATGTTTTACCACGTTTAAATTCTGCACACCACCGAGCCACTGTGGAATATAGAGGAGCAGACTCCCCCAATGTCTCACGTAAATCTTTAATTTGTTCCGTAGTAAAATTTTTCAAGCAAAAGTATTTTATCACCGCACGGATTTCAATTTTATCCATTTTTAGCGAGAGTAATCGACACGTCACAAATAAATAATTAATACAACTGACACAGACAAGATAGAAAGCTAATTATTTGAGGGTATTATGACAAAGACCTAATCTTTCCGTGACAATTTTTTTTTCAAGTACCCCACATTACTACGTCATTCTCACTACTTTTTGAATACCCCTCGTATTTGAGCATTGTAATTGTAAATAAAGGCCGAATCCAACAAAAAAACGACACTTTAAAATTTATATTTCTATGTCTATGAAAGTGATTTTCAGTGTGTGTGTCGCCACAGTTGATTGTCATCAGGTGTTGGGCTACCACCTGGTATTAACTATTAGTCTTTCGCTAGATGGTCGATTGCCGCATGGAATTGAACTTTCGTCTGATGGTTGGTTGTCACCTGTTGTTGGGCTTCCGCCTGATGTGGAGCTGCCACCTGGTGTTGGATTACCGCCTGGTATTAGGCTGCTGCCTGGTGTTGCGCTGCTGTGTGGTGGACTAAAATGGAAATTATATTACGAAACTTGTCTTCTTTGAGAACGAAAAAGATTTCGTTTGACAACACACGGCCTTTCGCCATATTTATTAACCAACGCAAGTCCAAAATTATTCTCGATAATTTTTAATTTTAAAAGATATTACAATATTGTTTACACTTTTACGTTTCATTTTATATTGATTTTATAATTAACCAATAATAAAAAAATTCGTAAACTTTTCCATCGCTCAAATAAAGTTCTTCTTCTAACGATACATAAATCATTGAAATATGAGCAGAATCCTCGTGATATTAAATATTGAAATTCGCTTGGATTGGTGTTGGTAGTTAAGATACAATGATATACAATATTTATAAAACGATGCGTAGACTGCGCCTCGTAATTCACGATTACAAACACTTAGATTAAGCATCGAAAATTTAAAGACAATTATCACCTAAGGTTAAATTAAATGCTAACTAACTTTAAGTACTTCAAAAAAACAGTTTTAGCTCGAGATTCCAAAAAAGAAGAAAACGAACCCGACTGGTCTTACAGTTCGTTTCCGAAGGAAATCCAATCTCACGTGGAGCAATTTAAACGGAATATGTCAGAGTGCCTCAAAGAGGTACAGGCTAACGAAATCAAAGAAATACAACGCTTGTCTCCTAAGAAAGACTCTCCTGTCCATGGAGTCTGTCTCATTGCGTGTGTACTGAAACGCAATGGGGTCATTCAACATGGGAAAATAAATAAAGGTACGTCTTTCAATTACGTTTAAAACCATCATTTTGGTGACAGATGTGTATTTTCGGGTTTTGGGTATGCTTTTGATATCTCTTAATTAAGGGTATAACTTATGGTGTCTATAATGGAAACAAAAAAAAAGACACTGAGATGAGTTATCTAATTATGCTAATTTAATTTTTAGAAAATCTACTCTCTCTTGTAAACAAATTCTTTGCGAAGGATACGCAGCTCATGAAGAAATTAGAAAAACAAGTCGACCGTTGCATTGATAGCAGTATTCGGGGCAACGAGTGCGAGATGGCGGCTCAACTTAATGACTGCACCAATCATATCATGGCCAATAACAAACATAAAATTGTTGTGAATTATTGACAATAAAACAGTTTTATTAACCTTTAACGCTTTTTTTTAGTAAACTGCATATTTTCATGCTGGCCCTTACCACATCACGTACTAAATAAGACTTACGAATCTTAAAAAGTCTTCTAAAGTCTACTACTTAGCCGTATTGGGGCGGCTTAGAATACTAACCTCAATCCTTGGCTGGATGGGTGTCGTAAGAGGCGACTAAATCCGGCCCGCTGGTGGTAGGGCCCCTCGAGGGATTATATATTATTATTTTATATTATTTTTCCATAGGGTTCGCCTGTATAGGTACCACCTTTGAGCGTGAATTAGCCGCCAAACGACTCGTGTTACGGCTCAGAGCTTGAAAGCTAGTTCTTTCTTTGTTTTTCTTATTTCTTTCTTGGCCGGCAACGCATCGGTGATACTTTTGGTGTTGCTGATGTCCATGGGCGACGATAGCCACTTACCATCAGGTGGATCTTCAGCTCCTTTGCCGGCTATTTCCATAAAAAAAATATTAAATGTCTCACTACGCTGTCCTCCCTCTCCAAAATCTGAGTCAACATTCCCTTCATTCCCACATTCCCTCCTTTGCCGCGTCGTCGTCCCAATCGGAAATGGTATGTACGGTGAAGGTGGCAGCCCGAGATCTTCCATATGATAGATCAAAGAAGTACTATTTTCGAACTGAATAGGGGTTATGCTGTTGCTACTGGTTGATGTATTTGGCTGCATTGAGTATGTGTTAGAAGGAGTGTAAATGGTGGTTGGTAGCTGTGTTGTATAATACCCGGTATTTGGCTGCATTGTATGTGTTAAAATTAGAATTACAGTTAGTGGAATAAGATTGCAGCTGAAGACTATTTGTATTTGCTTGTCTTGAATTGATATTAGTTGTTTCAGATTGAAAGGTGCACATTTCATTGGAAGCGACTTTTATTTCCGCGTCAGTTACTAAAAGTAATATCTGTCGTTTCAGTTGCGCTTGCATTTGTATTGGCATCCGTTTAACGGTTTTAGATATAGAGAGAAAAAAGTGTCTGTTGGATCTTCTGTTTTCTTATTTTCTAGATATTGCGCGAATAATATTTATGATAGTGGTTGTGACTTCTTTCGAGTAGTATCGGAATGGTTGGATAATTGTGATTCGGGTCGAGATGGCGACGCAAGGGACAAGTCGGTGTCGGTATCAGTGGTTAAATCATTTTCTTCGGAGCTATCTAAGTTACACGTCTGTGGTTTGTTCTGCAAGTATGGTTGTAAAAACTCCAATTCTTTTTCAAATCGTATTGGCTTATCATTTGATCTAGCAGAACCACTCTTGAAATGTCTTGATCTAATTGCTTTCTTGTAACAGTCTCGAATTCTTATCCACCGCTTTTGACACTCCGCCTCTGAAAAAGGAACACAAAATTGTAACTCTTATTTTAATCCAATAAAATGTATATTTTATGTGGACCTAGTCTTGCCATAAATACTGAAACAAAGAAAAAATAAATTTCTATTGCAAATAACATTTATTACTTTTACAGTGTGTTAGTTTTTTTTAATACATAAATATAAAACAATTTAAAATATAAAAAGCTTATTCGAAGTGGTCTCCATTGGCTGCAATACAGTCCTTTAAACGTTGAGGCCAGTTATCAATAGAAGCACGCACTCTTTCCATGGGAAAATTCTTCACTGCCAATCGTACGGATTGTTTTAGAGACTCCAATGTATCTGCGATAAGACTGCGTAGACCGAGCTTTATGACCCGGCGCCGAGTCTTGCTGGAAGGACCATTCTTGGTTATTGAACATGGTGTTGTTAAGGGGCTTCACTACCTTCTCTAGAATGGTATCTTGATACACTTGTGCCGATGTTTTGATGCCTTTTTCACAAAAGTATGGCCCAGTCACTCTTTCATAGCTAATACCCCCCCCCAAACCATCACTGAAGTCCGATAGTGCCCACGTTTCACTCTGCCGACTAATTGGGAAGCTTTCTTAGAGCTTTGAGCCTAAATACGGTCATTTTGTTTGTTAAAATGTTCCTCAATTGTAAAAATTTTCTCATTCGTACACAATTTTTTTCTGTAATAATAATTTTACCACCCTATTCTTTTTAAAATTATCAGTTAAGAAATTACCAGTACGTCTCTTATAGGCTGCAAGTCCTAAGTCATCTTTTAAAATAGTTAACTATTAAAAACAAATAAAAACATGGTTTTAGGTGCTATCTTCATCTCCCGAGATAAAATCTTTGCTTTCGGACAGGATTTCTTCGAATTCTTTCCCTTACTACTTTGACCACCCTTTTCGTACCAACACTACGTGGACGGCCATATATTTTTTGTCACAAACAGAGGAGGTCTCATTGTACCTATTAAAAGCCCGGTACACAAACATTTTACTAATACCAAGCGTATGAAGAGTTTTAAAAATTGCATTTGGCTCCATACTTACTTTGTGTAATGCAATCATAGCGATTCGGTTCTCTTTATCACCCCACTCCATTTTAATATCGCAAAATATTGTACAATGTATTGGCGCTAAAATGAGAAAACTCAATGAACAATCATATAAAAATGATAGATTCCAAATTCAAATGTAGTAGTATTTTGTTTATTTTTAATTGTAACAGTATTTATGGCCAGATTAAGTATTTTTTGTTACAGATTTTTGACTATGGCAATTAGTTTTCAAGCCTTGGCTCAAAGTTATCGAGTAGGATACAGCACTGTTTTAACAATCGTACATGAAGTTTGCGCAGCAATATGGAAACATTTACAGCCACATGTTATGCCGAAGCCAACACAAAAATTATGGACTAAAATAGAGGAGGAATTCAGAACCATATGGAATTTCCCTAATTGTATAGAGGCAATTTACAGTAAACACGTCGATATAGAGCTCCCTGGAATAGTGCGAGTTTGTACTTTAATTACAAAAAAAATTTCAGTACTGTATTGTTAGCCGTTGTTGACGCAAAGCACAAAGGAGGAGGACCTATAAGGCGGGTTTTTACTTACTTACGTACTTTTTTAAAAGTTTATACAAAAACTAAACGATTTGACCACAAGCGGCATCTCCAGAAGCTTTCTGCTAGCCAGGGCGAAGGTCAGTTCAGAGTCATGTTTAGGCAAATTCTGAAAAAGATATTCAGTAAACTGAAATAACTAATCAGGTTTCCGGCATTTCATTGCTATATCTACAGGTTTTTGGGGCGGCTGAATTTGAATCTGAGGTCGGCTTGTCCGCATGAGGTCATTTAAAGGTCATATTGAGGTCAAAATGCGAAAAAACCGAGAAGCCAAGTATACTGGCCCATTATATAGGTTTTTGATATTGCTGAATTTTAATCTGAGGTTGGCTTGTCCGCATGAGGTCATTTAAAGGTCATTTCAAAGTCATATTGAGGTCAAACTGCGAAAAAACCGAGAAGCCAAGTACATATACTGGCCCATTATATAAGTTTTTGTAATCGCCGAATTCGAATATGAGGTGGGCATGTCTGCATGAGGTCATTCACAATATGACCTTGAAATGACCTCATGCGGACTCTGGTATTACTTCCACCGATTTTTTGTAAACACGACAATTTTTCATACAAACCTCGACGATATAGTACACGCGCAAGCGACGAGAATGAGATAATAATTATATTATAAGAAGACATTGTACAGTCCTGTATCTAATTACTTATATGGGCACGGAATTTTATACAACCACCGCCGCCACATTATTGGTCCGCTGCCACATGTTAGGCAGGGTCGCCATATAAGGCGTAGCGTTGAGAGAAAAATTAAAGACAGAGATCTGCGAAAATACTAATCGTTTATTAAGAAGTTATTCTATTATGTACGGTTACACACATTATGCAAATAGGTAAATGATTATACACACTTAACACTAACACTACAGTGGCCTTCGCTTTAGCTTCCTTTCCAAAGCGAGCAGAATTGTTTGTATTAAATAAATTCGATGATTCTTACTATGAAAATAACTGCGGCGTATATGTATAATTATCACCTCTAGTATAAGTTCAAGAAGGTTGGTGTTGTCCTCTCGGCGAATAAGAAGTGCGCGATGCACTTGATGGGTTGTTGTCGTGTACCGGTCGGTGATGCTGGGAATGACCGAAGTGCCCGGCATGGCATTTATGTACGTACCTGCATTACCTCGATTCCCAAAATAGACAAATTCTTCCTTATTCTGGCGGCTACACGAGGCTTCCTCGTCCTTCGCTCCCCTGATAGCATCCTTCAATGCTGTGTAGTTACGCGCTGTTAAAATAGTACTAATTTGGCGATTTCTCAAGCCACTGGCGAAACTTTTTATAGCGATTCTATCGATTAGCGGGCGTAATATCTTAAATGTATTCTGATCGTCATCGGCTTGTGAAATCGTCAAATCGACGAATAATTTTTCTATTTTACATACTACCATACTGGTCTAATTTTATTAACATACATACATACATAACATACTTACCTTTGTCATCAAGTGTCGAGTTGTACAGCTCAATTGCGTCCTCAATTGGTTCCTAGTGTCCTGCTCCTCACCTGTCATCACAGGGACCATAGACACCGCTGTTTTAAAATTAAAAGTTTCCATTGTAATATTTTAACATTTTAATCCACCTTAGAACTCAATTGAGAGCTGTAATCCGTAGAACAAAATGTTTCAATTTGCAAATATTAGGGTATCGAAAATCGGTCCTGTTTTAAAGAACCAGGATTTTCGGTTCTTGCCTATGCTGTAACCGGGAGAACCGGGTTTTTCCCGGTTTGCGGCCCGCGTGAAAATAGGAACCTTCTAAAGAACAATGGGTAATTTTGTATGGAACCCGTACCCACCGTGTAGCATTTCAGACTAGGTGTCATTTAGAAGAGGCATAAGTGACTGACAGAAAAATGAATGAACGAATGAATGAATGAATGGGAGACCGAAGTTATGAGAACGTCTTTTTTGCATTTTTAATTGCCAAGTATTATAACAATAGCACTTTTTTCTGTTCTATATACCAAATTAACAACCAGACATTCTTTCATTCTAAAAAGAGACCATCTTAAAAACTAAGACGTTCTCTATTCGTTACCTCCATACCGTTCGTTTTTGCTACGGGCAAAATATTAAATAAAAAAACCATCAATCTTAAAAAGCACAGTTTTATTGCAGAACAAAGAATCATTTTTATATTGTGTTGCTACTTTCAATAATTACATCGTCCCAGGCATTTGCCGGACCAACGAAGTTATCTAGGTGCCTACCCACACCTAAGTACCATATTATGCTAACAGTGTGGGCACAGGCGCCTAGAGTTCTCATACCTGTCATGCAGGAACAATAATATGCTGCGATAGCTTCTCTGCCCTGGATATTCTCTTTTAGCAAAATGTACGTGTAATATATTTTATTCGAGACGTGCCTCGATAATATGCGGCCTCTAATTAATGAGCAGTTTTCTGTCACTAGCCCATACTCCGACATACTAGGGCTAGGGCTAGAAGATACCTCTATATTATATATACCATCTTCACCTCGCAAATGCTCGGCAACGTACGATCTAGCGAGTTTTAAGTGGTATGTTCCCAAACTGAATAAAATTATGTCTTCTTCCGTCAATTGTGGAAATGGTATTGCTGTAGCCGTCATTGTAGTGAACACCGCCCGTTGTCGATTCATATTTTCTGTGACTACATAATTGCCCAGTCTATTGGGTTCGTTTATTCTTTGAGCTATTATTTCTATAAAGGCTTGGGCATGCTCATTGTCTGTCAGAGGCTGCCTAAATGCATTTATAAGTGCTCCTGCAATGCGAAAGTCTTTAAACACGTGAGGGAGTGTTTTGTTAATAAGTGTATTCCTGAATATCTTGTAATCCCTTTTGAACCATCCGTTTATGACTTCAATGACCCATCGCACTATTGTGATTTGTCGAGATTTATTTGCTTGTTTGTCTGTGAGCTGTGTGGCATGTCTGTTTTTGCTCGGCGGCATATGGGCAATAAAACCTGCACTTTCTATTTCTGGTATAGAGTCTCTGAACCCTCGATCTAAGATAAAAACGTCATCCGTTTGTAATATTGTATGCACTAGGGACGTGGTATCATTCATAATATCACTCATGATTTGGGCATCCGTTTTGGTTGCAGCGTATGGTCCAGATATATCTATAATATAGCCGTCTGGGCATGTAATTAAAAAGGGTTTTAACAGGTTTTTGTACTTGTGTAAGCTGTAGGTTTTTTTTTGAAACAAAAAGTTTTTACTTTTCTGGACGTATATATATGAACCATCACATATAACTATAGCCACTGGATTTAAAGGGTTGGAGTATAAAGATGATGGTACTGCAAGGCTGTGAGCTATAATATCATCACGGCTTATATGATTAAAACCTAAATGGCGAACAACAAAGTCTTGCGTCAAGCAGTTTCGTGCAGTTTTAAGTAAAACGCCAATCGTTTTTCGAGATACACCTATTTGTGAGGCTATACGAGTATTTGGTTCACCAGACCTAAGTTTTAATAAATAGACTCCTAATGCAGTTTTTGGTCTTCTACATTGAGCTAAAAGAGACGGTGTTTCACTTAAAATAGTTGCGAATTGTTGGTGTGTTAAGCCAGTTAGGTAAAATAAATCCTCAGGTGAAATGTTGTTTAAATCGTCAAAATCTATATTGGTCTTATGTTTATATGCAGCTCGTAATGTGTCGATCATGTCTTTTAGCTGATCTGGCGTGAATATCGTCTCCC
The DNA here is from genome assembly GCA_963932265.1 of Thymelicus lineola. Lineage (NCBI taxonomy): Eukaryota > Metazoa > Arthropoda > Insecta > Lepidoptera > Hesperiidae > Thymelicus > Thymelicus lineola. The sequence goes on along the minus strand of OZ010702.1, from coordinate 1,183,711 downwards.
CATTATCATACAGGGAGCTCCAATCATTTGAGTTGATGTGATGTGCACAAATGCGTGCATTTTCAGCAACGTATACGCTATAATCAACTAACAAAAGTACTTTTATAAAGCTGGACACTCTATGAAGTTCTTGGTTGATGCACCCGCGGAATAAGCAGTGACGCGCCGTATTTGCAACCCTCCTATAAGTTGGAACCGACGTTGGTTGCATGGTTGGTTGCTCTGGATTTGCGAGTTCTTGGTTTTGTTCTTGTTCGAACCTGGCTTGCTGTCTTCTTCCAGCTACCCAACAACGATGACACATATATTGGACTTGATTGACGGCTATCTAAAAGAAAAAAAACCTCAAGTTACGTACTATTAGGGGTTTATATTAAATAATACAACATCTTGATCTTCATGTTATTTTTTATTGAGGGCATACTTTGACGTTACGTATTAGGTATGAGTAAACACAAAGACACTGCAAGAGCAAATACTACTAAGTCATATGTATGATAAATGAAAACAGTTATGTTTTTACTAACCTCATTTATGTTAATCCGTTCCATCACGTACTCTGTGAAGCCTGGATTGTCTTCCAAATAGTCTCGCGTCAGTTCATGCCGGTTTCGGTCACGTAGTACTGATCTTGTACACGTAATACACACTACACGGCGTTCACCTTCCATTTCGTCAAATCCAGTCGTTAAGCAATACACTAAAGTCCGTTGTGAAGGCTGAGGTTGTAGGTAAAAGAACGATAAAAAAACTAAGATGACAAAAATGCGCGCGCTCAAAGATAGCTCCAAACAGGTACTAACTAGTAACTTGGCGAGAACAAAAGATCGAGGCGGCGCGGCGGCGGTGCTGACTGCACACTATCTATCTCACTTGCACTTATGGGTGCGTCGGCTTTACTGTACTTCCGCAACTCCGGATACTTAAGTAACGACACACCAACGTTGCTAGCGCATTTATATCGCGAATACGTTGAATGCGCGTGAGGTAAATTCGCAAATGATTTTCGGCATTTTTAACGCCGAATATCTTTTTTCCTCCATGAGCTACAAAGTTGGCCCCATACAACAAGTATATATATTTTCAAAGACCTTTCTAATGACACCGGTTTCAATTTGCTACAAGGGTGGGTACGTTTTGTTCCATGTTCTTTCACCTAAATCCGTGTAACCGTTTTGCCATGACTGAATAACCATCAAACTACCTCACATGCATGCATAAGCTTCGCATTCATTGTAAAAAAGGATAATAAAGTAGGATACTTATTATAGCTTTTGTAAATAAAACACATTTATAATACAGGCTAGAGTATCGAGAACCGATCCTGTTTTAAAGAACCGGGATTTTTGGTTCTCGACTATGCTGGAACCGGGATTCCCGGGATTTTATGTTCTCGCCTACAAGGCTCCGGGAGACGAAAGTATCACCAAGTTGCTAAAAGCTGCAGGGAAACCCCTACTAGTGGCGCTCCAAAAACTTTATATAGGATAAAGTTCCCGGAAGCGTGGAGCAGAAGTGTGGTGACTCTGTTTTTCAAGAAGGGCGATAAAGCCCTTTTGAAGAACTACAGGCCAATTGCACTACTGAGCCACATTTATAGTTAAGCTGTTTTCGAGGGTGCTCACAAATCGTATTATTATTATTATTATTATTATTTCACTCTTTATTGCTAACCTAAAAAACTAGATAACAATGGGCGGACTTAATGCCTAATAAGGCATTCTCCACCAGTCAACCCTGGGTGATAGTTAAAATTTGCGGTAGGTGCTAAAAGAAACGCGGTGCGTATTGCACGCAGGCTTGATGACTTCCAGCCTCCCGAACAAGCAGGATTCTGCAAAAGCTACAGCACCATAGACCACATTCGTACATTTCGGCAGATTATACAGAAGACCGAGGAGTATAATCTGCCGTTATGTGTCGCCTGTGTGGACTATGGGAAAGCCTTTGATTCTATCGAGACCTGGGCGGTACTAAATTCTCTCCAGCGGTGCCGGATCGACTACCGGTATATCGAAATGTTGAAGTGTTTGTACTCATCTGCCACCAAGCTAACGGAGGGGAAACGACGTGACATTAACATCGATGGCGAATACATCTCACACCTGCGATATGCCGATAATAGTCATCCTGGCGGGTTTCCTAGAAGAACTTGGTACAATGCTCGGGGACTTGAACAGCGCTTCACAACGGGTGGGTCTTAAGATGAACATGGACAAGATGAAAATCATGTCCAATATGTCCATGTCACACACGTACCGATTGTTGTTGACGGCGCTGCTATTAAAGTTGTAGTCGAATACATTGATCAAATGATCAATCACAAATGATCCAAATGGGTAAGTCCAACTTCGAGAAAGAAGTCACTCGTAGAATCCAAGTCGAATGGGCTGCGTTCGGAAAACTGCGTCATATTTTGTCGTTCAAAACACTACATCAGTGCCTGAAGTCGAAGGTGTTCAAGCAGTGTATGTTGCCAGTGATGACATGCGGCTCCGAGACGTGATGCTTTCCTGTCGGCCTTATCCACATGCTCAAAGTCACACAGCTAGCTATGGAGAGGGCTATGCTCGTTATTTCTCTACGATATCGCGTCAGAATTGATGAAAGGAGATCCCCAATTTTCGGCCTCGAACCATATGTAATCTGTGCTAGAACATCGGACTAGACAAGAGTAAACTATATACCAAAAAATTCGTCTTATTTATAAGATAAACATATTTAAATCTTAGCTTCAGCTGCTGTTGCCAAATGAACAAAATAATGCAAAAAAGTTTTCACAGTATTTACCTCATTACATACGATTTTGTAATCGATTGATAATGATCGATTGATGGAACATAATAATATATTTTATGTATTATTTAGTGATTATAATTATAATATTAATTTATTTTTTACATATTTTCGTATTCCATATAAATCAAAACTGTGTAATATATTATAATTACCATTCAATCGTTACGCTAATTTTATTAAATTACATTTCGAATATTTTGACATCGATTAATCGATTGACAACAATGATGATGTAATCCCTATTAATGTCATTTTGGTAACCATAGTATTTATAAATAACACCACTGTATTGTCATATTTGTCATCGATCTTTCATCTTTCTACGCGTGTTCTTGTATATTATTACTATCAAATATTTTCAGCGTATTTGGAGTCCTATTTACTATTGAAACTCATCGACACGTACACAGTGATTTTAATTTTCTATTGTATTCGCTTTCGTACTTGTGTTTTGGTGAATGTGTTTCGCAGTTTCGCTACAATTTCTTGCAAACCAATACTATATGAATATGGACTCCTTAATCGCCTGTTTTGTGACTGACAAAGGTTCAGAATAAGTCCTGAACACTGGATAACGTACCCTATACATCTTTAGAAGATCAGGAAGTTGCTGTGGTCATACTTACAATGAGTATATTATGGTATCTTGATTGGGCAAGGTACTAACGAAATATAACGCCTCCTGCACAACTACACGAAATATTAATAATTATATTATAATGATAACTAATAAAATCTCTTGAAATATGCAATAGCTTTTATTATACAACCTTTTTATGACATTCGTTTTGGGTGAAAACCATTGAAGTAGTAGATATTATAATAGACACCCGCCAACGTAAGTGTAACATACATATTAAATAGCACTGTGACACGAGTATGACATAATCATAACCTATAATTAAGGTGATTCATTCTAGGATTTCCTTAGTTGGCCATTGCTGGCAGCCGTGAAAATTGGAGAAATTGAACTTTTTGCAATAATCTAATTAACAGCCAATTTCCAGTCTTGTCTACTTAGGCCTGAGTTTCTATGGAAACTGGGGTTCTCCTTTGTAGACGAACTAGAATAACTGAACATTGTTTTGAACTTTAAATAAAAATGCGAAACTCTTCCACGTCGTTTTATTTTTGGGCAAATCGCATACAGACTTTTATCGTGAAACTTATTATATTATAGTAAAACTTAACGAAACACTTTTTGCTTTAATGAGGTTGTAGGGAAGCGTTGGCTTATTAAATAAAATTGTCACAAGCCCCGTACATAAGCGTTTATTGTATGAGAGGCACATACAAAGAAACAATGCTAATTACGCGCACACCGAACTAGATAAATAGTTATAGGTAATACAATTAATATGAGCTAGTTTTAGAAACACCACTGCACAGCGCGGGGGGTTAAGGAAGGTACCCGAACCGCGCCGAACGCCTTTGACGACATTAATATAAAATCTAACTGCACGTCCATTTATTACATCGCCATATCAGCTCCCCTGGAGACCTTTAGGGTCGAAAATGATTAGAGAAATGGACTTGACGACCAGAGCGTGTAACTTTCGTAACGGGCTGATTTACCTCTGAAGGTTTGTCAGTGTCGTTATTAAACACAAATGCTGGTTTTAAGCGATCGATTGAAACACTAATAATTTTGTGCGCAATTTGAATTTTAAAATATTTTTCTTTGTGTTCGACTTCTTTATACGGCCCAGCGTAGGGCGGTTGCAAAGGTTTACGGACAAGGTCTTGTCGGATAAAAACATGTGAACAGGATAATAATTCCTTGTAAACAAATGTTTTAAATAATATCGAGCTACCTTTGACGGTTTAACTTTTGCTATGCGTAACCGTAAACGTGTTAGAAAATCGGAGTAGCCGGGTACGAAGTCAATACCACGACTGCTATCAAAGAAATCGCCGGGGGGCCTCAATTGCTCACCATACACTATTTTGGCGGTGGACGCTGACAAATCCTCCTTCCATGCACTACGTATACCTAGCAGTACTAGTGGAAGTACTTCTGACCAGTTGTCCTTCGCATGGCACATGATGGCTGCCTTTAGTTGCCTATGAAATCGTTCAACTAAGCCGTTGGCAATCGGATGATAGGCAGTGGTTTTAATGTGCCGTGACCCTAACAGAGATGATAAATGCTCGAATAGGTGCGACCACAGACATATATCAAGAATAGACGACGCATGTACCTCGAATTGTATGAAAACCAAGCGTGTCACTTTTTTTTGACACATTGTGCTGTCACAAGAATATTTAGTGCTGAAATTCCCCATCCTAGCGATATCAATTCGAAACTGATTCGTTACCGATTCTCGACAACGATTAATGATTCTCAAAATCGATTACAGATAATAATTAGGTAAATAGAAAATCGTATGATCGTTTGTAGGCGTAGAATATGTAAAACATAAAAAATGCCTTTGGTTGGTTGTACATAATAATATAGTATAGTGCTTGAATATGACCGAATAAATAGTTTTGTGTTTTATTTAACTTGATTATTTGTTAATTATAAACACAAGCTTCAAAAATGTAAAGATAAATAAAGAGATCATAAATATTATGATTGTTTATTATTTGCTTTCAAGAAATTAAATAAATGAAAATTAAAAAAATATTTATAAACATTTCTTTTATGAAAATCAAAACATCATATGGACACATTTAAACTTACCTAAAGTTAAACGAATATTTTTTTCTAATTAAAAATTCAAAATAAAAAAACAGTACATCAATATTCGGTATTGCACTTGAAATCAGCCTTCGTTTCTTTTTCGAATCCGTAAAACAGTCATCATTGAAATGAATAGAACATAAACGGCTATGTTTTGTTGGAAACCAATATCTATGCCCCGTCGCTATAATTCATTTTGCTTTAATATTGGGGTCACTTGAAAACCTTTAATTATAATGTTATCATGAATAAAATCACTATACAGAAACATTAATATTGTAATGAAAAATAATTTGCCTGTTAAAAACTGTCTCTATGTAAATATTATTATTCATTGGTTTTCAAAATCGATTAACATCGAGACCACACCGAATAAATGAACAACACTATATGCTATATTTTACAGAAACACGACAATATTCACCGTACTACGAAGCTAAGCGACGATTTATAGTAACGATTGTTTTACTTTCATTGCGTGTTCCAGTAAACAAGCCGTATAAATTTTGCTACCAAAATCAGCAATGTATTGAGTAGTATGCAGTAAGTTAGTGCTTTTCGTTGTAAAACGTGGTAGAAATGCAATAAATATGAAAAAAAATATTTTAAAATAAATTACTACACAATTTTATAAATAAATTACTTAACGATGAAAAGAAATATTTCTTTTACCTCTGCTAACTATATTTGTAGAATTCCTACAGTTTAAAACGTTACAATTAGGCATTTTTCGTTATTTCAGTTGACATCTATTGCCAATAGCAGTAAAACGCCAACTAAATGACACGGCGCTCAAATAGGATTTAAAATCCTTTCTGTTACACGTGAAATGTATGAACATGCGGCATCTACTCTAGGTATACATGTCTGTGGGTGCGACTCAAACTGTCTACCTCTGTTAGTTGTAATTTTTTCAGGGCAGCCGAATCGAGCCACCCAAGTACTAAGAAACGCCTTTGCAACGCTCTCGGCGGTGATTTCAGTAAGCGGTACTACCTCGGGCCAACGAGTGAACCTATCGACCATTGTTAAACAATACCTAAATTCATTTGAGATAGGCAAGGGACCGATCAAGTCCATGTGAACGTGAGAAAATCTGGCTGTTAGTACTGCGAAGACGTGAGTCGGTGAGTGAACATGACGAGAGACTTTCGACTTCTGACGTCACACGTAGCGTTCAGAAATAAGCTTAGCAGTTATCCTCGCACTGGGATGACTCAACCCGTGCAAAGCGTCAAACACCTGTCTCGGGAACTCGGTTGTAATAAAAGGTCGTTTAATTGAACCCGCGACGTCACAAACTAACTAAAACGAAAATATCTTGGTTGTCACTTTCCCTCTTCCTGGCTTCACAAGGAATATTTGCTTCTCTGGTGGTGATTGGGCCATTAGAAGGACTACTAAATCCACATCTTCCCCAACAACAGCAACTTCGGGATGGTTTGCGGCTTTCTCAATAGCAGTTCTTATAATTATACAGTCGTATCGCATTGAGGCCCGTCGTAGCTAAGGACTCGCGGTATCTCGCACGCTCGGTCCTTGTTTATATTATCGCCTTTTTATTTAGAATTCTCAATAGATCGACATGGGGTTTTTTATGTTGGGTCGGTAGATGACTAAGCTTGCTTATTCTAAACTAAAAATGTAAGTTATGATCAACAATGTTATGATGAACTAAATAATCTATTTTTTATCTCTCTGTTAAAACTTATACACCCTGTAGCTCCTAAAGTATTGATCGTAGAGTAAAAATAAATATGACCAAATTTGTAGGAAATTTTATGTAAAAACTTTTGTCAGAAGTAATCATAATGCTAATAGTACAGGTATTCGAGATATGAGCAAAAATTTGAAAAAAGATACCTTCAACCCCTTCTTACACCCTCAGCACAACCCCCACCCTTGAGGACTTTTAGTACGTTTATCTGGATACTGCAAGGAATAACTGTACCAATTTTCAGAACTACACGAATTATTTCCCCTGATTGCCCATTTTCGGCTTAATTTGATCGTACTATATACAATTACGAGGCACAATGACAAATACATGTCCCTGAAGTCCAACCACATGTTTGGATTACCGTTAAATGGAGGAATATAGATGCATTTTGAAACGAATGAATCAAGTCTTGCGCCCGTGAGATTAAACTAATAAATCTATTTTCTATTTCCTCTCATTTGAATGTCATCACTTATGTCTAATGATTCGATTTTAAATTGTAATTCCTCAAAACTATTACATAAATCTTGTAACTTATTTAACTGCAAATTTAATTCATTGCATTGACTTTAGTTGGCTTTCGAAAGAGACGTTAAATATTTTTCGAAGAATTCGTGATTTAACTCGTCCTCTTTGAGCAATAAGTTCCTTTAGGCCCCTCGCCCACGGCGACTTTTTGTAGCGATGCTGTCGCGATGGTGTCGCGCGTCCACATCGATACAGTAGCGAAGCAGTCGCTAGCTGTGTGCCCTCGCCCACGGGCCCAGATTCAGTCGCGATACAAACGCGATACTTTCGCGCTTCTGTCGCGATGCAAACGCGATTCAGTAACGGCACAAAAATACCTGCGATAGCTACAGTTGCAAGATGGACTCCGTTGAAGCAACATTAGTCACGTTGTCTTTAGTGCTGCTTTTACGTAAGCAGCCGAAGCGTAGGCAACGAAAGCAGCGTCAATATTGGATGCACCCATTTAATAAAGAAAGATTACTCTGTGGACATCATGTAACAACGTTTAAAATACTAAAAAACTATGATCTCAAATTCAGAAGTTGTTATAGAATGTCTTATTCGACGTTTTGTGAATTGCTTTCCATTGTAAAACCAGAGTTGACACGCAAAAATACAGTGATGAGACAATGTATATCAGCTGAAGAACGACTAACAATAACTTTAAGGTAAGAAAAACCAAATATTATGTTAATTATCTTATAATAGATTTTGCACATTTTTAATCACAACTAAAAAATACTTATTAATAATTCTATATTAATCATAAACAGGTTTGTAATTTCTTACTTTTTACTTTACGGCGAATATATGTTTGTGATAATAGAATCTTGTGTAGAATTATCATTACTGTAATTATATTCATTTTCATTATCATTATGTTGCAATAAACTACCTGCAGTATTGACATTGGCACCAGCAGGCGTTGGCGGCGAGGGGTAGCTATTTATTAGTTGCGACACGCTACTTTCAGTACTTGTACGAGCAGTAGTTGTGTCGTAGCTTTGGTATCCAGACTGATATCCATAGTGACTGGTGTATGCAGACGTTTGTGCCATATTGTTATATTTGCGAAGCAAATTTATCATTTCAGCTTTCGCATCGAGTTTATATTCTTCCTTTATGGAATTAAAATGTGGAAAAAGCGAAAGTAAAAAATGTTGATCTGGATGTTGAATGGTAGGCGTGACTTTGTTCAATTTCTCAGTTAGAATTTCGTACAATTTGTTTTGTGCATCATCATCGCCATCACTTTTTTTAAGCTTCTTTGATTTTGGGATAACAAAAGATTCCAGACAGCCTTCGGAGTCGTTTTCCTCCTCCTCAGTAACTGTAGGTCGACTTGGCGGTCTGATTTCGGTCAAAGGTTGTAAAAATGTCAATAATTTATAATAAACATATTGTTTTCTGGGTTTAGCCCCGGACCCACTGGGAGAGTTTTTTTCCTTTAGCCGTTCTCTGTTAAAGCAATCTTTTAAACTTTTCCATTTTTTCTGGAGTTCAATAGCTGAAAAAACATATACCAGTTTAAAGTTTAAAGTTAAAGTTTAAAGTAGACAATTATTAGATAAAATAGGTACGTAGGCCTTTCTGTTAAATAATCTGGTTCCCTGACATGACAGCTTACTAGGGTTGACAAAATTTTTGGCTTTGATAATTAATTATATTTTTTACGGGGTATTTTGTAACACGTTGTATATATATGTATGTATTTTATAATAATTTATTTTCTTTTTTTACAGGTACTTAGCAACTGGATGTAATTTCACAGATCTTCATTTGGATTTTAAATGTGGACATACTACTGCACGTACGATTGTGAAGGAAACTGTGGAAGTAATATGGAAAAAATTAAAAGACATCTCCATGCCAGAACCAACAGAAGAATTACATTTAGAAACCGCTGAAGGATTTATGAAACATGCAAATTTTCCTAACTTAATTGGAGCAATAGATGGAAAACATATAAGAATTATAAAACCATGTCATACCGGCTCAGAATATTACAATTATAAACATTTTTTTTCCATCGTGTTGCTAGCAATATGTGACGCTAATTACAATTTCATAGATATAGATGTCGGATGCTATGGAAAGAGCTCAGATTCAACAATACATGACAGCAGCGAATGGATAAAAAAGTTACGACAAGGAAATTATAATATACCTCAATCAAGACCTATATCTAACAATGGAATACCTATACCGTTTTCGTTTATTGGCGATGAAGGATTTGCCTTATCACAACACTTGCAAAGACCATACGCTGGTAAACATTTACCACGAAATAAGAGAATATATAATTACCGCTTGACGCGCGCACGGCGTTATATTGAATGTACGTTTGGTATATTGAGTAACAAATTTAAAATTTTCAACCGGCCCATAAACGTTAATGTTGATTTTGCTACGAATATTGTTAAAGCGTGTTGCGTATTGCACAATTTTATACGTAAGCGAGATGGGTACAAATTTGATCACACTTTGAGTATAGTCGGATTCCAAGATCCACCTGCCAGTGAAAATTTACATTTAATTAGAAGACGAGGTTCAGAACTAAGTGGTACTGCAATTCGAAACATATATACTGACTATTTCACCGGTGTAGGTTCTGTACCGTGGCAAGGACTAATTCGTCAACTCGGACGCTAGAAACTCGCCCGCGCGGCCGAGTTGGGAAAATAAAATATTAATTATTCTTTTATTATGCGACTCGGCCGCGCCACGCGGTCGAGTTGCCGAAGTAATTTTTTCGTATATTGTATTCGTCAACTCGGCCGTCAATGAAAATAAAAAGCATTATTGTACAGTCAAGTACAAAAGTGGTTCGATTTTAAATATATTTTTCTATAGGTAAAATAAAACAAGCTTAAAAATATAAAAACATGTATATATTTAAAAAATCAACATAGATGTATAAAAAAATAAGCTTAGTCTAATAGGATTCAACAATCGGTATGGACAATTATTAAAGTACATGTTTGACAGACACACTAATGTTTTTATTATCACATAAATCATTTAACTTACACACTAATATTTATACTATCATATAAATCACTTAAAAAATCACAGATCATTTTAAACATCACAGATTAATTAAAAACTTACTTTTTTGAAAAATCACTACAATCAACTGACTAGTATTATTTGTCATAATTATGCAATAGATAAATAACAAAATTATAAAACAAGTCGTTCGATACAGAGATCTATATTTATTTTCCCTTGTTTATATTCATTAATGGTAGTATATATATTTTCATCAATTTCTTGTGTTTCTTTAAGTTTTTTTGTTATGTTAGACCCTTTTTGGTATAATACATTAAAATAATCATCTTCTTTTTGTAATATTGTTAAAAATTGTGCTATACTTTTGGGTTTGGCTGGTATTTTTTTGTTAATAGTAGAATGCCAACTTTCAATCATATTGGTTGTACGATGTTGTGTATTGTAGCAGTTCCATTTATTAAAAAAAAATGATTCTTCACTTAACCACGTTTCTACAAAATAATCATTGAATGAGACTATATTTGGAGTTCTTGGACATTGTGACATTATATACAACCAACCACTTTCTACATCTTCTTTAGGTAGATGCGCCAAAACAGAGCAACGTTTTATATGTTTTCTGGCTAATTTAAATTTGGTTAGGCCTAAATTGTCAGCTCTTTGCCACAAACTTTTCGAAAAATGAAAATGACAACCACTTATTTGTGTTTCAGGGAATGTTTCTGTAATTGCGGACATTGCTGCTTGCTCAAAGTCTAGTACAAATAATTTTGGATTAAATTGAGGGATTTGGCTTTTGATAAGGTTAAACAAAGTGTTATAGATATTTTTTGTTTTACTTGGCAGCAAGGCATATACCACTGGCATAATATTGTTATACATCTCATTGCTTCCTAAATCAACATGCACGGTGTACAATTGTTGAAAAGGCCTTAAACAACATTTGAAGGTTCCATCACATAAAATAGTCAAATTTGAGCGAGATAATATTGTTCTACAATTTTCATTAGCAAAAACTAGAATTCTGTTTGATTTATAATTATAATCAGCTAATACAAAATTTTTAAATTTTTCAGAAACAATAATTTCACTTGGGGATTTAAAACAGACTTTTGGGACGTCCAATGATTTATTTCTCTTTTTATAAAGCTTATTTTTAACATTCACAAAGTCAGGTATTTTTTTAATCAAATTAATTCCACTGTCTTTAAGTTTTGATACAGTTTCTCTATAAGCACTCGGCACTGGAATAGTATAGTCCGATGTAATTTTATCAATACACTTTCCAAGTTGTATTTCTAATTCGTTGGATGCGAAATCAGGCTCACAATTGTGTATATCCTCTCTTTTAATTGAGTTGTCAGTAGAAGTAACTAGTGCCGCCTTGCACGTGGTCCTTTTTATACAGTACCAAGTGGTAGTACCATCTTTATTATTTCTTTTTTCGTTGTATTTATGCCCCGCGCGAAGAAGCAATCGCTTACCCCTTTGTGATGTCAATATTTGTAATTGGGGTTGATTTTGTAAGCCAGATGGCCCTGGTTGTGATTCATCGCCTGTAATACAAAAGTAATTAATTATAGAAATTTCTTAAGCAAAATAGCATTATTTTCAATTACAATGAAAAGTAATTACATTACATGAGATTTTAGCATGATATTTAATTTTTGCCACAGATTATTATACGCAAACTATTACTGCATGAACAAAATAAAGCACATTCTTTTATATTTTAATCATAAGCAAGCATTTAAGGGACCGTCATGGTTTGAACCGCTCAAATTTCGAGTTAATATGAAAATATATATATATATCTAGGTACTAAAGTCATACGTGATTGCTTAAAATACATTTTTCTTTTCCTCACACAAAAAAGCACAAACTTGTTGCTAATATGAGATTTTTTAGGACGGAGCCTTAAATAGCAAACAAAAAGTGTTAGAGACAAATGCAACGTGGATGGTTAATAAACCCTAGCGTAAATTCGCTAAACTTAATTTTTTATTGTTCTCACCTGCATTCATTGTGTTTATAATATTTGCTACTTAATAAAAATCAGAAGACTGGTTGCATTAGCTGTAAAAAAAATTGGATACACTATACATTTTGTTTTAGATAAGTTGTATAGAAATCAAGAGAGTATTTTAGTTTAAATTAAAACAGACGCCGTTACAACAAAGCAGTCAAAATGGCGGCCATCTGCTATTCAAAATTACTGTTTATTAGTTAGGATTACCAAAAAATACGATCGTGGTTAACAGGAGTATGAAAAAAAATAGATACTTAGCTATAATGGAATATTGCTATAAAATTAATATTATAAAATAGTATGATTTGGCTTACTTACCTTTATAAAACTTCACAATTTTCACTTAACACAACACAAGCTCTGTGGCAGCCTTTAAGATGGCGGCCTGATGAGTAAAAGTGACATGGATCATTGACGCGGGCGCAATATATAAAATATACCACATGCGAATATGTACTGAATCTTAAGGCACGAAGGTTTAATTTCCGTTATTCACTTTGATGTTGGGTGTGGTGATTAAGTTGCCAGCTAGGAAAATTAAATACTTGCCTATTTAAAATAATTATATATGAGGGAATAAATTAATATCTTTCAAGACAAATGGGGATAAAAGTAATAAATTTCGACAAATATTAGGCGTAGATCGGTTTTATGGTAGTAGATTATTGGTTTTAAAAAAGAAAAGCTAACCAAGTGTACAAGTATATTGAAAGAATGAAAATTTGATGTCTCGTTCAAGAAAAATTAAAGGCGAATGACGAAGACCTCAGTTTTGTCAATTTTAGAAATTACAATGTAGTAATTTCATATGATATGAAAACAGTTTCTGCAGGTAGGAGTTTCTCTCAATATTTTTTGTAAATAATTAATTAAACTGAATTTTTAATTTAAGCCTTACAACATTGCACACCAAACCTCTCGTCTTCCTTATCACAATAATAATACTGATTATTAACGCCCTTATAGAAACCGGTTACTTTGGCGCAGCGTCGGCATACATACATTTTGTGACGCGTGATCTTGATAGGTTAATTACAGTAACCCTGTCTGTTTGACATTGGTTTGACGTTTTTCATCGATACGCTGTATTACACACTCAGAGCATGAGCATTTTATTGCGGTACATTTGAAGAAAAACGTACTAAACACTTTACTCAATCAGCGTTCAACTTATTCTGGCTAAAAAAATAATTGTTTGTTTTAAATATTTTATAACGTGAATGTACTTCTTGTATTCGGCCGAGATGACGAATAAACAAATTCACAAAAATGAATTGTATTGACTCGCCCGCATAGTAATTAAGCCTACGGCCGAGATGTATAATAAAATAATAGGTATAATTAAATCTTTCCCAACTCGGCCGCGCGGGCGAGTTTCTCAAGTCCGAGTTGACGAATTAGTCGTGGCAAGATTCAAAAATTTGAAATAATGTAACCTAAAATGGCTATAAGTAACTAGAAAGAGCTGTAAACGTAACTTGATTCGTTCATTCTAGAACATCTCATTATTCTCACCGCTCATCTACAATTAAATAACTTACCACAAGCATTGTTTTCTTTATTTGTTTTTTTTCCAAATTCTGAATTAAATATTTCATTTATCTCTTCCCATGCCTTTCTTTTTGCAATCTTATTCGAATACTCAGGAAGACGAGAGTCCCATATTACAGGACGGTTCTGAATTGCCATAATAAATGTTTCAGTGTCGAACGACTCCATTTTGCGCATTTGACAGACAACAGCACTCTCGACCTGTCTGTGTTGCACTGATTGCTCGGTTCTCCACTCACGCGCCACCCTCCCTCCGTTCTCTCCCCGATGTCGTCCGACACGGTCGCGCGTTGCATCGATACAGTCGCGATGCTGTAGCGCGTTAGTAGCGCGTTGGCATCGCTTCTGTAGCGCGTTGCAAATGCGACTAACAAGCGTTAGTAGCGATGCTGTCGCGCGTTTACGAAACGCGCGACAGCATCGCTACAAAAAGTCGCCGTGGGCGAGGGGCCTTAGTTCCGACATTATGTAAGCACAAACGATATATTAACACAAGTAGGAAAAATGATTCAACCAACCTCGAACTCCCGTACAAACCGGGCGGGACATTCCTTTTGAGACAAATGAAGTGAAAGAATCTTTGACTCCGAAAAATACCAAAATATCGCTTATTTTAGGAAATATGTATGTGGAAAAGTTATAACTATTATATATGTATTTATGTATTAAGTAGCTGACCCGGCGAAATTCGTATCGCGTTTTTTTCTAAAACTATTTTTTTGTAAATAAAAGTAAACTAAGTTACTTTACGGGTCTCGTGGGTGTTCTGTTGTGGTATGGTACCCACTTTACCCGTTACCAAAGTTTATAGTGATTATTTAACGGCGAGTATGAAGAAAAATGATTGTTTTAACTTATGGATAGTTAAATGGTTTAATAAACAACACTTTACACTAATTTACTATAGTTAACATAAATTGGTTATACTTAAATGGTTGACTTATGGCTTATAAACGATCAACAGCTATTGAATCAATAAAGTTAAACTTAAGTTATATATTCGATAACTGTCACTGGGTTTTTGAGCACGCGAGGAGTATTTCAATAACTATGAATCCGATAACGAGTATCTAAAACTGCCACTAGATGGCTCTCTTCAAAAGGTAATAAAAAGATAAGTTTCAAATAGATATTATAATTTTATTTTGTCGTTTTGACTAATTGTATTTGTTTTTTGGTAGTAAATATGTAGTAACATCTTGTTTAATTAAAAAATATTGTAATTTGGTATTTATTTGTCTGTCTGTTCATCATAGTCAAATATCAACAATGCAATTTTAAAACGTCAATTTAACCCTTAAAGTCGCATGATGATTTTTGCTAATAAAAACAAGTAAAATCAATTTTAATGGTTTATTAGGTTTATAAAACACGTTAGAAAAATACAAAAAAATGTATATAGTAAATATGTAAATGTATATAAATGTATAGCATATTATACATTGCACCATATTACTACCTCATATGATAAGCTAAGAAACAGTTTCTATCCTTAACGTAGCATAGATGTACATTGCATTTAGTGCAGATAGTACTCGCTTGACCACCTTTACAATATTTACATCGTTGATACCCGGTCAACTGAGGCCAATGGTCATATTTATCATAACGCACATCATCAAGGGGCCTCTCGGCTATCGGTTTCCTAATTTTCTTCTTTTCTGGTACAGAGTCCGTGTCTTTTACAGGCACGGTTCTGTCACGTTTGAGAAGCCCCGCATAGATTTCATAACGAAAGTCTTTCAAGCGATCTTGCTTTCTCTTTTTATTTATTTGTTTGACATGTCTACGACGTAATAGCCAAGCATTATTTACAGATATGTCCAACAATTGGCAAAAATATTCATATACCATCTGTGAGATTTTATACCAGTGCGGTATAAAGCTATCAACATGTCTGCCAAATCCACACCTCCCATGTGGCGATTATAGTGCTTGACAATTTGTGGACATGTTAAGTCTACGCGACTTTTCGACTCTTTGCTGAATCGTTTGATATTCTCAAGAGGAAAAGCATCAACATAGGAACTTACTAGCCTAACATGCTTATTATCAAACCACTTAACCACACTCAATTTGTTTTCATTACAGACCACTTGAGTAAAGGCCCCTCTTCCTTTTTTTTGTAGCGATTTATCGTCAATCATTTTACATTCTGCATCTTTCAATCTATTTTTTCTTACAGTTCCCAAACTAAATATACCATAGTTTTCTCGCAATATATACCTAGTCTGGCCATAAATACTGTTACATAAAATCTTTTATTTTTTTCAGCTTTTTAATTATTTTGAATTTTGAACACGTATATTATTTAAAAAACTTCTTTCGATTTCGCGCCATTTCACATACTTTTTCGTGTTTATTATCAAATTACAATATGGAATGGGGTGTTAAAGAAAATAGGATTGCAGTGATCGCCTTGCACAAAGTGGGTATGGAGCCGTCGGTCATAATCCAAACACTCAAAAGCTTGGTATCAGCCGTATGTTTGTATATCGTACAATCAACAGATACAACAACACTTCGTCTGTCGAAGACCAGAAAAGATCGGGGCGGCCGCGTGCTGTTAGAACTACAAAGGCTGTTAATGCTGTTAAAGCCAGAATTCGTCGAAACCCCATTAGGAAGCAAAAAATCTTATCGCGAGAAATGAAGATTCCCGCTAGGACTCTGTCGCGTATTATAAAACAAGACCTGAAGCTCGGTGCTTATCGTCGATATACAGGACATGCCCTAAATCAATCTTTACAATTAAAGAGAGTGGATCGATCAAAATGCCTTCTGTCGCGATACGCAGGTGAAAGGCACAGAAATATCCTCTTTACCGATGAAAAAATTTTCACGATTGAAGAACACTACAATAAGCAAAATGATAAAGTGTACGCTCACAGTTCTAAAGAAGGTGCTCAAGTGGTCGGGAAGGTACAACGTGGTCATCATCCTGCGTCAGTGATGGTTTGGTGGGGCGTGTCTTATCAAGGAGTCACAAAACTGCATTTTTGTGAAAAAGGAGTGAAAACTTCAGCCAAAGTGTATCACGATACAGTCTTGGATCATGTTGTGAAACCTCTCAGCAATACTCTTTTTAAAAATATACCGTGGACTTTCCAACAGGACTCTGCACCTGGTCACAAGGCATGACCTACCCAAGCCTGGCTTGAAACCAATGTTCCGGACTTTATAAGAACTGAAGACTGGCCCTCATCTAGCCCAGACCTCAACCCTTTAGACTTCAAATTATGGTCAGTTTTAGAGGACATGGCCTGCTCTAAACGACACGGCGACATTGAGTCTCTTAAAAAATCTTTGGAGCAAGCAGTGGCGAAATTTCCCTTAGAAACAGTGCGTAAATCCATAGATTCGTGGCCAAACAGATTAAAGGCCTGTATAAAAGCCAAAGGTGGCCATTTCGAATAGAATATTTTTTTTATTTTTTGCTGAGACTTGTAGGTATAAATTTTATTAATATTACATTACTACATTTCAAAAAAAAGCATTTTCATTTGTAACAGAACTCATAGCTGGACTAGTTATATTAATTCTAAAGAAGTAAAGTCATTGTCAAAATAAACGACAGACACTACATGGCTGCTTTTTAATAGTTTTGTATAGTGCTAAAACTATTTTTCCTCCAACACCCAGCGATTCTTCTTCATTTGTGAATTACATTCATTGATTGATTGATTTCATTTGTGATTTCGTTTCATTTGTGAAACGTATCATCGCCAGCGTATAGTATAAAGTCGTAAATTATGCCAGATACCAAACAGACTTTTATTTCTTTAAAACAAAGACTTGGCATTGAATTGTTATATGTAAAGAAATCTTGTAGAATTATACAAAGTTATAAACATCCTAAATTGTTCGTAAAGGTTGTATTGTATGGTAGAAAAATATCACAAGCATGTACCTGTATAGAAGTACTTAGTCAAAAATAGGGCACGTCCTCTCCATGTGATTCCCCTCCTTACAGTGGACTGCAAGGCTGCCTCGTCACTGCTACGGTATGTTTCAAGGTAAGGGTCTCCTTATCTTGAGTTCGTAGTCCAGGCTCGAAAGGTAGATGGGTAGGAAGGAATATTCCGCCCACAATAAGGAATGAGATAATGGGTTGACATCAAAAAGTCAAGAAAGCCATTATGGAAAAAAAACTCACTCGCGGAGAACGAAGTAAGGAAATAAAAAAAAAATATGGAAATTTCAGTGGAAACTAAAAGAAAACATCACTAAAGTGATGATTAAACCACGGGTCCAGTGTGAAACACCGCAGGAAAATAAAGGGAAAGGATATAAGCATCCTTGTTCAACTAAGTTTGTTAATAGGAAGGTAAGTTGAAAAAAAGGAAAATTTTAAATACTGGTGAAAAGCTGGAACAACGAATACCTATAGGTTATTCTCATGTAAATGCATTGCAAAATGCTTTACTATATCAATTTCTAATAGGAAATATCAATAAATAAGGAAAATCTTACCGCAAATTGCGCTTTCCAGTAACGTTACAACGCGGCTGTCATCCGACGCCGGTATATTTACGTGTTACCAAGAAAAATACGTCTACCCCCATTATAACTAATAAGTTCAAAATAAGTTCAAAATAACTAATTTGAAACAAATTTCTAATGAAAATCCCCAAAATAACAAATTATTTGCTCAGACGCATACTGATTAACGTCGGCATCCATAGAAAAAGAACGCTTGCATCACAGATACGTAATATCTATGCAAAATTGCACAGAGTAGGAAATTCCAGTACTCCTCAATACGGCTTTTTACCACCACTCCCATATGAAATGAAATGAAATGAAAGTTTATTTGCAATAATTGTGGTTACATAAGGATCTTATTTAAAATATATTACTTCTCACAATTAGCCATTTATATTATGGCATGCAAATGTCAATTTTATTAATGTTATGTAGAATTAGATTTTTAGTATTTAGAACGTCAATATTAGTTTCACTTCCATCATTAAATACATATTTCTTATTTTATAATTAATTATTTTTATATCTATTTCAATATTTAATACAAATGTCAATTTTACCTAATAAAATTATTAATTTGCTAGCTACAAGTATGTTAATATTATATTTTACTTAAAGATAAATTTATTTTACAGGTCATAATTTATTTCATGAGAAACTCATTCAATGTATAAAAGCACTTTTCAATCAACCAGTTGTGCAAAGATTTCCTAAAGTGATTTAAGTTTAATTTTTTTATGTTTTCTGGTAGTCGATTATATATCCTAACACACATGTGATAGGAGTTATTTTGTCTCTGTGTGGTTCTACACAGTGGCAACGTTAGTTTGTCAGCGCGTCGGCTAGTGAAGTGCTTATAGTGTTCCTTCTTTTCAAACAAATACATATGTGATTTTACAAAAACTGATACTTCATATAAATATAAACAAGGTACGGTCAAGAGTTTTAATTCTTTAAAAAAGGTTTGCAACTTGTTTCTGTTCTTAATCCACACATTGCTCGTACACATCTCTTCTGTGCTATGAAAGCTTTATTTATTGTCACAGAGTTTCCCCAAATTATTATACCGTATCTTAAGTTTGATACGACGTAGCCATGGTATGCTTGCAGAGCAGTTTTTCTATCACAAATTTTAGGAATCCTCCAAAGCGGGTAAATAAAGCGGTTTATTTTTGAGCAGACTTTGTCTACATGACTTTTCCAATTACATCTGTCATCTAATTCTAAACCAAGAAATGTAATAGAATTTGTTTCAGTGAGTTTTTCCGTATCACATTGAACATTAAGCTTTAATTTTTCCCATCCTTTATTTCCGAATTGTATATATTTCGTTTTTGTAATGTTAATTTGTAGATTATTATTTTTGAGCCATATTAATATTTTGTTAACTGTATTGTTTATTTCGTCATTAAAATTTGCAGATTGATTGTCCGTTATAATAGCAGCTATGTCATCTGCAAATAGAGAGCATTCACAGTTTGTAACATTTGGTAGATCATTAATATAGATTATGAAAAGTAGAGGTCCTAATATGCTTCCTTGAGGGACACCTGCTTTAATAAATAGGGGTTCTGATTTATAGCTCTCCTCTTCTTTTTTTGAGTTTATGTTAGTTACTTCAACATATTGTGTTCTATTAGTAAGGTAGCTTTCCAGCCATTCTAATGGTCGTCCACGGATACCGTACCTCTCGCATTTCCATAGGAGTAGCTTGTGAGAAACAAAATCGAAAGCTTTGATCATATCGTAAAATATGCCTACTGTTTTATTTTTCCTATCAACGTTTTCTAGTATACTATTTACCAGGTTAAATGCCGCCAGTGATGTCGATTTGTTCTTGCGAAATCCATTCTGTTGTGGGGTTAATATACCGTGTTTTTCCACAAAGTTAAGGATACGCGTATGCATTGCTTTCTCTATTATTTTTGAGAATATCGGGACAAGTGCAATTGGGCGATAGTTATTCATAGATGTTTTATCATCTTTTTTATATATAGGCTTAATAACAGATATTTTTAATTTATCCGGAAATATGCCGGTTGTAAAAGATAAATTTATTAAATAATTTAATGGTGGTGTGATTAGTTTCGCAGTAATTTTTATAATTTTTGTAGGTATCTGATCATAGCCAACTGAATTAGTGTTTCTAAGGCTTATTATTATTTTGAATATTTCGTTTATGTCAGTTGGGTAAATGAATAAGGAATTATTATTATCATCAATTTTATAATTATAATGATTGGATGTCAAAGTATTTTTAGATGTCAAATTAATAAAATATTTATTGAAATTTTCTGCTATGTCAATAGGTGAAGTTATATATGAATTATTGTGAATCTGAATTTTATTAATAATTTTGTCATTTTGAGGTGTCAATGTGTCATTTTTTATGAGTTTCCATGATGCCAGACATTTGTTTTTAGATTTTTTAAGGTATTTTTGATTGCTAAATTGTTGGGCCTGCAATATACACTTTTGGAGAGTTTTATAATAACGGATGTATTTATTCTTTAATTCTTGGCTTCGGTTTTTATAATAAGAGAATCTTAATTTACGTTTATTTTTTGTTGATACTTTTATACCCTTACTAATCCAACGTGTTCTGTTATCATTTTTATTTACTTTTATTCTTATTATAGGGAAGCATAAGTTGAAAAACAGTACGTATAGGTCATGAAAATAATTGAATGCCTTATTTGTATCCGTCTCATTATAAACATCAGTCCAGGTCATTTGTTCAATACAACTATAAAACTTTTGTATATTTTTTGTGCTGTAGTCCCTTCGTCTTATAAACTGGGCTTTTATGCCTATTATCTTATTCTCACAAGGAAGAGTAAGAAATTGCCCAGTGTTATGATCTGATAGATTTAGGTTGAGCACTTCACCGACTGCATTTGCCTTATTACAGATTATTTGATCCAGGCATGCATTTCCCCGAGTAGCACTCTTTATATAAATTGTGTAATTATAGTTTTCTATTAGAGTCATGAAATCGGAAGTGAGGGTATTACATTTAAGTATATCTATATTAAAATCGCCTGTAATTATCACAGTTGTTTTTATATTACGGCGGCAGTATTTTAGTAATTTTTCTAAGTTTGCTAGAAATACATATGGATTACTACTTGGTGTCCTATATATACATATTATAATACATTTGATGTGAGGTAGTTCTACACCGCATATCTCAAAGCAGAGTTCTAGGCTCATCGCTTTTAAAATTTTTATATCACGATATTCTATGTTTTCCCTACACATAATACAAGTCCCTCCACGTCTTTGTAGAGATCTAGAGAAACTAGCTGCAAGACGATAGCCATGTAATTTTAAATTTAGCTCTTCCCCTTGTTTTATGAAAGTTTCACATAAACACAGAATATCTATCTTCCTATTATTGTCTTGTAAATCTTGCAATGTTATTTGTAATAAATCTTTTTTACTGATAAAGCCTGCAATATTTTGGTGAAGTAGTGTAAGTTTATTTAAAGTATCGTTTACGAAAATTCATGTTTGCATTTGTGTCTAGTTGTGATTTAGTTTCCTGTTTTTTTGAAAAATAGTGTAAAATAGTTTTCTGTTTTAACTTTGGTATATGGGTTAAGCTTTGGCTATGTGCTCTGTATGTTGGAGAGGACTGCAAGCGTTTTTTTAAAGCTTTGACGTCAAGATACATCCTTTCGTAATCTAAAGAGTCTATACATAAGTTTATTTTATAACAGATGTCTGATAAATAGTTTTTGGAAGACATGCTATTATGGATAAAATGACAGTTTTTGTAGGTATTACAAATAAGGCGTAATTTTTGGTTTAAAAGTCTTTCATTGATATGCTCATTGCACAGTACATTTAATAGCAGGACCTGGCATTTTTGAAAATGTTTTAGAGCGGCTCCCAGTTCCAGTATAACTTTTGTAGGGTTTGTGTCGTTTTCCCCAACGCATAATATAACTTTAGTACAGTCTGTTACATTGGTGCTTGTACAAGCTTTGAGAATTTCTTCTGTGGGGGCATTGGGTTTAGTTTCTGAAAATACAGAATACTTTTCATATGTGGAGTTCTGACGAGATTGTAATAGGGCTGAGGCCAGACCAATACATTGCTGTGACCCATAAATGAGTATTTTATTTCTGTTGGTTTGTGCATCATATTCATTTTCTCCGGGAGAGTATATGTTTGATTTTTCCACCTGTTGGGGTGACTTTAATGTACTATCATTGGAAGAACTTTTCAAATATTTTGGAGATGAGCAAGATTCATTTTCATTTTTTCCCAATAATTGCTGATTGTCATTTTGAGTATTATGTGAAATTATATTTATATTATGGCCTGTGTTTGTTTTTTCTTTTATTTTCTTATTTTTCCTGGTAGTTTTAATAGGACTTCGTTCATAGGTAATGCTAGTTAATGCATTTATTTTCCTGTCTCGGTCTGAGATTTGTTTTAATAAATTATTCTTTTCAATTATTAAGTTTTCTATCTCTGTGTGCGCACTTTCTAAATCTAGCTTCAAGTTTTGGATTTGTATCTTTAGTTCATCCACTTCTTCATTGACTCTGGTGGACAGATCAGGCAAGCTCCTTTGAAGGATGGAGTTATTTGATATAAAAGATGCTTCGTCATTGTCTGAGGCCGAGTGGGATGAAATGTCCAGTGTTTCCTTTATTTTATTTCGTATGGTTACCATCTCAGGCGACAATTTAGAGTGCTGGATAGGGTGATTTGAGCTAGATAGCGCACTTTCTTTGCTTACTATTATATCTGATGAATTAGAGGCTGATATGGGTACGCTAGATGCAGGTTTTTCCTGCTTACTTAGGCAGCTTTCACATTTCCACTTTTGTTTTTGTTCCTTGGTCATGGCTGAAATTTTTTTAACATTCATTGCTGCACACTTTACATCCAACTCTAAATTGCATGCTGAACATACTATGAAAATATTATTTTTTATTAAGGATTTGCATTTCATACATCTTTTAATAGACTTCGTACTAAGATCATTCTTTTTCGAAGACATGTTTAGGATGTTAATGTAGTGACATCTATTTATGAAAGTTACTTATGGTTTTATCTTCGATCAGTTCGTACGATGCTAGTTAGATGGTATGTCTACTTGCCGATAGATGTCAACATTGAATTATTGTTGTTTATTTATACTAGATGGGGTTACTTCTGTAGTGAATGATGATCTTCCTTTTTACCTTTCAAAGTTAAAGCTAAATGCTACTCGTCACTAGATGGCACTGTTATGATAAATTTTCTTCGTAACGGTCTATTTTGAAATATTTTTGTATAGCACATTCCTTCCTGAGACTTTCTGATTGTTATAACACTTTATTAATGAAGTTTTTAAATCATATTTCACGTTACACATAAAGTTTATTATTTTTGTTTCGTTTATATGTTGATTTTTAAGCTTATTTAAATGACACTAATCATGAGTAGTATTTTCAAGTTTTAAACTGAACGGCTGCACTATTTTTGAAGATAACACTCACACTGTGGATTTTCAACTTTAGAAACTTTTTTATATGCACAACTGATCAATTATTGCACTTTTTATATTTTTAAAACTCAGAGCAATATTCTCACGCACTATCACATAATGCGCCACCTGGCGAACCTCTTTTTTTTCGCTTTAGGATGACATCTGAACTTTTTGAGGTGTCGATAGCAATCATTAACTCGCCTTGGGTCGTAACTTTCGGTAAAATGCGGGCAGTGCCGCTTGCAAAAAGCTGCGTAAGTGGTTCTGCTAGATTTTGGGTAGTAGAACAGATCTGCTGGCCGTAGGAGGGAGGAGAAGTGCAATATTTCAGCGCGCGGTAGGTAACATACCCAACCGTTGCCACCCCTAAAGTTATTCCGGCTGTTATCGCCAACGGAGCCAGTATATGTGACATTTTGAATGACGATTCGTCTTGCCAGGGACCGCACGAGTTTAAAGGAGCAGTCAGTTGTGCTGTCTGAGTCCTCCAGTAAAACCATGGGTGGCGTCTCTCTACAACTCCGTCGTTTGCCTTGTTGTAACGGTTGATTTGTGTTATTCCGTTGTAGGTCCATCGAGGTTCCGTCATGATTTTCCTCTCGATGTGTGTCTCTATCCCCTCTCTAATAATCATCTCTCTCCTTGAGAGTATCCTTAGTCCTTGTCTGTCCATCTCTTGCGTTAGGATGGTTGCACATTGGGCTCTGTACCTTTCTGTTATCTTCTGTCCGTACATTCTGACGTTCAAGAATGAGACCGCTGACTCTACGTCGAATGGTGTTAACTGTGCGGCTAGGTCTTGTGTTGCACGTGTCGCTTCGATTGCTTCCTCTATTTGCGCTGCTGGCGCTTGCGGTATGAAGATTGGGTGTACCGGCCCTCTTCCTCTGTTTCCTATTCCAAACCACCTCAGCCATCCAGGTGGGTTTTGCTCTGCGTCCATCATTGGTGGATCTGCTTCCTCTGCCATTGTCTAAAATCTGTACCAAGGTTTCGGGAATCCGTTGGTTTTAAATGTCGTGTCTATGTGGTCGAGCTTCGCTCGCTCGTGTTTTCTCTTTTCTGCACTCGACCAGAGTGTTGCTTCTGAATAGATGCCTAGCAATACGTCAATTGCTATACAAATCGCGGTCGTCTTCGTTACAGCTCTAACTACCCTTGCTTTGACGTACTCCTCGCCTGTGGAGTCGGGCAAAGCGGGGTAAACCCGGAGCTTAGCACGGGTTAAAAACGCTCTAATTGATTGCATTTATACTTCAGAGTACGCTATTACGTTTAGGTCCGCCGATGACTGTTTAAAGTAGTCCTGCCGACACGGGATTGCTCACGGGGAAAGCCTCTGGGTAACTTTCCCAGCCAGAACGATGGCAAGATACGTGTTAAGTTCATTTACATTCGTAACTTGCCAACGAGTAATCTGACTATGGGGATGGATGGCCCCAGTTTGCAACTTGATGGTTGCCAGCTGCTGTGCATAATTGTTGGTTTCTGTGACAATCACTTCCATAATTTCACGATCCCATATGGCAGTAAATGCTTCGTATGGAGTCGTGAATGAAACCGTAAGACCAGTATTAATCTTGGAGAATGGTTCTCGCCTCAAATGAGGTTCATTTTTAGGCATTGGAAACCCTCTCCAGTCAAACGAAAATTTTTGGGTGGGCTGCACAGGGGTCGGCGTGACGGGGCTCGGCGTGGCGGGCGTGGGCGTGGCGGGCGTTGGCCAAAAGTTAATACAAGCTGTATTAAATATGTAAAAAGTGTGATTTCATAAAGTTTTAATGCTTTGCATAATTATTGTTTTTCAATTTACATGTAACTTTTGAACGCACCATTCATTCATTCATTCATTCACTTGGACCCCTCTCTTATTCACGATAGGATGACGTCACTTGCGAATTGACGATACCTCGACGCAAGTAACTTGTGCTCGCAACTAACGTCTACGTAAATTACCTATCGTCAATTCGATACGGTGACGCTACGAATGTTTTAAAAACTCGTGATCGAGGTACAGAGCAGCACCGAGGTCATCATCGGGAGATACTTTACGTTTCTACTAGATACTGATGCCGCAAGTGATGGTGTTGATGGTGGAATCGATGTAGGCGGACTAGCAACACTATTTTCGTCGGTGTCTGTGTCTTTTGGTCGCTTTGTATTTAAAAGAGGCGATAAAAATTGAAGCTGTTTATAATATATACAGGGTGGATTTTTGAGACGGGTCAGTAAGGGCAGGTACCTTAATCGTTATAGTTACAGGAAAACGTTCCTAGGAGACTATCCATAACTTTTTAAGATATTCTGAACTGCATTCACAGATTTTTGAGAAAATGTACGGTCAGCGAAAAATGTGCTAAAATCCAAAAAAAAATTTTTTATGCCTATCGATCCTACTTCGTATGGGGATCAAAATACTCTATGGGATCATTTAAGGTATGAGTACTAGAAATGTCACAAAACGCTAAAAACATTTTCCATACATTTTGTACTGAAAAACGATAAATCAACTCGTAATATTCCTTATTGCCAAACAATCTTATTTCTTACTACGATTAAAATATTATTTACGGCCTATTGAAAATACAAAAACCACGGTAAGACACAACATATCACACAAACTTAAAAATAGGTTATCTACGAAATAAATTGTTCAAAATGACCGCCGTTTTAAGATCACTCGTTTTTGTACTGATCAAGTAAACGCGGAAAGTTTTCTTTGATGGATATTATTTAAAATCCCCGTTAATGCCTCTTTCAGCTCCTGAACACTGTCGTACTTTCTTTTGCAGACTTCATTTTTTAGGTGGCCCCACAAAAAAAATCGAGAGGCTAACGCTTATGGGCTGCGAGGTGGCCACTTAATGGGACCATGTGTTCCTATCCACTGTGTCCCGAATTGTTTGTTAGGACGCGTAAGACGGCTTTTATGTGGCGGTGCGCCATCTTGTTGAAAATAAACTTTTCGCAATTCCGTCAGGGACCATTCATCCAACTGGTTTTGAAGATTCAAAATTCAAAATTTACTTTCAAACTTCTTTTTTATAATTTTTTTACTTATTTTTTTAGGAACAAATAAGGTTGTTTGGCGATAAAGAATATTATGAGTTCATTTATCGTTTTTCAGTACAAAATGTATGGAAAATGTTTTTAGCGCTTTCTGACATTTCTAGTACTCATACCTTAAATGGTCCCATAGAGTATTTTGATCCCCATACGAAGTAGGATCGATACGCATAAAAATTTTTTTTTTGGATTTTAGCACTTTTTTCGCTGACTATACATTTTCTCAAAAATCTGTGAATGCAGTTCAGAATATCTTAAAAAGTTGTGGATAGTCTCCTAGGAACGTTTTCCTGTAACTATAACGGTTAAGGTACCTGCCCTTACTGACCCGTCTCAAAAATCCACCCTGTATATTCTCTCCGTGACTCGGCGGCTGATCCACTTTTATCTTTTTTCCCCGCGAATAGCTGTCACTTATATTTTTCCACTTTTTTGCAAATCAGATGCTGAAATAAAAAAAAATGTTTTTGATATTTGAGTACTGGATGTACATACAATGATGGACCTTCAATACTCATTCAAGTGTGGATTTTCAACAATCATATAATGTATAATATAAGATACCTGCATACATATATACAATATCTTAAAAGATAAAACGATACCATCATCCAAATCACTAGAAGACTGGAAAATTATAACACAAGGATTTGAAAAAAATGCTGACTTTCCGCATTGTCTCGGAGCTATTGATGGTAAATACATCCGAATGATAAAACAGCAGATAATTTCATTATATTCCATTACTCCGTCTCTGTTCGACCCAGCTTCGTTATGTTGTTATAGTTATACGAGTACCTAGTACAGAAGATGCCTTCCTTGTGTAGAAATAGTTTATTGCATACGAGGGGCGGCTGAAAAGTTCTGAGCCTAGGGCATTAAAAGTCTAGATAAAAATCTAAATAAAATTTATTTTTTAATATAGTCCCCCTGGACTTCAATGCACCTTTGACATCTTTTATAGAGGGCTTGTATCCCTTATAAAAACTAACCCGCGTCTTTGGCTAGAAAATGTTCATTAACGGCCGCCTTCAGCACATTCCTTCCTGAGACTTTCTGATTGTTATAACACTGTATTAATGAAGTTTTTAAATCATATTTCACGTTACACATAAAGTTTATTATTTTTGTTTCGTTTATATGTTGATTTTTAAGCTTATTTAAATGACACTAATCATGAGTAGTATTTTCAAGTTTTAAACTGAACGGCTGCACTATTTTTGAAGATAACACTCACACTGTGGATTTTCAACTTTAGAAACTTTTTTATATGCACAACTGATCAATTATTGCACTTTTTATATTTTTAAAACTCAGAGCAATATTCTCACGCACTATCACATAATGCGCCACCTGGCGAACCTCTTTTTTTTTTCGCTTTAGGATGACATCTGAACTTTTTGAGGTGTCGATAGCAATCATTAACTCGCCTTGGGTCGTAACTTTCGGTAAAATGCGGGCAGTGCCGCTTGCAAAAAGCTGCGTAAGTGGTTCTGCTAGATTTTGGGTAGTAGAACAGATCTGCTGGCCGTAGGAGGGAGGGGAAGTGCAATATTTCAGCGCGCGGTAGGTAACATACCCAACCGTTGCCAACCCTAAAGTTATTCCGGCTGTTATCGCCAACGGAGCCAGTATATGTGACATTTTGAATGACGATTCGTCTTGCCAGGGACCGCACGAGTTTAAAGGAGCAGTCAGTTGTGCTGCCTGAGTCCTCCAGTAAAACCATAGTGGCGTCTCTCTACAACTCCGTCGTTTGCCTTGTTGTAACGGTTGATTTGTGTTATTCCGTTGTAGGTCCATCGAGGTTCCGTCATGATTTTCCTCTCGATGTGTGTCTCTATCCCCTCTCTAATAATCATCTCTCTCCTTGAGAGTATCCTTAGTCCTTGTCTGTCCATCTCTTGCGTTAGGATGGTTGCACATTGGGCTCTGTACCTTTCTGTTATCTTCTGTCCGTACATTCTGACGTTCAAGAATGAGACCGCTGACTCTACGTCGAATGGTGTTAACTGTGCGGCTAGGTCTTGTGTTGCACGTGTCGCTTCGATTGCTTCCTCTATTTGCGCTGCTGGCGCTTGCGGTATGAAGATTGGGTGTACCGGCCCTCTTCCTCTGTTTCCTATTCCAAACCACCTCAGCCATCCAGGTGGGTTTTGCTCTGCGTCCATCATTGGTGGATCTGCTTCCTCTGCCATTGTCTAAAATCTGTACCAAGGTTTTGGGAATCCGTTGGTTTTAAATGTCGTGTCTATGTGGTCGAGCTTCGCTCGCTCGTGTTTTCTCTTTTCTGCACTCGACCAGAGTGTTGCTTCTGAATAGATGCCTAGCAATACGTCAATTGCTATACAAATCGCGGTCGTCTTCGTTACAGCTCTAACTACCCTTGCTTTGACGTACTCCTCGCCTGTGGAGTCGGGCAAAGCGGGGTAAACCCGGAGCTTAGCACGGGTTAAAAACGCTCTAATTGATTGCATTTATACTTCAGAGTACGCTATTACGTTTAGTTCCGCCGATGACTGTTTAAAGTAGTCCTGCCGACACGGGATTGCTCACGGGGAAAGCCTCTGGGTAACTTTCCCAGCCAGAACGATGGCAAGATACGTGTTAAGTTCATTTACATTCGTAACTTGCCAACGAGTAATCTGACTATGGGGATGGATGGCCCCAGTTTGCAACTTGATGGTTGCCAGCTGCTGTGCATAATTGTTGGTTTCTGTGACAATCACTTCCATAATTTCACGATCCCATATGGCAGTAAATGCTTCGTATGGAGTCGTGAATGAAACCGTAAGACCAGTATTAATCTTGGAGAATGGTTCTCGCCTCAAATGAGGTTCATTTTTAGGCATTGGAAACCCTCTCCAGTCAAACGAAAATTTTTGGGTGGGCTGCACAGGGGTCGGCGTGACGGGGCTCGGCGTGGCGGGCGTGGGCGTGGCGGGCGTTGGCCAAAAGTTAATACAAGCTGTATTAAATATGTAAAAAGTGTGATTTCATAAAGTTTTAATGCTTTGCATAATTATTGTTTTTCAATTTACATGTAACTTTTGAACGCACCATTCATTCATTCATTCACTTGGACCCCTCTCTTATTCACGATAGGATGACGTCACTTGCGAATTTACGATACCTCGACGCAAGTAACTTGTGCTCGCAACTAACGTCTACGTAAATTACCTATCGTCAATTCGATACGGTGACGCTACGAATGTTTTAAAAACTCGTGATCGAGGTACAGAGCAGCACCGAGGTCATCATCGGGAGATACTTTACGTTTCTACTAGATACTGATGCCGCAAGTGATGGTGTTGATGGTGGAATCGATGTAGGCGGACTAGCAACACTATTTTCGTCGGTGTCTGTGTCTTTTGGTCGCTTTGTATTTAAAAGAGGCGATAAAAATTGAAGCTGTTTATAATATATACAGGGTGGATTTTTGAGACGGGTCAGTAAGGGCAGGTACCTTAATCGTTATAGTTACAGGAAAACGTTCCTAGGAGACTATCCATAACTTTTTAAGATATTCTGAACTGCATTCACAGATTTTTGAGAAAATGTACGGTCAGCGAAAAATGTGCTAAAATCCAAAAAAAAATTTTTTATGCCTATCGATCCTACTTCGTATGGGGATCAAAATACTCTATGGGATCATTTAAGGTATGAGTACTAGAAATGTCACAAAACGCTAAAAACATTTTCCATACATTTTGTACTGAAAAACGATAAATCAACTCGTAACTCACAACTCTTTTTTCGCTGACTATACATTTTCTCAAAAATCTGTGAATGCAGTTCAGAATATCTTAAAAAGTTGTGGATAGTCTCCTAGGAACGTTTTCCTGTAACTATAACGGTTAAGGTACCTGCCCTTACTGACCCGTCTCAAAAATCCACCCTGTATATTCTCTCCGTGACTCGGCGGCTGATCCACTTTTATCTTTTTTCCCCGCGAATAGCTGTCACTTATATTTTTCCACTTTTTTGCAAATCAGATGCTGAAATAAAAAAAAATGTTTTTGATATTTGAGTACTGGATGTACATACAATGATGGACCTTCAATACTCATTCAAGTGTGGATTTTCAACAATCATATAATGTATAATATAAGATACCTGCATACATATATACAATATCTTAAAAGATAAAACGATACCATCATCCAAATCACTAGAAGACTGGAAAATTATAACACAAGGATTTGAAAAAAATGCTGACTTTCCGCATTTATTTATTTATTTATTTATTTAACTTTTTGCACCATACATATTATGTACAATAGCAAAGGCGGACTTAATGCTAAAAGCATTCTCTCCCAGTCAACCTTCGGATAGTATGAACACAACGATATGGCGGTACATCTAGGCTGTAAAAAAAAAAGAAATACTTAGGAACCAAAAAGAAATAATAATAATAATAGAATATAATTATATATATATCGGTGCAGTCTAAAATAAGTTCGTAATAATCGTTGAAATTAAGAAAAAGGGAACTGTCAAGAAGACAGACAGATTGAGAGTATCGCGAATCAAAGTAAACAACTAAATAACGTTGAATTGATAAAATCGGGTGTTATCAGGCAATAAACGGATAGTATCCTTGTGCCTGTCGAATTATGGGTTTTATTTAGTATCCTGGTAATCCTGACACATAAGTACGCCCACAGAGAGAGATCTATGTTCATAGTACTGAACTCAGATGATCTGAACATACGAATGAGTACCTCCACAGAGCCCTGTCCTATATCAGAAGTGGCCCAGAAACCCAGATGGTGAGATAATTTTCATGAGAATTTGAGAAGTAAATTTCAGAAAATAAATGAAGTTTGAATGACTTTTGAAATAAGCTTGAAGGAAAATTTTACGGGATACGATACAAAATCAATCAAACATAAAGGAGATGATGAGATCATGGAGTGTGATACTAAAGTTGGGCTTTATTTAAAAATCCGAGAAATAAATGGAAATGAGAATTTGGTTTCAGGTTTTTCACAAAAGGAATGCAAGATGAGTAGCCACAGTGAATATGATGTTTGATATCATGCAACTGAAAGTAACCTATCTTAAATTTTTCAGCTAAAAAAAAACGGCGAGATTTGAATCTGTGTATCTATTTGCTGCGAGTGTGAGCGGGGCTGGTTTCGTCCAAATCTCAACGAGTTGTTGATGCTCCTAGCGGCGAGGCGGCGCTGCTGTTGTGAGCGCTGTGTTTCGCGCTAATTACATGGCTTAATAGGCATAAAGCTTTCAATCGTTAACATTTCATTTACCTTTAGAGAACCCAATACTTAAAAACTTAAGATAATTATGCTAGGGTTGGTAAAGATGCAATTGTATATTGTACTAAATGAAGTAATCTCCTGGTTTACTATATGTGAAATAATATAGTGCATCATAACAACTAACCTACCCGTGCCGCTGAGTCAAGTAATATAACCAAGTGGTCACTCTAGCATATGAATCTTATCATTACATTATATTACTACACATTCTGTTTTTCATACGTGTTAAGATGGGCATGTAAAATCCTTGAATATAACATTGGCGTTTCCTACGTAGTTGAAACCCTTTAGTGCTTTTAAAGTTTTACTGCGAACTTCAATGATCGCATGTATGATTGCAGATTGTTGCAAAGTAGACTGAATGATAACTTAATATCTTCATGAGTAACAGTAACTGCATATTTAAATAGTAACATTATTTCATTTCATGTTTTGTGACAATATTTTGATAGAGATTGGGTTATTATAAAATTGCCATCCCTATGATTTGATATGTCACATGTTTTGACGTAAGTATTAAAATCTGTCGAAGTGACAACTGACCACAATAATTATGATGAAAATAAATTTTGAAATGTCATTCTCCTGCCGTGTTGACTACAGACCACTCTTCTACAGACTTACACATTTCAATAGAGTTGAATTTGAATATTATATTTGATTCGTAACTACTACAAATAAAATTGGGATATTATCAAATTAGCGTTAGAATAAATGTGATAAGATATAATGAATGCAGTAAAATCAGGTTGGATCCTAAATTCAAAAATCCATTTCAAATCATTGTGTTTCTTACTTTCTCGCTAATGATCGGTGCCGTTTCTTAAATTCTAAAAAGGCAAAATGTTGAAACAGGATTTGTTGGTAGGATGACGAGATGAGTTGTTGATACGACGTCAAGCTTTGTATCTTTCTTTTTATTAACTAATACAAAAGTAAATTGATTAATTGATGTGGTGCTGATGATTATTTGTTGATTGAATTGAAATTTAACGATGAATGAATAAACCACGCTGCGGACTAATGAGTCATATGTAGTGTTCTAACTTGTTATGTTATGAGATAAATTGTTTAACCAGTATGCTTAGTTGACTTCGTATTAAGCTTGGCTTAATAAGGGCTCTTTATCTGTAACAGCCGTGACTGTTTAAATTGTCTGAAGGTCAAACTGTTAAAGTAGAGATCAATGCAGTATTTCGCATGATGGTGTTGAGGCAGCTGGGCCAAAACAATGCTTAGTGACACTGGGTTGGGAACGCAAAAAAAAAGGCGTGTCCCGTGTGAGCACGCTCGAGTGAGGCGTATGTGGATTTAAGAGAGATCAGTGATATAAGTGTACCAAGCAAAGTGATTAATTTGTTGATTTGAAAAAAATATGATGATGATGATCAACCTTCAGCCATTTTTCTGTATGTTGAACTGCGCCATTAAGTGTACAAATCCAGGTTGGATATTGCTTAAACTGTGTAAATACTGGTTAGACAATAACAAAAAGTATCTTAATTCTGGTTAATAAGAGCGGTTTAAAATATCTTGAAGGTGATTTTGATGTTATAATTTGATGTTATGTTAATTGTGGTTTATCTTTAAAACGAAAGTTGAGCAGTATATACGGAAACGAGAGGGTTAAACGCCCTTCCGTTAATTTATTGAGGAATGATTGAGTTTATTGAATATAGTTGATATGGGAGTCGTGAAATTTTATCGGGAATTACGAGCACACACAAAACATACACACACATACACTTCCCTCACTTCATGAAGTCAGAATAGCCGAACGAAATACTGTGCTGATTTTGTCTTTACAGAATGATCACACGAGGACGTGTGAGTCGTCAGCGATGGCCGCAACAGTGAGAGGACCAACCAGAGAGGACGTACCAAACGATCGACGCGAGACGTAAAGACTTTAAAATCGTGCAAATAATAATTTGGTAGTTCCGTAATAAAAAAAGTGTTGTTATGGAGTTTCTTGCGCTGCTTCTTCTCCATAACGAGAACACATTGCGAAGCAGTGGTAATGCTAAAAAATGAACTGATGCTATTTTTGCGGGATTTCGGGCAACAAAGAGCTTTGTTGTAACCTTTGGCAGTAAAGTAAAGGAAAGTTTATGAGAATGCCTGTAGGTCATGTACCAGTCGATGTTGATATTAATAATGATTTTGCTGGAGAATAAGATAAGATAAAGAAGACTCGAGTTAGTAACTTTGTAGCGCCAGTGGCAATTACGATCGAAGTGCGATTCGTGTTTTGCTCTGGTATGATATGTGTATGGTAGCAACGGAGATTGCTGGTTGGCTTTGAAAGCCGTGGAGATTGAAGGACTTACTCGAGACCATTGAGAATGTTTGTTATTGCTTTTGATAATTGAAGTTAACGACTATGGTACGTGGCTCAGGATAATTATTCCAAATTCGTAATTGCTCTTGGAGATCCTTGTTTATGTAACGTTTGTTAAATATGACGCGATTTAGTACCATTTACACACGAGGACGTGTGTCTTGTCAGTATGGCCGTATCGGTGCAGTCTAAAATAAGTTCGTAATAATCGTTGAAATTAAGAAAAAGGGAACTGTCAAGAAGACAGACAGATTGAGAGTATCGCGAATCAAAGTAAACAACTAAATAACGTTGAATTGATAAAATCGGGTGTTATCAGGCAATAAACGGATAGTATCCTTGTGCCTGTCGAATTATGGGTTTTATTTAGTATCCTGGTAATCCTGACACATAAGTACGCCCACAGAGAGAGATCTATGTTCATAGTACTGAACTCAGATGATCTGAACATACGAATGAGTACCTCCACAGAGCCCTGTCCTATATATATATATATACCATACACACACATACACATAGGAATACATAAATAAATACATAAATATAGTATACATAAATACCTACACTCATTAATAAGAAAAAAAAAAAAAGCCTATGTACTATGTACTATAGATTAATATGACGTTTTAATTTAAGTTTATTCGTGTACATAAAATTTTAAATAAATAAATAAATAAAATTGGTGATGTGATTATGAATGGTGGTGCCCTACATATTTACAGTAATGTCCGTGAAGTCTTTTCTTGAACGAAAATTTACTAGCCGGCTTTCTGAGAATCACAGGCAAATCATTCCAAAGTCGAGCGGCTTGAACGGCAAAAGAATAAGACAAGAAACCTGAATGGTGAAGAGGAATGGAGAGAAGCAAGCTCTCAGTAGAACGCAGAGGCCGATCATGAAAGTCCCGTAAAAACTTGAACTTATTCTTAAGGTAAGTAGGAGAATGTTCATCATATAAGACGGAAAAGAGAGTAGAGAGTATCCTAGGTTGTCTTCGTAGGCGAATAGGGAGCCATTGAAGCTGACGACGGAATGAAGACACATGGTCGAACTTACGAAGACTAAAAATAAAGCGGATACAATTATTAATAAGACGTTCTAGTTTGTTCAGGAGATCTTCATTGAGATCTGTATTACACACATCACAGTAATCGATAACGGGGAGGATAAGACATTGCACCAGACAAATTTTGGTCTTAATAGGGAGAAACTTTCTTAGTCTATTCAGGGCACAAAGTTTACCTGTAACCGATCTACAAATCTCATTAACATATGTAGCCCAATTTAAATTACAGTCCAAATATAAACCTAAATTTTTAACTGTACCGGAAAAGGGAATAATAGAACCTTCAAACGTGACCGGCGTAACAAGACCAAGATCAACTTTAACTAACTGACGATTACTGCCTATAACGATGGCTTGACATTTATTCGGATTAACCGAAATGCCGAATTTGTTCGACCAAGTAGCTATGCGGGCCAGATCTGTGTTGATTTTGCCAACTGCATCATCGAGTGCATCTACCTCAGTTTGGGTGTAAATTTGGAGGTCATCAGCGTAAAAGTGGTAAGAGCAACTAAGGCAGGAAGAGAGAGAGTTAATAAAAAGAGAGAAAAGGAGAGGAGAAAGAATCCCGCCCTGTGGCACACCAGAAGAAAGAGCACACCAGTTGGAAGCATTGTCTCGGAGCTATTGATGGTAAATACATCCGAATGATAAAACAGCAGATAATTTCATTATATTCCATTACTCCGTCTCTGTTCGACCCAGCTTCGTTATGTTGTTATAGTTATACGAGTACCTAGTACAGAAGATGCCTTCCTTGTGTAGAAATAGTTTATTGCATACGAGGGGCGGCTGAAAAGTTCTGAGCCTAGGGCATTAAAAGTCTAGATAAAAATCTAAATAAAATTTATTTTTTAATATAGTCCCCCTGGACTTCAATGCACCTTTGACATCTTTTATAGAGGGCTTGTATCCCTTATAAAAACTAACCCGCGTCTTTGGCTAGAAAATGTTCATTAACGGCCGCCTTCAGCACATTCCTTCCTGAGACTTTCTGATTGTTATAACACTGTATTAATGAAGTTTTTAAATCATATTTCACGTTACACATAAAGTTTATTATTTTTGTTTCGTTTATATGTTGATTTTTAAGCTTATTTAAATGACACTAATCATGAGTAGTATTTTCAAGTTTTAAACTGAACGGCTGCACTATTTTTGAAGATAACACTCACACTGTGGATTTTCAACTTTAGAAACTTTTTTATATGCACAACTGATCAATTATTGCACTTTTTATATTTTTAAAACTCAGAGCAATATTCTCACGCACTATCACATAATGCGCCACCTGGCGAACCTCTTTTTTTTTTCGCTTTAGGATGACATCTGAACTTTTTGAGGTGTCGATAGCAATCATTAACTCGCCTTGGGTCGTAACTTTCGGTAAAATGCGGGCAGTGCCGCTTGCAAAAAGCTGCGTAAGTGGTTCTGCTAGATTTTGGGTAGTAGAACAGATCTGCTGGCCGTAGGAGGGAGGGGAAGTGCAATATTTCAGCGCGCGGTAGGTAACATACCCAACCGTTGCCAACCCTAAAGTTATTCCGGCTGTTATCGCCAACGGAGCCAGTATATGTGACATTTTGAATGACGATTCGTCTTGCCAGGGACCGCACGAGTTTAAAGGAGCAGTCAGTTGTGCTGTCTGAGTCCTCCAGTAAAACCATAGTGGCGTCTCTCTACAACTCCGTCGTTTGCCTTGTTGTAACGGTTGATTTGTGTTATTCCGTTGTAGGTCCATCGAGGTTCCGTCATGATTTTCCTCTCGATGTGTGTCTCTATCCCCTCTCTAATAATCATCTCTCTCCTTGAGAGTATCCTTAGTCCTTGTCTGTCCATCTCTTGCGTTAGGATGGTTGCACATTGGGCTCTGTACTTTTCTGTTATCTTCTGTCCGTACATTCTGACGTTCAAGAATGAGACCGCTGACTCTACGTCGAATGGTGTTAACTGTGCGGCTAGGTCTTGTGTTGCACGTGTCGCTTCGATTGCTTCCTCTATTTGCGCTGCTGGCGCTTGCGGTATGAAGATTGGGTGTACCGGCCCTCTTCCTCTGTTTCCTATTCCAAACCACCTCAGCCATCCAGGTGGGTTTTGCTCTGCGTCCATCATTGGTGGATCTGCTTCCTCTGCCATTGTCTAAAATCTGTACCAAGGTTTTGGGAATCCGTTGGTTTTAAATGTCGTGTCTATGTGGTCGAGCTTCGCTCGCTCGTGTTTTCTCTTTTCTGCACTCGACCAGAGTGTTGCTTCTGAATAGATGCCTAGCAATACGTCAATTGCTATACAAATCGCGGTCGTCTTCGTTACAGCTCTAACTACCCTTGCTTTGACGTACTCCTCGCCTGTGGAGTCGGGCAAAGCGGGGTAAACCCGGAGCTTAGCACGGGTTAAAAACGCTCTAAAATCTGCCACGGGGGTTTCTATACGTACCTGAATTACCTCGATTTCCAAAATATACTGACTCTTCCTGATTCTGGCGGCTACATGAGGCCTCTTCATCCTTCGCTCCTCTGATAGCATCCTTCAATGCTGTATAATTACGGGCTGTTAAAATAGTACTAATTTGGCGATTTCGCAAGCCACTAACGAAACTTTTGATAGCGATTCTTTCGTTTAGCGGGCGTAGTATCTTAAATGCATTCTGATCGCCATCGGCTTGTGAAATCGTCAAATCGACGAATAATTTTTCTATTTTACTACCGTACTGGTCTAATGAGGATCCGTTTTGTTTTATTTGCACTAACTCATTGTGAATCGCCGTATCCGATTTCTTCGTAAGTAAATGAGTTCGCATATCGTTTAGGAGTTCATCGCACGAGTCATATGATTCTAAAAGTCTCAACTTAGCATTTTGTGTTAGGCGAGTTTTTAATACAAATTTAATTAACATACTCTTACCTTTGTCATCAAGTGTCGAGTTGTACAACTCGATTGCGTCCATCAGGTTCCTCGTGACCTGCTCCTCACCTGTCATCACAGGGAGCATAGACACCGCTGTTTTAAAATTAAAAGTTTCCATTGTAATAGTTTTAACACCTAAATCTACCTTAGAACTTGATTGAGAGCTATAATCCGTAGAGCAAAATGTCTCAATTTGTAAATATACGTCCTTTATAGAATCGCAATATGATTGTATATCAGTTAATGCTTGGCCTATAATTTCTTTATTATCAATCTGTTTACTCAGGATATTTAAACACACAAAAAAATCCTTTTGTAACTTACAAGCTTCGCTTAATTTTTGTTGTAATATATCCTTTGTCCTTCTAGCATAGCTTAATTTAACTAAACTATCTTTGATATGCTTAAGACCTTCGTATATATTTTTTAAATCACTAGCCATTACAAAATTTAATTAATAAAATTTATTCTGACGATGGACAGAATTATTACAACAAAAGTTAGACATGTTTTAACAAATAATGATAATAGAAAAGAAATAGAGACATTTCTTACAGCTAATGTTCATAATTAGATATAGCATTTGATAAAAAAAAAATATTGAGTACCTCACTGCATCATATCTTACTATATACCTACGTATTTCACTTCACTCTCACTTTGCACTGTTTTACACTCAACACTTTATTTTCTTAACGTCTCGGTCGCTGCGCCCTCTCGATGGCCAGCGTAGTAAACTGTAGGTTCCCGAGGTCCTGGGTTCGATCTTCTGAAGGAGCGTCTCAAATTTTGCACCATAGTTTCCTCCCTTATCCACGCCAAATGACATCTTTTGTACATCTTATAACCTGCGTACAACACTCCAATTCCCAGAATTGTGCAAATTACAATGAGCACAACACTTATGGTAGACAGATGGAATTTTACCTCGGAAGCTGTGTTTGAACCCAACGCATTTTGGGTAATAATTACGTCTTCTTTCTCGACGGTAGAGCGACACATATTTCACTTTTTTTTTTACAGGCGAGATTCGAATTTAAATACTAGTCCATAAAATCACGCGTAACGCGACACGAGCGAACTCAACCAGAACGCCGTACATGGCAGGGTCGCCATATAAGGTTGGGTGTTCGCGATGCGAAGATAAACTACATAACTCCTTGAGTAACTATTTATTACTGCCTCCTAGTCAGAGATGCACCAATTAATATATATGTAACTATGGGTACTACAATCCAACTCATCACCATTTAAGTATTCTTTTGATGTTTGTAGCTCATCGAATTTAGCGAACATTTCTATAAATTTATTTAACTTTAAAGTTAACTGGTTGAATAATATTTCACTCATTGGACCATCGTCAAGAGCTGACAAATATTTTTGAAATCTAGTTACTTGTCCTTTCATTGAGCTACGCTTACATCTCAGCTCGGCAAGCCGAGCTTCCTGATTAGTTAAATCTCCATTTTTGGATTCTGCCATGTTGAATTAATTTTATTGTGGCGCACAAGGAGAATTATTCAAATATTTTAATTGGAAAAATAATAATGCGTTAAAATAATTTAAGTAAGAGAGTTAAGTTAAGTGAACTCGCGAGTTAATTTAAATTGCAAGAATAAATTGGCTAAACGGCTTACGCTCCTTGTATTGTAACGGCACGCAGCACGTGGTCGATAAGGCGCGATAGGCGCCCGAGTGGCTCGGTGGCGAGATGAGTCACGCGCCGCGGCCCGATGAGGCGCGGGACCGGAAACGGCGGCAGCGCGGCGGACGGCCGGCGCACGCGGTGGCCGCTCACTATCGAGGCGACCACGTGATTTAAAAAACACGTGGTTTGCTGAAAGGGTGCGAAGACACAAGCATGAACAGAGGTGCAATATGCGATGCTTAGGTGAGTTTAATGCGACAGTGCGGGTTTAAATTGTTATGCAGAATGGATAAGATTGCAAAAAAAGACACGTGATGTCGGTATGCAGATGCGTGCAACGCAATAAATGTATGATGCCACTTTATGCCCTATATTAATGACAGTGAGCACGTAGCAACGCTAAATAAGGGAGGATGAGCCTAAATGCTATTTAAAAAGTGCAATAAGTACACGTAAAAAAAATAATGAAGGCAACTAAGAACAGGCGTAAATTAGCCGATGCTTATTTAATTGCACCGGCGTAGGCAACACGCTCTTAACACGCGGTGAGTCTGCCCAGGTATCGCTCATCAGACAGAAATAATGATATGTTGCCTACAAGCTAGCTACTGGAAAACAAAAAACGAACGGGTAAAACGGGTAAAATAATAATAGGAAAAAAAAGAAAGGAAAAGGTATTGGGCTCACGGCACGTCCCTAGTTGGCAGGCGTTCACAGGCGCGGGCAAATGGCCGCGTGGTCGCGGCGTGTTCACCGCCACCCTCGCGGTCGCTGCACGTGGAGGTCCGCCGCACGTGGGTCGCAGCTGCTAGCGTTCGGCGCCTTACGCACGAGTGCGTTGTCCCGGCGTGACCTTCGTTGTCCTCGCGACGTCGTTGCGCCTCCCGGCGCGTGGAGACCCGCTTCCCGTGGCTT
This sequence comes from Thymelicus lineola, assembly GCA_963932265.1. Taxonomy (NCBI): domain Eukaryota; kingdom Metazoa; phylum Arthropoda; class Insecta; order Lepidoptera; family Hesperiidae; genus Thymelicus; species Thymelicus lineola. Next base: position 1,142,209 of record OZ010702.1, on the reverse strand, counting down.
GCCGCTGCTGGCGGTCGGCGCCGTGCGCTCGATCGCGTAGCCCCCAGGGGCGTGGGTTGAACCGCGTCCACGTCCTGTCACGGTCGCCAAATTTTCCCATGTACACGCATGCACAAGGGAAAATCAAAGAAGGTTAAACTTCACAGTATTTATTATAACAATTACCATCTCGTGCTATACAATAGCTTTAAATACTAATTAATAATATATATGATGGCGATACGCGTGGGAGCAAGATAATGCGTGAAAAGAGGCCGCTCAACTCAACTCAACTCATTTTCTTCTCTCACGACCTGTTGGGTCGTGGGGGTTTCAGTTCCGGGGCCTTGCCCCCCTACTGAGGTCTTCTTCGCAGCTCGTGGCTACGAGCTGGTCCTTGGGTTGGGCCCTTGGGTCCGTGGTCATATCCGGTTGTGGGTTTGTAGTGTTTCCGTGGGTTGTGGCTGGGAGGCCACGGCGTCAGTTTCGGTGATTTTTCACGCGGCCCGGGCGATCAGGCCCTACCGGGTTAATCCCGCTGGTGGGAAGCCCAGCAGGAGCCGATCAGCGACCGGGCAGCGGCTTGGGTCATGTCTTGTGGTGTTATGCGGTTGGTGTTATGCGGACCGACGGTCCGGGGGGCGGGCGTGGTGCGGCGCCAGCTCACTCAGATGAGGGAACGGCGCCGCATCCGCGCGTGCGAACATCATACGCGCCAGGTGCTCGACGAACGTGTCCAGGCTCTCGACCCTAAGGTCCCTCTGGATGGTCGTGTTCCTCACATACCACGGTGCTCCTGCGATGCGGCGTAGAGTCTGCGATTGTACCACTCGCAGACGTCGTCGCTGTGGTTCGCTCGCGAGCGCGAACCAGGCGGGCGCCGCGTATGTGAGGCGGGAACGGATGTAGGTTTTCCAAATTGCGAGCTTAACCCGCAGAGGGAGTCTTGAGGAGAGCGCTGGACGGAGCGCTGCAGCTGCTGCCTTGGATTTATTAATGGTCTCCGTTACGTGGGGCTTCATGCTCAGCTGTGCGTCGAGCGTTACGCCGAGGTACTTGGCGCGCATGGTCCATGGTATGTCTGTGCCTTGGAGCTTCAGTGTCGGGTCCTTCTCGGTAGTTCCTCCGAGGCGGATGGCTTGTGTCTTGCCGACGTTCACTGTAAGCCTCCACTCGTGCAACCACTGGGGGAGGGCGTCCAGAGTCTTCTGCATTTTGAGCGCGGCGTGCCTTGACGAGAGCGACGTTGTCAGGTACGCCGTGTCATCCGCGTAGAGGGCGAGTAGTGCCCCTCCTTCCGCAGGGATATCGTTGGTGTAGCACGAGTAGAGGACCGGGGACAGGCAGCTCCCTTGCGGGACACCGGCCTTTATAGGGCGCTCGGAGGATAAAGCGCCGTCCACCGTGACACTGAAGCTCCGGTTTTCCAGGAAGCTGGAGATCACCCTGATGGTACGCTTGGGCGCCGACGTCTGCATGATCTTGTAGAGCAGGCCGTCGTGCCAAACACGGTCGAACGCCTTCTCCATGTCAAGGAATACCGCACATACACGTTCTCGCTTGTTGAGCGCCGTGGTGATGTGGTGCAGTACCCTTGACAACTGGAGAGTGGTGCTATGTTCCGGCCGGAAACCGAATTGTTCCGGGCGAGGCGATAAATGGGGCGCTAGTTGTCGCAGCAGGAGTTTTTCAAACACCTTCGACAGCGTGGGCAGCAGCGTGATTGGCCTATAGCTCTCAGGCTTCAGGATGTTCTTCCCCTGTTTCGGGAGCATGATGACGTGGCCGGTCTTCCAGGACTTCGGGAAAGTCCCCGTGCGCAGGATGCCATTGAATAGGCGGGTTATTGCTCCAATGGTTCTACGTGGGACGTGTCTCAACGCCGTATTCGATACTCCGTCTGCGCCGGGGGCTTTCTTGGTGGGGGACGTGACACCATGCTCGGTGAGAAGACGACGGGATCTTCTTCAGGAGCTATAGGCGTTGCTAGCTGCTGTCGGACTTCATTCTCGACTGCTGCGACGTGCTCTGCCTCGTCAGTGTTGTTCGGCCGGAACTGGCGTTCGAGGTGTTCGGCGAAGATCTCTGCGCGATCTTCCGCCCAGTAGCGTAGCGTACCATCGCTGTGCATCAGCGGGCGTACCGGGGTTGGGGTATTCGTGAGGGAGCGGCAGAGGCGGTGTATCGATACCCAGTCCTCTCCGCAGACGTCGATATGTGCTTCCCAACTCTCGGTCGCATTTGCTTCCAACTCGGCCTTCAGCCTCTCTGTGGCTTTGTTAAGCTTGGTCTTCAGCTGGGGACATCTGGTTTTCTGCCAGCGTTTGCGCAGCTTCCTCTTTACCTCTAGCAGTTTCCTGATATGTTGAGGGAGAGGAGGTAGTCTTGTCTGCTTAGCGTCTGTTTTGGTAGCGTTAGCTGCAGCGTTCTGAATGCTGGCAGTAATGTCCTCCGCCAGCTGATCCACTTCTTGGGCCTCCCGGATAGGCCGAGTTGGGGTGGTGATCTCCAGCTCTTCCGTGAACTCTTCCCAGTTCACGCGTCGACGTGGTCTCGCCGAGGTTTTCGTAGGCTGTGCCGCCAGGACTAATAGGACCGGTGCATGGTCCGAACCAAGGAAGTCCTGTAGCGTCTCAAGCGTTGGCTGGCAGTTTAGGCCGCGGTGTACGGCTACGTCCAGAACGTCCGGTAATTGCCCTTGTATGTCCGGGAAGTGCGTCGGGAAATCTGGTCCGCTGATCTCGTACCCGCGGCGCTCGGCATCGTCGAACAGCAATCGTCCATTCCTGCACGATGTATGGCTGTTCCACCCCGGGTGTTTAGAGTTCCAATCTCCTGCGGCGATAGTTGGAAGCGGCGAGTCCAGTAATTGGTGGACGTCAGCCAGCTTCAATAGGCCTCCAGGTGGCCTGTATACTGCGTACACCCGGAGCGGAGTTCCTGCGATGCACACTTCTACTCCTAGCGCATACATCGATTCCAGTTGTAGTGGTGGCAGCGGTTGATGGACGACGCGTCTTCTTACCAGCACTGCCAGCCCGCGGTAGGGGACTCCGGTACTAGAGACTTCGTCCTGTCGGTAGATGTGATAACCCGGGAACTTGACCATATCTGCCGTCGTCAGAATGGTTTCGTTGATCAGGACCACGTCGACGTTCTGTTCTCGCAATGTCATACGCAGTAGTGCGACCTTGTTCCTAAGGCCGCGGGCATTCCAGAAAAGCATCCTTAAGGGTTTGCTATCCATGGTCAGGCCTTGTTAGGTCGGCAAGTCCCTTAAGGATGACGGGCATTGGGTCCGCGCCTTCCTTGATCGCCGTGAGCAAGGCGAGAATCAGAGCGATGGATTTTTCCAGCGCTGTTTGTGGGTCTGACAGCTTATTTGCTGCAGCAGGCTTCGATGTCGAGGGCTCCTCGCCCTTCTGTGCCTTCTTGGCTTTCTTCTTTTTCTTAATTTGGAGGGGTTTTGTCCTCGGCGTCGGATCGTTGGCAGCAGCCATCAGAGACGCAGTCGTGCTCTGCGTCTCTGGTGCCTGTTGCTCGGTGGTCTTTGTGGGCCTGCTGCGCGACCTGGACTTAGTTCTTCCTGTCTGCGCTACTGTGCTCGCCCTTTTGTTCCGCGCCTCCCTTTTGAATGGTTATTAGGCTTCGAATAACGGTACAGTTGTTTAATAAACACGTTTTACCTACCAATAAAACGTATATTAAACATACTTACCTTATTCGAAGCCTAATAACCAGTATGAGATATGCCTTTGCCTTCGTTCCGTGTTTTGTCCCTTTCCCTCCTTATTCTTTACGATTTTCCCTCTCTTTCTCACCTCCCTCCATGCACCAACACCAGCAGAGGAGTCGCATGAGGCGATATTCCTCATTACGTCGGTTGTTTCGTTGGTTGTATGTAACCAGGCAGTGTTATAAGTTATTAGGCTTCGAATAAGGTAAGTATGTTTAATATACGTTTTATTGGTAGGTAAAACGTGTTTATTAAACAACTGTACCGTTATTCGAAGCCTAATAACCAGTATGAGACATGTTTGTTATCGCCTGGTGGTGGTGCAGGACGACGTCAATGTGACAAGGATGTGCTCCAGCACTGACTGTAAAAGTATGTTATTGTTATGTATACTGTTATCAAATATGCTTTAAGGTGTGGCAAGTGATAACTACAAAATAAGATAGAGTAGTCTGAGTAAGTAAGTAGTTATGATCAAAAAATCAGGGAAGTATAAAAAATAAATATTGTTGATCCACTTCAAACTTGTTTAATTTTTCCACTAAGATCAAAAATAAAAATCATATCCAAATTATGATTGACAATAAGAATATTCAATTATAATCAAACTAATCAACGACGTTAAACAATGAAGGTATTGTACTATTACAAGAATTAATCACTTGGCGACAGTAGAATTTTTTAAAAGTTTGCGCTGATTTCCAATTTCCACGGGAAAGTATTTCTTCAATTGGATCATTATTGGTCCAGCTTTTAGAAGCGACAGCTGCTCGAAAACTTCCCGCGGGTGCATCAACACCGGCTTCTTTTAATACATTTTTAATCCAATTTGCGATAATACATCGAGAAGCAGCTTTAGATTCGCCACAAGTTGAAATAAATAAGTTGGAACATTTTGCAATTCGTCTCCTGTCGTTGCCAATAGCTATAAGACGATTGATCCAGTAGACAGGGTCTAATTTTACGTTATCACAATTTTTATTTAATCGCCAGCCCGATTGACGATGGTTAGAGGAATCTGTCTTTGAGCCAAATGCCGGCCAAAAAATAATGTGATCATCTGATATAATACAGTTATCTGCATTCACATGTAAAAGGGTAAGGTCGTGCACTCTTCTACCTGAGCACAGCAAGAGAATGGTTGCCGTATATTTCGATACCTGGAATAAATTAGTGACTTCAGGATCTATACCACTCATATATTTTACAACCAGATCTACATCCCACACTGGGGGCTTAGTTGTTACCGGATACTGTAAGGAAATAGATTTTAACACTCTTTTTACAAGAGGGTGACTGCTTAGACTTTGAGACAATTCTGGATCACTTAAAGTTGCAACAGCAGATTTTTGCATTAAAATCGTATTATAAGCTAGTCCTTCTTTCTGGTGCAAATCTGTTAAATATCTAGCGAGGTCACTTCCACTAGGGTTCTTTATGTGAACGTTGTTTTGTTGGCACCAGTTAAGCCAACGGGACCAAGCTGATTGATACGTTTTCATGGTTGATGGCCTCCAACTTTTCCTGAGAAGCTCCTTTTGTTCATCAGACCACCCATCTAAGCATCTCTCCCACCCCGGCATTTCCAAATTTCTAGTGTCATTGTTGATACATTGGGTGGAGGCAATCCTGTTCGAACGTCTATCAAGACGTCGTGTAGCTTCTTGATTGTAAATGGAGCCGCTATCGCCCTGCTCTTTAGGTCTGCGCGCCAGAACACTTGCTTCCATCTCGGGGCTACAATCAGGGATACTCCTCGACAGTGATTCAAGTGTTGTAGAACTTTCGGTATAAGAAACGGAGGTGGGAAGACCCACGCCAGTTGGTAGTTCCATACTTGAGACAGTGCATCGTGGAACTCCGCTTGTCGATCCTTGTGATCGAGGGTGCAATATCTTTGTACTACTCGAGTTAGACGTGAGGCAAATAAGTCTATTATCGGATATCCCTGTTTCGCAAACACCTTGGTTGTCAAGCGTGGTAGTAGATGCCATTCTGGATTCCTCCTGAGTCTCGACAATCGATCTGCCTCTACGTTGTAGACTCCTGGAATGTAGTGGGCTGTCATGCTCATTTTGTGGGTGTCTATTATGTGAAAAATTTGGTAAGTCAAATCCAAGAGAGCAAGTGATTTGGTCCCGCCCTCGTTGCGTAGGTAGGCAACTGCGCTCTTGTTGTCGCATTGTAAATGAATCGATGCGTAGCGAAGGCTCGGACCTTGATCTTGTAATACCTTTAAGATAGCAAGAAGTTCCTTGCGATTGCAATGTAGCTTCTTTTCTGATTGAGACCATGTCCCCATTAAACTCTTGCTGTTTATTTGTGCACCCCACGCTTGATCTGATGCATCCGTAACAATGTAGTGCGTTGGATTTTGAGGATGAATCAAAGAGAAGTCGTCTATGTGATTTAACCACCAAAGAATTTCCGCTCTCACTAATTCGTTGAAATTTGTCAATTTTATTCCCTTCTTTAGAGTTTGAATCGTTAATTTCTGTAACTGGCGGAAATGCAATCTGCCTCTGGGAATGACAAAACTGGCAAAATTGAACATCCCGACCAATCTCTCCAATTTTGTTACGCTCACTGGTTGTTTGCGTAAAATCTCGTCTATCAATGTTCTCAACCTCAGGCGTTTCTTGTCTGGAAGCATTTTCCGGTTCAGCCACGGATCCCAAAGAATTCCCAGATATTCTAAACATTTCTGTGGTTGTAACACCGACTTGTTCCAATTTATCGTCCATCCTAAATATTTCAGAATGTCCAGCGTTATCCTTAAATGACTCATTAGAGTTAAACGATTTCTGTGGACTATCAAGCAGTGGCGGCTGGTGGATCCTAGAAGTGGTGGTGCACTGTATAAGCGTATTTTTAACGACTGCCAAGAGAGAAAAAAAATATTTTTCGATTTACACTCTTGTTTCAAATTAAGAAATGGCCAGGGCGGTCCTGCCGATTTTATTTCTAATTTTTGTTCAAATGTTTTGTTTTTACTCTTAATAAAGTCAATGTTAAAGTTAGTACTCATTTTTACATCTATTTACTCACGCACAATGTCCCACAACTCAGTAACTATATAATATAATATTAAAAATCCTTGCAGAATGTAAACAATTAACAATATAGAAGATCATTGATTAGCAAACACAAAAACTCCTTCGAGCTTACCGGCGATGCGCGCGCGAATTTCGTCAAAACTTCGTCCCGCTCTCGGTAATCTTCGGTGCGCTCGTGCGGCGCTCGAAAGCGGTCATATTTCGCCATACATTTACTATTGAACTAGCTCTGTCTCACGCGCCAGGCGTTTTCGGTTGCATTTCATAGAAGTTGTATGAACACTCGCCGTGCGCTCGGAGCTAGCGCACCGGGAATATTGAGTCCCGCGAAATTGAGTCTAAATGCTTTAGCAAAGAGCTTAAATTGTTTTATCATAATTTCGTTAATATTGGATAGATCGTTAATCAAATAATTTACTAAACATTTTTTGTTTTATTTTTCTAAACGTTCATAAACGTTTGTATGTATTAAAATCTGGCAGTTCGGCGCACGAGTGCACTTAAAGTACAGCCGCCCCTGCTATCAAGAAGTCGTCTAGGTAGACTATAAGGCGTATACCTTTTTCTCGAAGGATTTGAGCAATCCAATTGCTTATGGATGCAAATGTCTTTGGCGCGGAGTTCAAACCGAATGGTAGGCAGTTCATTTGCAGCAGTTCGCCGTGATATAGGAGACGAAGAAACCTCGTGTGTGATGGGTGTACAGGTACGTGGAAGTAAGCCTGTGAAAGGTCTATTTTTAATAGCCAATCGTCCGCCTGAAGAAAATCGGGAATTTTGTAAATGTTGATCAGCCTAAACGGAGATATCGCAACGTATCGATTCAATTTCTTTAAGTTGAATATCGGTCTCATCGTATTGTCCTCTTTGGGAACCAGGAACATCGGAGATAAAAAACTGGGAGATATGGGAACCGCTGAGAGGACTCCGTCTGCCTTCATCTTTGAGATTGCTCTCGACATATCTGCAGAAACTGGCGTTGCCTGTTGCCTGCTGTGTAGGTCTGGTATGTGAAGAGGTGGCTTTTTCATAAATGGGATACGGTAGCCTGAAATAATTTTTAAAATATATTGAGGAGCTCCCAATGTCTGCCAACTGTCCAGATAATTGATCAGCTGGCCGGCTAGGAATTGACTCGGTGAGTCAGAATTTCCGAGGTCGTCCTCTCCTATCCCGGTGGGATGAGGGAGAGTGTTTACGAGTATATGTTGTGTCGTGCGTAGGTCCTCCATTGCGTGATCGGAAAGACTGTTGCTTGCTTCCACGTCCTCGAAAGGATCTATTAGCATTTGAAGTGGTATTTGATTTGTAGGGTAAATTATGCCCCCCCTTTTTAAACGGTTGAACAGGTAAATTGCGTTCTGTAGCCGTTCTAGATGTGCTTGGATCGGATTGCGGTGCAAAAACGCGATCCTTATCTTGTGACCAAAAAACTTTCTTGACACCTCCAGCTTTTTCTAAGACAGTTGTAAACTTTTCGGCTTCAAAAAGATTTTGACAAGATGGCGGTATATTTCGCAAAGTATTTTTGTGTAAAGGATCCTTCACTGCCGCCAAAATAGTTTCCCTGCGCTGCTGAATGACTTCAGCCCGATGGCCACAAACTAATTGAAGGGCATCACTAGAGATTTTAGAATAATCTCCAGTCACAAAAATGTCTTGGATTTTATCATTTATATTAGCAAAATTAAGGTCAGGCGTTGCCTGAGCCCACATTAAAAAGCTACGAAGCTCTTTTTCGAGGTGATCTTTTTGTTTAATCAGAGCAAAACTTAAAGAAGCAAACGCTTTATCAGCATTAATCAAACTTCTAGAGGTATTGTAACGTTTTACTTCTTCGTTAGAGAGCAACTCCGAGAAACCAGGACTATGGCGGTAGTTCTTTTGCACGTCTGAATATCTCACACTGCGCCAGTCCGAACTTTCTAACCGCTGAATATTCTTTAAAACCTCTAAATAAGCCGTTGGCGTTTTTAAGATATCTGGTTCTTTCAATTTAGTCCCGATAGTTAGGGTAAACTGAGGTTGTTCGTCAATAACACTATTCACATTTTCATCATCATGTTCATACAATACTCGGCTAACATTATCATCCACGCAATCACTATAATAACCACTAGGTTCGCGAGTTATTTGTTTTTTTAGTTTAGCCACTTCATTTATTAATTTATCAATTTTTTTTATTTTGGCGGTACTTTGACTTTCTATTTCGGCGTTTGCCGCGTGAACATGACGAGTCTGAACAAGAACTCGAACTGGATGATGATGAAGAACTAGATTTACTTCTATGTTTCCTTTTTCGAGAAGAAGTTTCTTTTGGTTCCAAGTTATTCGAATCGTTAATATCCATCTTACTCAATTAACGAACGGTAACACCGTTTAAAACTCACTCGAAATAAATGTTACTAAATAAATGGCAAAAAGTAATAACTTCAACACTTTTTAGAAATATAAAATGTCAAGAAATATAAAATGCCCTTCAACCGTTGATTTGACATTAGCGCAATATGGCGCGTCTGTTGAGTCCTGTGATAGGACTTTCAACAGACTGGGTGTGCGAACACATTTTTAAAATCTAGGTTCGGAAAAACTAAGTTTTCTCGGAATCTAATTGGAATTTTGTACAAATCCAATTAGATTTATCATTAACATAATATTCTTTATGTAATTTCTAATACTACACTTTACTTTGAACTGCATTGCAAATTATCTATGGGAAACAATATGGGTTACCTAAAACTTAACTTTTATTTTCTGATTTCTAAAAAATAAAACGATTGGTGGATGTTATATTATATTTTTTTAATACAATCTTACATATATGATATAATAAAAACCAAATGGCATATGTTCCAATACATGTTTTTTATACTACACTTGTTTTAAAAGTTTGGATCATAAAAGCCCCTCTTCAAATGTCACATAAGTGGGTCTCATATTTCATTAGTTTATAATACATTGTAAGCATCAGGGACGGATCATTTTTTGTTTACAATAATTTAAGCTTATCGCCGAGCTAGTTTAAACAATGGTAAGTTGTTATATTCAACATATCTTGAGTATGAATGTCTCAAACATGAGACTCATAATTGGTACAAAAAACACTGCCTCATAAAAACTATGATTTTACAGAATATGTACCTAAAGGAATTATAATAATTGATTATTCAAGATTTACATGAAACCAGGCATTAATTCCAATCAAAAAAGATACATATTTGGAAGAGAAATATAAAAAAATGCTCTTAAATATAGTGAAAAATGAACACTTTTTGCTCCATAAAGGGCTATATAGTATGGAAGCGACTTATTATTATTATTATTATTATTATTATTATTCTTAACTTAGCTTTATTTACTAAGTTAAATCAATTACTAAGTTGAATCAATAAAACATTTTTTTTTTTTTTTTTTCAAATAAATAACTTTTAACTAAAAAAAATGTCAGCTGTCACGAGACGGCTGGCAGATGTGAAACATACAAAGTATACAAGTGCTTATTACAGATAAATGCGCACTTTAATCATAAAAATAAAATTTAAAATAATGAAATTAAAATAAATTAATTATTAATTTTCATTTTTTTTTTAATTATATGCAATATAAATTGTATAAATTTTAATCTACCAAGGGAGTAAAACCAGCAAGATGGAGCGCTTGTAATAAAAAAATCAACATTGCTAATCTCCAGTGGAAATGTACAAAAATTATACGGTAGTTTAAAATATAAAAATTTATACAAAATGCACAAATTTACATTTTAACAAGCATACAAAAATTACAACATTATACAAAATACACAAAATACACATTAACAACACAACAATTGCGAGTTGCATAGCTGACACGACGATGGTAACCACAGCCATATAATTCAAAATCATTTATTCATATAGGTATCATTGATACACTTAAGCATGTCATTTTTTTTAATCAACCAGCTTTTCGCAAAGGTGCTTTGACATGGAGGTGAAGAAAAGCCGTAAAGAAACTCTTCAACACATAGTTTAAAAATAAAAATACATTGGTATATTTATTACAAAAAATACGACGATGGTATCCCCAGCCATATAATAAGCCTCATGCACATTCATACAAATCACGCACACATACATACCTTTCAGCACAATGCAGCATTTTTTTCTAATACTTCACTACAATATGGATGGTAATAACCCCTACATACATACATACCTACATACGATCACGTCTATCTACCTACCAACATACATACTTACATACAATCACGGCTCTAACGGTCTTTAACGCTAGTGGCTAAATATCCAGTTAAGTACATGATTATTTTTCAAAATCATCTTTAACGCTAGTGGCCAAATATCTAGTGTGTTACGTACAATTTTTCAGAATTATCCTAAACGCTAGTGACCAAATACCCGGTGTGTGTGTGTGTGTGTGTGTGTGTGTGTAAATAGTATAGTGTAACTGTAAAGTGTTACTGTGAAGTGTGGTATGGCTCAAAACAAGTGTACGTGCACATTGCCACATTGCAAGCTTTACAATATGATGAAGTCCGTGTCTTACAGACGGCGCATTGGCGCTTGAGTCGGTGTGTCGAGGACTTCATCATATCGTAAAGTGCTGGGCAATGTACTGTGCTGGTGCTTGGTGTGATGGTTGGAGTGGGTGCAGGTGTTTTGTGTCTTGTTAATAAATCAGCTATTAACACCTTCCGGAATTTCCGGTGTGTTAATGGCTGATCTAGTAGGATGTGCGAGTTGAGAACACTAACGTTCAAGAGTCTTCTAAAAAATTTTTTGTACCACACTCTAGTCCGTTTTCTTTCGATGGGGTACATTGCGAGTTGCTGGTCTTTGCGGTCTACTCCACCCATACAAATATTATAATCATGCACGACAGTAGGCTTCATAATGTTGTTACAACTGGTAGATGCAAGACCATGGTATGTTGAAACAAAAGCCACTAGGTTTTTATCCCTCCACACCATAAGATCCACATCTCCCGAGGTGCATCCCAACACTTGACCGACAGACATGTCCTTTTTCGTGAGACTCGCCAATTCAGATGGTACGAATTGGCGGTTTGTCCGGAGCGTTCCCACGCAGTCGAAACCCAGGGATTTTAGTTCTCGCGCTAGTGCGGGAGAATTGTAGAAATTATCCATCCATATTGTGTGCCCTTTATGCTCAAGACCATTTAAAAATCTGAGCACGAGAGCTGGTATTAGTCCAGAAACTGGATCATCATCTTGCTGTGCCGAGATGTCATGGCCAGCGTGGACCTCAAAACGCCACAAATACCCAGTCTGGGATTCGCACACTTCGTACGTTTTGATGCCCACTGTCGCTGCTTTATTGCGGATGAATTGGTTTATATCAAGCCAACCCTTCCACATGGTCAGACTTTCATCAAGAGCCAGATTTTGAGACAAATTATACAGCTGGGAAAACTTGCGATTGAGATGCTGTATAATTGGCTGTATTTTATACAGTTTCGCCTGGGATCGTGTCAGCAATGCAACATCACAATTGTCATTGTTGTTAAAGTGTAAACATTTGGACAGCAGCTGGAACCTATCGAAGGGCATCTCCGTAGAGAAGCCAGGAGTACTGAAAATATCTTTAGAGATATTCCAGTACTCCTCTAAACGGCTTTTTACCACCACTCCCATAGCCAGAACGATGGCAAGATACGTGTAAAGTTCATTTACATTCGTATCTTGCCATCGAGTAATCCGACTATGGGGATGGATGGTCCCAGTTCGACACATGGTGGTTGCCAGCTGCTGTGCATAAATGTTGGTTTCCGTGACAATCACTTCCATAATTTCACGATCCCATATGGCAGTAAATGCTTCGTATGGAGTCGTGAACGAAACCGTAGGACCGTTAATATGGGAGAAAGGTTCTCGCCTCAAATGAGGTTCATTTTGAGGCATTGGAAACCCTCTCCAGTCAAATGCAAATTTATGGGTGGGCTCAACAGGGGTCGGCGTGACGGGGCTCGGCGTGGCGGGCGTCGACGTGGCGGGCGTCGACGTGGCGGGCGTCGGCGTGCCGGGCGTTGGCGATGGCGTTGGGCATGGACGAGGCAGTTGAGGAGGCCACTCCATAGAAATGAAGACCCTGTGTTCCTCAACTTCCTCATCCCCGAAGTCTATGAAGGTCCTTTCTGCCCGGGGCATGAGGACCCCGTGTGCAAGGACCTCTCCTTCGTCTTCGTCAGACTCCTCGCTGCCTGAAAGGAAAAAAAGTTACATGTTTTGATTTCTTGAATAGGTATTTTACTTCCACAATTGCTGAAAAAAAAGACTGACGTCAAAATGCACGTACCATAATTTAATAAGTTGCTTATTTCGCAATCGCTGAGGGGTCTGACACTGGACGAAGAAGGGAATCTAAAAAAATAATAAAGGTTTTTAATCAATGCTTATAATTATTTATATAGCGAGTGATATACCGAGATGAACTTACAGACTTCGACGCCTTTTTGCGCTCGAATCGCCAACACCGGGAGTTCTGAAAAAAAGAAAACATTTTTTACCATCAGTTACCATTAACTTACAAACTTAACAAAAAATAAACGTACAAAACATTTGTTTCATAAATACTTACACAGTCCGCTTGGTCGTGGGCGTGCTGGACCCGCTGCTTGCCCCACATTCGCCAACGCCGGGAGTTCTGAAAAAAAAAATTTACCTTAATGGAGGGTAGGTACATACCAATACACTGGATACCGTCTGTATCTTCAATATTAAAAGTATTAAACTTTAAATTTTAGTATTAACTACTTATAAGAACACTTTACGACTTGACTATAATTTTATCTAGGTAAGTCACAGGAATACTCAGGTACTGCAGTATTTCTGCAGCGTCTATTCGGAACGAAAACAACGACGTCAATGAGGAATATCGCCTCATGCGACCCCTCTGCTGGTGTTGGTGCATGGAGGGAGGTGAGAAAGAGAGGGAAAATCGTAAAGAATAAGGAGGGAAAGGGACAAAACACGGAACGAAGGCAAAGGCATATCTCATACTGGTTATTAGGCTTCGAATAACGGTACAGTTGTTTAATAAAGTATTTTACCTACCTATCTACCATTCTAGTTAAGCCTATCTTTTTGGTTGTTTGCGTTTTATTTTGAATGTTACGTTTTTTCATTTGCATGTTTTTTCGAACTGGAAGACCTGGTACGATTGAAAAAGGCGGCGCTGCTGGAACCAGCAGTGGTGCCATAGGAGGGGCACGCACGCGTGGTGGCAGGCGTGGTTACAAGCGTGGGGTGCGCACGCGTGATGGACAGCCCAGGCCCCGTTTCCGACTCGTATGAACACTTTTTAAATAGTAACTTAATGTAACAAAATATTAACATGTATTTTGTTTTTCTTTGTATTTTAATTATTTTAGCAATTGTGGATACCCAGCGTAGATACGCTATACGCCGAATACGCTAAAAAAAAAGAAATACATAAAGTCCCGGGTTCCATTCCCGGCCGGGGCAGACATACTCCAGTCATGGGTGTTATTTGTGTCGTTCATGCTATCCGCGACACAGGTAAAAACCTATTGTAGGGGTAAGATTGTGTAAGCGTTTGTTTTACCTATTTGTTTATTTTTAATTTTATTTATAAAGATTAGTAAATTTATATTGCAGCATTTCCTGTATCCATCTGGAGGACCTGCCACAAGGACGGGCCTTGGAAGAGGCGATCCACCCGAAAAGGCGGCGCCTGCTGGCTCCAAGGCCGGAGCCAAGTGCAGGGTAAATAGTTTAAAATATTATTTCTAAAAATTTTCAAATACGCATAAAAATTACTTTACGACTTTATGACTTATGACACCAATCAAATATGAGATAAAAACAGTCCCTTCCTCCGGACTCATAATTTTATTACCCTTCACAGAGAACATGTGCTGTTGAATATGTACCACAACTCTACGAAACAATCGACATCCTGATCCTTTGTTATATTTATTTTATGACTAGCTATTAGTCGTTGTTTTGCAAATCGTTATATAGTCCTTACTTTACAGACACATTGAATGTGGTGACAATGGATCATCCATACCGGGTGTCGCATCCGCCGTCCCTCCGACGCGACGCGGAGGAGACAACTCCTCAGACTCGTAAGTGTCGAAAATTTTTATAGCTGCCTCAATATTTTATTAAATCAAAATAGGTTACAATAAAAATAAATATTTCAGGCAATTTTAACATATAGAGTTACTAGCTGACCGGGCAAACGTTGTTCTGCCAAAAAAATTTTAGGGGTAGGGAGATGAAAAATAGATGTTGTCCGATTCCCTAGCCGATATGCACGCAAAGATTCACGAAAATCACCGTGACACGAGAATTTTATATATGAGATTAACAATTACTTACAAACTATAATATATCTTTTTAAATATTTATAGGTTAAAAAGCTGTTTATTTTTTTTCAGGGAACAGAGCACCAGCACTGATGCATTGCCGGCCAACATCTTCAGGCGGAGTTTAGTGGATGAGAGTCCCACATAACCAGCACAGACGGCTGTGCTGGTATGCATAACGCATTCTCCGCCTCCCTCCCGTTGAGGGGAAACAAAAAAAAAACTAGTCTTATCCATTTATTGTATATGTAGCAGAAGGAGGTATTCTATGGTATTGGTTATGAAATGATATTCCTTTTACTTTGCACCATGATATATTTCCAGTTCTCCTAACATTCACATCAATATTCCAAAGTACTTCAACACTACGTGATCAATAATAATCTGTTCTACATTCTTGACAATTCCCTAATCTAAATATGACATGACATTTCTTATATGCCAGCCTCTGCATCAGGCAAGCGCTGTAGAATAAAGAGGTCCGCCCCTGGACCTTCACTGGAGATTCATGGCCTCACCGATACGGCTACCCTGACGTGCGCTCGTCCTCGTGCGCGGATCTTGGTACGTCATCACTGGATCAGAGCATGTGGTCTGCTCTAACTGCTGGGTCCGAAACACGTTGCTTTTGTGTTCACTCACGCGGCCATCGCTGACGACCCGCACGGCCTCGTGTGGATAATAAGAATTCTGTAAAAATAGTCTCAACAGTATCTTGCTCGGCTATTCTGACTACATTAACCTCACTCATATTCATTTTTATCATTCATCATTATTCATTTATAGTCAAGAATAATTCGCTCATTAAGTTTGATATTTTTTAAATGTGGACACTTAAAACATAGTGGAGAGAACTATGGTCTGGCCATTTGGTTACCAATCTGGTTCATAAAACTCTACGAAACGTCGCAATTATGTCATTGTCGTCTGGTCCGGTTCAAACCCTGCAGACTCCTGGCCCAGTCTCTCCAAGACTCTTCAGGTACATCGCCCCTTCAGTTCTATGCTGGCCCGGACTCTATTCACACTTCTTTCCTTTTTTTTCATTTTTTTTGACACCTTTTTTTTACATCCTTTTTTTACTCAATTTTTTTTTGTAATTCCATTTTGTTACTAGGTACTCTTTTTTTACCTTTTGTTGGGGCGTGGTCTGAGCTGATGGCCCCGAATTATATTATGCTGGTTCAGAGTGGGGAATTTCTTGAATTATAATGACTGGCCCTACACTCTTTGTCATCTGACTGAGTAATTAAAAGAGGTTACAACACTTATGACTTTTATTGCTCGTTCTTTACAATATTGTATTATAATTAAATAAGACTGTCCGAAGGGCTTGTTCTGCCAGTGAGGTGGTGGCGAAGAGAGAGGCGGCGGGGTTTCAGCCGCTTTTATAATGAGCTCCAACCCACTAGTGGCGCCATCTATTCATTCCGCCGAGAACTGCTTCCTTAGCGCGGTAATGTAAGTGATCCGGTCGAACATCGCTTGACTCCTTGTTGACAATAGATGGCGTTAACATCCCGCCCGGCTTGAGCTGGCTCAATTTATTTAATTACTTGCTTCTTCCACAACAGGAACTGGTACTGGACATATTTTGGAGAATGTCCGCTTGATGACTCCAGTGGCTGTTCTAATGTCGGCCACTCTGTTGATTCCATCTTTTCCTGGATATGCGGTTATTATTCGACCCAGCTTCCATCGAAGAGGTGGGAGTCCATCTTCCTTTATGACGACCAACATGCCAGGCTGTAGATCATCCTTAGTAGTCTTCCATTTCGTGCGTTGCTGCAGCTCTGATATGTACTCCATGGACCATCGCTTCCAGAACGACTGTCGCAATTGTTCAATGCGTTTATATCTTGATAAAGTTGTAATCGCCTTGTTCATCACATCCTCTTCAGCAGGAGCAACCAAGGGCCGGCCGATAAGGAAGTGAGCTGGGGTGAGTGGGCTGAAATCATTTGGGTCAGATGACATAGGATACATAGGACGGGAGTTCAGGACTGCTTCGATTTGCACTAAAACGGTACTGAACTCTTCATAAGTTAAATTAGCATTACAAACAACTCGTGCCAGGTGATGTTTACAGGAACGCACACCTGCTTCCCACAAACCGCCAGTATGAGGAGAATATGGTACAATAGTTTCGAATTCTATGTTGTTATCTGAGGCATATTCCGATATAACATTATAGTTTGAATTGAGAAAATTAAAAAATTCTTTAGCGCCTACAAAATTTCTACCATTATCAGACAGTATTTTACGCGGCTTTCCTCTGCGCGATATGAAACGTTTTAAAGCTAAAATATAACCTTCAGAAGTGAGGCTAGTGACTAATTCCAGATGTAACGCCCGAGTTGCAAAACAAACGAATAAACATAAGTAAGCTTTCTCGAGTCTAGCACCCCTACCTTTACGATTTAATATGTAGAAGGGTCCGGCGTAATCTACACCGACATGTAGAAACGGGACACCTGGACTTAGACGCTCGCTCGGTAAATTGCTCATAATCGGCTGTGTCAATCTAGGTTTGACACGAGAACACGTAACGCATTGATTTACTGTCTTTCTAGCTAGATTTCTGCCTGATATTGGCCAAAAATCTTCCCTGATATGCGACAAGAGAAGTTGAGGACCCGCATGTAATAATTTTAAGTGTTTATAACGAAACAAAAGCAAAGTGAAATGATGTTTACTACATACCAACATTGGGTGTTTCTTGTTGTATGATAGGTTATACGAATTAACTAATCTGCCACCCACACGTATAATTCCGTTCGGATCCAAAAACAAATTCAAACTGGTGAGATTACGATCAGATTTTATATTACTGTTTGTGGATAATGCATTGTATTCACTCTGAAACGATTCTAACTGAGCTTGTCTTGTCAACAATAATAAAGACCTTTCAAGTTCTGTGACAGATAAAGAACCGTTTTGACGTTCCGTTTTACGTTTACACCTCGAATTACGAATGAACCTGAGAACGTATGCATAACACCTTAATCTATATATATAATAAAATTGTAACTCGATAATGTCTGTACATTGAAGATATTTAAGAAAATTTGATATCAGGGGACTATATAGGAGCAATAGATTGAAAATCTGTCATTTTTAAAAATCTTGTCTGTCTGTATGTTTGACACCGCATCACGCCAAAACCACTGGATGAAATTGAATGCGGTTTTAATAATTGTATTACTGGTGGTCTAACTTAAAATCTGGTGTATGTTTTATCGTGATATGTCGCTTACAAGCCGAGATATCAATAAATAGGACTTTTTGATACGCCACATAACAGCAAGAAATACTGAAAATGCCCGATAGAGGGACATAAGAAACTGTTTAGTATCGGAAATGTACGTTATTTTTTCAAAAATATCAATATGTACCAATTTTTTATAATTTATAATTTTGCAGTGAATTAGTTCTGCTTATCAACAACAGATGTCAGTTTAGGTAACTAGAAGCCATAATTAAAAAACGTAAATAAGTTTCAGGACGAGACTTGACCGTCAAAAAATCTTTTATTTAAATTAATGTGTACCAATAAAAAAATATAATATTTAAAACCTTCGGGTTTTAGGTCAATTAGTTACCCTACTCAATCAATAACACATAACTATGTTAGATTGTGCTATTGGATTCCTATATTCAATTCGCTGTATGATGGTGTGCACCAGAGTTAGCGATAATAATAACTTAATGCTTGACAACAATCCCACCTGATGGTAAGTGGAGATGTGGTCGAAGGTAGTGAGCACATTAACTTAGTAAAAGCCTATTTACTCTTTTCTTGAAGACGTCATAGGCGTCCGGGATCGCTGACGCAGGCAAGTTATTCCAGTCCTTGGTGGTGCGTATAACGAATCACGAGGCAAACCGCGTCATCTGTACCGGCGGGATATTCACGACAAGGATGCAGGATACTCGCCGTGCGTCGTGTCGTTCGATGGAGAAACAGAGATGGGACAATTATTTTAAACAATTCCTGTGCACATTCTCCGAAATGTGCCCTGAAGAAAATCGAGAGGCCGGCTGCTCTGCGCCAGTGCTCAAGGCTTTGCAGATTGGTCTCAACCAAATCTGGGTTGCCAATGAGCCTCTTTGTACGTCTTTCCATCCATGTACAAGGCAGAAAAATTGGCTGAGCCTGCCCAAATGTGCGAACAGTACTCCATGCCGGCCGAACGTGAACTTTGATCATGTTTAAGTGTTGCCTCGGTGTGAAGTACCGCTGCACCTTTGCAAGGACACCAATTTTACTTGCAGCAGCCTTAGTCTTGGTCTCAATGAACCACTCAGAGTTGAGTTTCGAGCCAGTCGAGCCAGAAGGCAGTCGGTATAATCCAAGAACACATTCCGAAAAGTAGGAGCTAAGGTGAGCGGGCTCCTCATGGCAGTGAATATACACGTATTTGTTTGAGTGGCATTGAATCTCACAAGATTGGCTTCACCCCACTCGGACGCAGTCCGAAGTGTGAGATTCACACTAGCCACCATGGCATCTCTTTCAGACTGAATTTGTTCCCGACTGTCCGTGATCAGACTAAAGGCATCACCCATGCGTTATCATCTAATAAAGAAAATAAGATTGAAAAAATAATAAATCGTGAAGATATTATTAAATTTCCATTCTATGAATTTTAGAGAGAATTGTTTATTATATGATCTAAAAGAGCTTAGAATTAAGATGTATCGAGATATATGTATAAGTAGCAGTTAAAATAAACTAACCTTATCGTAATATTGCAGACATGCTGTCTCATCCAGAAGCAGCAGTGATTAAACAACGAGTTTCTTCTGAAACGTTTGATAAGTATAATAATGTTGAGAGTGTACTTGGTCCAGATACTACTGTGTCTCCTGATATCTGGCATTTGGGATACGTACTTGGACGAAAAGCTTGGCCTTACGTAGTTGGAAGTTAAACTTAAAAATCCCAAAGTCATTCAGGAATAAACTCCTGAGGTTATATAACTAAAGTCTCCCGGTTGATAGGCGGGCCCTGCTGTCGGGTAGGGGATCCTTTCAGTGCCGTAAATCTAGCTCCCCCTAACCCCTCAGTTGATCGGAGGCTTTTATGACTCTGCGCGCAGAAGCGTTTAGCTCCCAGGCAGTCATATGTCGAAGAGCGAGACGTCCCTCAGCAACTCATGTGGGCTGTGGTCGGCGCGATCAAACATTGACCGAGAAATCTGACATTCAGATATCTGCTAAACCACCCATTCCGATCACGGAGATGGAGCGGCGCCGAGGTGGCAGTTTGTACGATCTGGTGTACAGCATAGAGACCGTCGTACAGACATTATTACTTGATCAGATTAAAACAAACAAACATAATCATAACACACAGTAAGTCAAAAAGAAGGAAGAAGTAGTGCCAAGAAAACACTACGTAATTCAAATGGAAGACGAATTCGATTAGGTTTGGTTTGGCTGTTTAACCTTACGAGGAAAAATTTGTCGACATCAGATGAATAAATAGGAGCAGTCCAGTATTCCAGTAGTATGAATTAAACTGTAATTTATAATCTTCAATGTCCTGGTTTAATTTCGGAGAGGAAGAAATATGGTTTTGGTTTTTTTTCAGTTATCTTTATTTATCTCAGTATGTATCTTAATTGTTAGTTCTACTAGATAAAATAAAAAACGCTGTCTCTAAACTTTATGGAATAAAAAAATTAATCTTCTCCATAATTTATTATTTTTGGTCATTGATTTTATAATAGGTGCTTTACCGTTTGTACCAATCTAAATAGAACTATCTGGCACAAACTTTGTAAGTACAAATAGGTACTATTTTAATGAATAAGAGTACTGAAATGTTTCATAATGTTAGAGTTTTAATCCTAGAATGTGGGAAAATGCGGAAGATATTTTGGATTGGTTATGTTTTGGATTCGGATTATGTTTTCTGAATCTGAATTGAGTTTTGTTGAAATACTGTAGGATATGTTTCTAATATTTTTTTTAATTGATTAGGGAATCAATGTGAGTCTGATGGCTGTAACTTGAAGAACTGTAACTTGACTGTACTTGTAACTTGATGTAAATTTCGATTTCGATGAAATTTGAGTCACATATATTTTACATCCCACATTAAAAAATAGGGTGCAGGTTCGTTGGGACCATGTCGTTCGAAGGTCGGAGGTGGACCTTCTTCTTCAGGTCAAGGGGTATGGAAGTTGTGTGTACAGATTATAATTATTGTTTAGACTGCTTTTATGTATGTGCTACTACATAGAATTTATGTATAATTTTTTTGGTGTTTTGTTCCTCAAAGTAAAAAACTTAACCCATATAAAATCATTTCGTTGTCCGTCTGTCTGTCGATCTTATTTTCTCAGGAATGCGTGGAGACATCATTCAAAAAAATGTCCATGGAAACGACAGTTTTCCAGCGGCAAAGTTAAGTTTATTACTGAATCGTTTAACATCGCTCTTATGTTCGATAAATTTGTACAAATCCCTCGGTGCGCAAATCAAACTCGCATTTGGCCGGGATCTTTTATAATTACTAATTCTCAAGTCCACGCAGACGAAGTCGCGGGTAGAAGCTAGTAATCTATTAAAATTAGAAAATCGACTGAAATTAATAAAACTTGTATAATTATTCTTACATGTCAAGGCAACAGAACATTGTTTCAATTCTGGCAAGGAATCTACTTCGAATGTGTTATTGTCTTTACCGGAGCTACCCGACTTTTAGAACATAATAAGTTGATTGTAGTATCGCCGCGATGGGTACGTGTTCGACAGTAAGCGACCGCTCCGTAAGCTATTTGACTCGCATCACAAAATATGTGTAATTCAATTTTATCATAATCGTCTTGAAGTATAAACCGCGGAATGCGTATGCTTGATAAACCCTTTATTATATCTATAAATTTTGTCCACGACTGTAAGAGACTGTTAGGTACTGAATCGTCCCAACCTATTTTAAAACCCCACGCTTGCTGTAATAAATGTTTTCCGATTATTATCCTCTTAAGATCTGAATTCGAAAAAACCATGTATGCAAATATTTGATGCGTTTTTGGGGTTCATTTGGGTTAAAATTAAACATATGATTTTTTTTATTTTTTTTATTTTGCTGGAAATTTTGAAAAAAGTACTTACACATATGTGTACTTAGGATTTCAACGAGCACCAAAGTTCTTGGTGGTGTGATAATTTTCAAAACAATTATTTCCCATAACACACAGGTACATATTACATTTTACGCACATGGTGCGGCACCGGGAGGAACATTGCGGATGTCTACATTTAGACGCGAATTTGGCTTCCACATAACGCGGCAGGTGCCCTACATTGTCCAGCCTAACTTCTGGGATTGGTTGTGATACGACCGGCCGGTTTTTCTTTGCAGGAGGTCCAGCGTAGATCTCTCTTTCAGCAGAGCTGGGGCTGGGCATACCTGTGCAGCTGGAGCCGCGGCTGGGTCTTGAAGTAGTGCCAGAGCCAATGAAATGAGGATCACATCGCCCTCCATCATATTTCATCATCGCCTTGCCTAAATTGATCCTGTATTGGAGTAATCCCAGCTTATCCTTCGTCGGGATATTTTCTTCCTTACAACAACGTGTGTACATTATCCAGCAGTTCACGACTACCAAATCTAAAAAGTGACTGAAGGCTCGCACCGTCCATTTCTTTGTACGCATCGCGCTCCGATAGTACGATATCAATCTGTCGCACAGATCTATCCCGCCCATGCAGGTGTTATAATTTTTTACAACAGCTGGTTGGTTGACATCCACTTTTTGCTTCCGGATTTTACACCAACGCTTGCAGGTACCTGCAGGCGCACTACCCACACATGTAGAGAGCATTGTGACTGCTTTAGTGTCTTTCCATTTTAGAATACATATATTTTCATCACTTCTTACTTTTTCATCCCATTCACCTCTTGCTAACTGCTTATCTGTCTTCAACTTTTTTGTAACTGGTCCAATCCTATTCGTCATAACTGTCCCCGTCAGATAGATCTCTTTGTCGCTTTTATTCAAGTGCTCAGCTAACTTCAAACTAGTGAAAAATCGATCGGTGTACAGAACACAGATGTTGTTGATCGTGCGGCAAAGAGTTTGTACAATACCGGCACCCAATCCAAGATTTTGCATAACCTCTTGAGGAATGGTATCCTTACCAACATAAATTTCAAAGTCTAGGACCAGGCCATCACGAGCAGCCAGCACAAAGTTTTTGAGACCAAGTGGGTTAGGTTTAGACGGTACGTACTGGCGGTACTCACAACGGCCCGAAAACGGGATCATTTGCTCATCTATAGACAAGTGTTTTGAGCGTGGTAATGTGTGACATTTCCTTTGGATAGACTCTATGAGGGGTCGTATTTTCCATAGCTTGTCAGATTTATTGGGCTGGTCTGCATTCGCGAAATGAATGAAATTGCGAAGCTCATAGAAGCGTTGCCGGGTGATCGCCTCTTGAATAATGGGCACGCATAAATCTCTATTCCAATATAGCTTGCCTTGAGGATACTTCAGCGTCCCCATCATCAATAATACACCCGAGAAGCGGATCAATTCAATAGAATTAGTATTAACTGACCTAAGATCACGTTTTTGCGCGGAGTACAAATTGGTTTGCTCCGCTACTAAATCCCAAAAATCTTGCTCCAGATATTCGAAAAAAGAGTACAGCACATTTATTTCATAGGTGCCCTGGGAAATTAGTTCGTCATCCGCTATATCTGGACCTCGGCATAACATCTCCTTAGTACGCCAAAACAACCGTGATGGACTTTGAACCACTTCTTCCATATGTTGTTCAGACGGCCCCTCCTCTTTTTCTTCATCAGATTCCTCCAGCTGTTGCAGATTTTGAAGGACTTCTGGAGGCAAAAACTCGTCATCGTCATCGTCTCCAGAGAAATCCAAATCACTTTCGTTCAATAATCTTTCTATTTCTGCGTCATCCATCTCTAATCTGAAACACCCATACAATAAAAAAAAATTATGTAAGATACTGAGGTACACATATGTGTACCAGAAGAATTTCAAAGTAATACTAGTACAAAAAACAAAACAAATCTAAAACTTACTATCTCACACGTTGCTCCAGGTATTCGACAATAGAAGTACACCAGACTTTCGCTAAAAACTTCGTTATTTATTTTTTTATAGATTTTGAAATAAAATAAGTGCGGACGGTTAGAAAAAATCTCAAACTGAGAAATTCAAACGAAAACATTGAAAGGTAAATATTGTCGGAAACGCCATCTGTAGTTTTAATGAGAAGCTCTATAGATTTAGAAACACGTTTTAATATTCGCCGTTGTCAATAGATGTCGCTACTTACCTGTATTTTGCAATAAATTAAGGTACACATATGTGTACTTGTAATCTCAAGAGGTTATAATAGGACTTAGTAGACCAAGAGGATCATAGATCTGAGACACAACAGACAACATAAACCGTTTAGTTAAATTCGATGTGTTTACGTTAATTTTGGAAACGAAATGAAATTCGTCTGTTCCTCGAAGCCAACCTAAGCCAAGAACTCGATCTGAATAAGACTGATCTAATGATAAACATTTCGATTCCTCCGTATTATTTTGTATTTCCGGTGGAATTTCCTTAAAATTAAAGGTCCACTTTCTCAATGGAAAGCAGCCAGATAAACAAACTTCGGATAACTTCTTGCAATTTTCCAATAATTTATCTTTTGAATCGTGACCAGTTATTAAATCATCGACGTAAAAATCGTTTAACATAGTGCGCGATATTTCCTGATCATCGCATTCGAACGCGAGCTGTTTAATACAACGCATACTTAAATAAGGAGCTGACTTCGTTCCGTAAGTCACTACGTTAAGCATATATATACCTAATGTATCCGCTGGGTTTTCCCGCCACAATATTAATTGCAAATTTCTGTGATCTTCTTGAATCAAAACTTGTCTAAACATCTTCTCTATGTCCGCGCATGCTACATATTTATATTGCCGAAATCTTAATAATATCGAAAATAAATCGTTTTGTAACGCAGGACCGGACAAATGAATGTCGTTTAACGAATCACACGACGTCGAATTAGCCGTAGGTACCGTTTTCTGGTTCGCGCTAAATACTACTCGCAATTTAGTAGTTGTACTATGTTCTCTGAAAACACCGTGATGAGGTAAGAAGTAGCACGGCCCAGTATAGCCATCTATCCGCGTCATGTGACCTAAACTTAAATATTCTCGCATAAAATCTGTATACATCTGTTTGTATTGTGGCGAACGCTGAAGGCGTTTTTCGAGCGATAAAAACCTACTCTTTGCCGTTTCAAAGCTATCACCTAACGATTCAACCGGTTTCTTAAGCGGGATACGAACCGAAAATCGACCGTTTAAACGCTTCGTAGTCTCGGTAAATAATTGTTCACAAAGCTTATCTTCTGGTGAAAGAACTGGTGTTTGTGTATTTAATTCTTCCAATTCCCAGAATTTCTTTAATTGATCGTTTAATTCTATAGACTCGGAAAAATTACAAGAAAACCGATAATTATTCGACTTAATATTATTATTAATAGTTCCCGAAATGATCCATCCTAGTGTTGTGTTTTGAAGGTAAGGACCTTTAGGTAAACGAATTCTACCGTCTAGTAGTAACTCCCAAAAGCAATCCGCCCCTATTAATAAATCGATTTCTGAAGGTGAATGGAAGGTCGGATCAGCTAAATGAATATTATAAGGTACGTTTAACGAATTAAAGTCTAACTCGATTGAAGGCAACGAATTAGTAATGTTATTTAAAACAATGCAATTTATACGTATATTGTAATTACCGTGTAACGATTTAAGACGTATTTCGCAGGACTGGTTGATGAACGAATGATTCCCGTTGCACAAAATACACGTGCGGGTAGTTTTGTGCTTCGCGTGGACATTGTTCCGCGTGGAAGCCGTATGAACAAAACTTTGTGATGTTGTTTTCTTAGTTTGTTCACACGATGTCCTATTCGAATAAGAAGATTGGTGTGATCTCACCATCTCTAAAGTATCTGCTTTGTCCTTTAAAAAACTTAGCAAATCGTTTAATTCAATACGTCTATTAGAATGAGAAGTTATGTTATTCTTGAATTGTTCCCATTCTTTTTCGATTACTAAATCCAATTTCGAAGTAATAATGTAGATTATTAGCGTATCCCATGACTCGGTAGGTTCTCCTAGTGTTTTCAAAGCGCGTAGGTTTTTCAAAATCGTATCGATTAATTTCCTAATGTGAAAATAAGATTCTTTGTTTACGTGTGGAATAGAAAATATTCCCTTAATGTGATTGTGAATTAATAATTTAGAATTGTTATATCTATTAGTAATTAATTCCCACGCCGTTGCGTAATTCTCCCGTGTGAATTCTACCGACTTTATAACTTGAGCGGCATTACCTACTAAAGATGATCTCAAATAATGAAACTTTTGAATATCGTCGAGCTGAGTATTGTGAATCATAGAAAGGTAGGTGTCTCTAAACTCGAGCCAGCTATCGTATGATCCGTCGAATGTGTTTAACGATATTGTGGGTAATTTTACAACCGCGTGCGCGCTATTGTTACATCTAGAAGATTCGTCACTAGGTCTAAAGTTTTCCAATAAATTATCGACAGTAACCATGATTTGGTAGAAATTATTGTCGAACGCTTCACGAATATCTAATTGCTGGGATATCTCACTATCTAACACTAATTCTTCGATTTTATTTTGGACCGAATTAAATTCGTCGTTTAATAATTTTGCTCCCTCACACCGTAATTTTAATTCCGTTACTTGTTTCCGCGTTAATTGAGCCCCCTCGAACATATTCACGAATTTAATAAATGACGTTAATCTCCCGGTAATCGATGCCCGTTTTTTCACGAATTCACGCATATTATCACTTATTTCAGCACCGACAAGCGGTTTAGGCGATTTAGCACGTTCTACACTCATATTGGCAGTGTATGAGAAACAAGGTACTCACGTGTTCCTGCAACCAGCACGTGGCACGCCGATTTTTCTTCAAATTCTGCAACAAAAACACGATTTTAGTGCAAATACGGAAAGGGATATTTTTTAGGAGTGATGGAGCCGGCCACTGGTCTTCGTCCCACGTCAGTTACGTCCAAATTCGGCTCTGAAGGTCCAATATGTTGGGGCGTGGTCTGAGCTGATGGCCCCGAATTATATTATGCTGGTTCAGAGTGGGGAATTTCTTGAATTACACTCGGGTGCAATGAAATCGCACATTTGATTTTTTCTGCAAAATACAAATTATTTTTTTTTCTGAAAGATACATATATATTTTTTTAATATGGAATTAAAGCTGGTTTCATTACCTATCCAACGATACCATACAAGCCGTTATTACTTTATCCTACTGCCAAAAAAAAACACCAATTACAAATTCATCCTTTATTAAAAGAAGTTTCCTTGACAAAACTGTGTGGGAAATGAAGGCTTAAAAAAAAACACCCTTTTCTTACAAAAATACCTTTATTAATACGAAGTGTTACCCCCTCTTACTTGAATTACCGCTCGACACCGGTTTCCCATCGACTCTATCAAGTGATTGATAGAGTCTTGTGGGATAGCGTCCCATTCCTCCTTGAGCGCAGTTTGCAGCTCCTGGAGATTAGCTGGAGCAATATTTCGGTCTCTTATTTTCCTTTTTAAATTGTCCCAGACGTGTTCGATCGGATTAAGGTCCGGACTCCGAGCTGGCCACACCATTGTTTTGATATTCACCTCTTGAAGGTACTGCGTTACAATTTGAGCGGTATGGGGTCTTGCATTGTCATGCATAAAGAGAAAGTTCTCTCCAATGAAACCGCTAAATGGTACGACATGTTCCTGGAGAACTTCTTCGACGTACCTCCGAGCAGTTAGTCCCCTTGTTGGACGCCTTATATTGGCCCCAGTGAGGAAGACAAGCTCAGTTTTGGCTTCCAAAGAGATTCCACCCCAGAACATACACGAACCACCGCCATATGCAACGCGTTCCGTGATGCAACACGGGGCAAATCTCTCTGTAGGCCTTCTATAGACCCGCCCTCGTCCATCATTGCCATGGAGACACATCCTAGACTCGTCTGAGAACAGAACTGTTCGCCATTGGTCGACTGTCCAGTTCACATGTTCCTGTGCAAATCGAAGACGGGCTTGGCGGTGAGCTGGTGCCAATTTAGGGCCGTTTGCTGGCCTATGCGCTGTTAGGCCGCCTTCAGCAAGTCTCCTTCTGACCGTCCACCGACTGACTTCCACTTCACGCACCTCTTGGAGATGATGTGCAAGATCAACGGTTGTCAGGCGACGATTTCGCAAAGCCGTCGTTACGAGAAATCGGTTGTCGCGCTGAGTTGTAGCTCTAGCTCGACCAGATCCTCGTCGTCGTTCATAGCCACCAGTCTCCCGATAGCGCTGGTATACACGACGAACTGAATATCGACTGATATTCAGCTGTCGAGCTACAGCACTCTGGTTCTGGCCTGCTTCAATTAGAGCAACGACTTGAGCGGCTTTTTCTGGCGTAGTATCCATTTTCTTCGATAATTATTGCAGCTGTAGTCACTGGACGTCCTTTCAGTTTGAGCGTTGAAATGCAACTGATGACATTTTACTCAAAACATGCCTTTTTATACCTGCATTAGTCTGGCAAACTACGGTAACCTAAGGGAGTTAATTTTAGGGTTTTTTTGTTGTCATTAATTCTTGGCCGTAGGGTAAAGTAATAACGGCTTGTATGGTATCGTTGGATAGGTAATGAAACCAGCTTTAATTCCATATTAAAAAAATATATATGTATCTTTCAGAAAAAAAAATAATTTGTATTTTGCAGAAAAAAATCAAATGTGCGATTTCATTGCACCCGAGTGTATAATGACTGGCCCTACACTCTTTGTCATCTGACTGAGTAATTAAAAGAGGTTACAACACTTATGACTTTTATTGCTCGTTCTTTACAATATTGTATTATAATTAAATAAGACTGTCCGAGGGGCTTGTTCTGCCAGTGAGGTGGTGGCGAAGAGAGAGGCGGCGGGAGGTTTCAGCCGCTTTTATAATGAGCTCCAACCCACTAGTGGCGCCATCTATTCATTCCGCCGAGAACTGCTTCCTTAGCGCGGTAATGTAAGTGATCCGGTCGAACATCGCTTGACTCCTTGTTGACAATAGATGGCGTTAACACCTTTCATTTTCACTTTTCTCTTTTTTCACTCTTTTTTACACTTTTTTTTAGTAGGTACTATTTTTTTTACCTCTGTTTTTACTTTCCTCTTTATTTTTTCTCACTTTTTTTTACAATAGCCATTGTTGCGACACATTAAATCGATATCATCATATCATCATCATTAAACCTTCTTTTACTATACTACCAGACCGACCATAGTTTCTCTACGTGACTTACACCTGCAGCAGACATGTCTCCAAGCAAACCACCGGTTTCAGTGTTAGCTCCTGAGTCTCTTGGTTTCACGTGGTAGATCATTATTTCATGTCTTATCGATTTTCCGCAACTGAAAAATAAATAAGGTTAATTTGACTCGTATGATAACACATTTGATGCTAGACTAAGGCTACTTATCTGCGATCCATACTCCTTCGGTCATCATGACACATTGGATGGCTTGGTTTATATGAACTCTAGCTCCACTGAGTCGCATCACTACGTTTTGCATTGTCCACGTCGATTATATTATGAACTTTCACATTCTCATTTCATCGCGTTTTGTATTGTTTAATTTCTCTTTGCAAAATTTTCTTCAAATGTCATCCGAACTAGTGTCATTCCTCATTTATTTTCCGATTTGTGGGCATGTTTCGTCCATCACTTCTGATGTAGCAGAAGGAGGTATTCTATGGTATTGGTTATGAAATGATATTCCTTTTACTTTGCACCATGATATATTTCCAGTTCTTCTAACATTCACATCAATATTCCAAAGTACTTCAACACTACGTGATCAATAATAATCTGTTCTACATTCTTGACAATTCCCTAATCTAAATATGACATGACATTTCTTATATGCCAGCCTCTGCATCAGGCAAGCGCTGTAGAATAAAGAGGTCCGTCCCTGGACCTTCACTGGAGATTCATGGCCTCACCGATATATACATAATGTAAAGCACAAAATGCCCTTTTTTTGCAATTTTGCAGGCATGTGGCTAGAAATATTTCTATGAAGGGCCTTGTTTTTTTGTTTAAATAGGATAGTTTATTCCATGTAGATTTTGTAAGTTGTAGTGTTTTGAAAATAAATTACATTTGTATGAATAAATATTGTTTTATGTAAATACTAATTCTTGTGCTAAATATCAGTACCATTTTGAATTCTCTGCTAATCAACAAGGAAAGCAATTAGAATGGTCCAACTGTTATTAAAGCATAGCTGATAAGCTCTAGTTACTGTAAACATTGAGATTTTTGTCCCTAACTTCAAGAGTTATTTGTCAAGTTAGTTTTTATTTGGCTCAAGTTTGTTTACATTATGAAGCATCTGTATTTTTGTACTGTATATAAAACAAGTGCTATGTAAAAACTATGTACTAAGACCAGCTGTTTTTGAACTTATAGCTTGTTATTTGATAAGGTATAAAACAAAACATGTGATCAAAATGCTTTTTATTATTTCATAATAGTTTCCCTAAAATTACAACACATAAAACAAACAAAAAATATCTTAGAAGCTAACGGAATAAAGCTATGGTGTAAATCATTTTTTAAAATCTTGTATGTTTTTATTAGGCCTATTAAACGCTCTATGTGGACCCTTTTACTTGCTAATTTGCGATCATGTAACACCGTCAAACCTGGAATTTGGGCTTTTCCTTTCAAGAAAGTAGGTATGTTAACAGTAATATCTTTATCAGCAAATAAATCTTGAATATTAAATCCTCTATCGGCTAATATACTGTCACCCGGATCACATTTGTGTAATAAGTTACTTCGCTCCACAGTTTGCCGATCACTCGCTGACCCACCATAAGCTTTTGAACAATAAGATAGTAAGCCCCCAGGGGTTGCTCCAACCAATACTTTTAAAGTGTTAGCATGTTTATAGCTACTCCATGAAGCCTGTTGAGACACAGGATTTTGTGGCTTCTGTACTTTTATTTCAGTCCCATCTAATATCACACGAGTACTACAACTATATTTTTTGAAACTTTCAGGGGTGAAATACTGTACTAAATCTTTATCTGGCCAAATATTTAATTTACTCCACATTTGATGAATAAAATTGACGAAGGTAATGAATATATTGGAAACTGTAGTCTGACTTACATTAAAAAATCTGCTTAGTTCAAAGTTACATTTATCTTGCTTAATTTTAATCATAGTGAGAAAAAATTGGTCTTCTGTACTTAAATTCATTACCTTACTGCCATAATACTGAACTTTACTAATCATGGGACACAAAGTCAAGTAAACAAAATAAAATTTTTTGTATGTCTCGAAACCTGTATAAAATGCAATAGCTTCATCATCATGCACAAATCTTTTTATGCACCCATATACATGTTCAATGTTAACTTGAGTTCCTTGCTCATTGGTAGTATTACTTTCATTTTGAGGAATGTCAATAATTCTGTTGATTGAGCTCTCTTCCACTACCATGGTTTCTATTTTTTCAGCATGTTTGGACGTGTTTGGAGCTGCAGATGATGTGAAAAGTTTTCTTTTGCTTCTATTTTCAAGACGGGATTTTCTTTCTTTAGCTAATGGAGTTTCTGGTTTTGAAAAAGAGAACACACTTAGTACTGCAGTACGTTTTAGAAACTTGGCAAGAGGTTCATTTCCTGTAACAAAGATTTATTTAAATGCACACATATTGTATTAAAATGATGTCAAATAATGTTTTCCATTTTTTTTACCTTATACTATGTAGTCACAAGAAACAAATTATCTTTACCAGTAAAAGCACTCGTTCCATAATAATCTTCAGGTTTAAAATGACTATAACATAACATGGACGCGTTAGTAGCTTTCCAGTGTTTCCTCCTAAGTGCTTTTTCCCACAACTTTCTTCGCTTAGGATCCTTTGGAAATACATGATTCCCTTTATTTTTACAGCCGTATGCAGAGCACTGAGTCATATTTTCTTAAGTAACTAAAAAATACTATTTTAATTGACTTATTTCGTATGGCGTTTGACATTTCAATAGGCTGAGTCGACGAAACGCCATCTAGCGTGATGAAAAAGCAGTTTTCTTCCCCATTATCTTGGATTTTTATTGTCAGTTTTGAAAGAATGTATACTTCGTTTTCAATAGACGATTTATATTTTACGACTCCACGTTGCCTTTTCTATACAAACTAAATGTCTTAATGGCTTCTCTATTGTTTTTGTTAGCGTCAAGTGTTTCGCAGTGTGGGAATGCAATTTTAAAATGTTCACAAAGCTGGTTGTCTGCAGAGAATTTTTTTTATTAGTTATGTAATACGTCGCATACCATTACAACATAACTAAAAATCCTGAGATCTAGCCAAAAGTCGATGCTTCGAGGAAGGTACCATTTGCATTACATCATAGACTCCAAGAAGAACTTGAAAAGATGGAAAAAATGGATGTCATCACTGTCATCACAGAGCCTACTGAATGGATGAATTCTTTAATCTTAATAGAAAAGAAAAATGATCAATTAAGGGTATGCCTAGACCCCCGTAATTTAAATCAGGCAATTAAGAGGACTCATTATCTCATTCCATGAGTAGACATGGTCGGCGCCAAAGTGGCTGGTGCAAGATTTTACTCCACCATGCAAGTAGTAAACCCAGTTAGAAATTAGAAAGTTATTTGCTATACACTTGATTATGGGGGTCATTCCGTATCCACGTTTGCCAATGTACTGACGAGAATCAGAGACTGAGAGATTGCCACTTATTGCTGATAATATGAGCCGCAATCGGTACCTTCAGCTCAGGAATTCCTTGCATGTCGTTGATTCAGAATCACCACCATAGAACACACCGCTTAACTATTTATGGAAATACAGCCAAGTCCTCAACTTCTGGTAAGTGTGTGACACCAAAACCTTGCCCGGTAAGGTAGGGGCGATAAAAAAATTTACTCAACCATTGCGCCATTCGGTGTCGCGAAATTTCTGACAGTTTGTTCCGTGTTGTAAAGCGACCGAATCCGCCTTAGCAACTTTTGACTCTTGTCCTGTAGTAGCTGGCGTGAAATCGAAGGTAGGTTCGGGCTCGGCAGTTTCGTAATGTTGAAGTTCTGCCACTTCTTTTTGTGCACTAGCAATTTTGTCTCTAAGCTCATCTTCACGTGATTTTTTCGAGGGACAACTTCTCTCGTCCTCACCCATACTATCTGGAAGGGAGTCAAACGATCTGTCCAAGTCCTGGCTGTTGGTACCGGCAGGCGTTGGTAATTTCGGCTGTAGCTTCACATTTTCGTTCTATTCCGCTTGCATATTAATCATTTTAAAGAACAGAGCCATTTGTTGATTGAGGACAGTAGCGAGTAGGTAGACAGTAGGACGAGGCAGCGTGGCTTTTTGGTGTTTCATCCCTTATATCATTACGGCCCTTTTTGCTCCGTAGATCATCACTTCCTAGTTCGGAGGACGCATCTGAACGTTTTTTAAATTTCGATTTAAGCCTCGATACGGTGTCCATAAACATCTCGTACGATGGTGCGTGTATTTTTTCCATCATACTGTGGGGGGCATATAAGAATGCCCTTCCCAAGGCCCATCTTAAAATTGTAGACCTGATTGCTTTGTAGTGGCGTTCTGATAACGAAGATGCCGTTGGCATGAATGCGCGAGCCAAATCCACGGTGAGGATGGCGAGCCTTATCTTGACCTCTACGGCTGATGGTATCTGGTCACCGCCGAACAATTCTTGGAAAGAATAGTTATAAACCAACCATTCGCGCCACCCATTTGGAAAAGGGTGATCCAAGGCCGCTACGAGTTGTTGTTGTCAGAAATGAGATTACAAGTTACACTAATTCGTCGGCTCGTTGAGACGACTGATCCCTCGGATTGAGGCAATGTGCCGACTCGTTGATATGACCGATCCCTCAAGATGAGTCGGCGTGTTGTCTCATCGAGACGACCGACCATTCGTATTGAGACGGCATGTAGTGTCGTTTGTACGACCCCTCGCCTCGAACGAGGCGACATGTGG
Source organism: Thymelicus lineola (assembly GCA_963932265.1). Classification (NCBI taxonomy): domain Eukaryota; kingdom Metazoa; phylum Arthropoda; class Insecta; order Lepidoptera; family Hesperiidae; genus Thymelicus; species Thymelicus lineola. The sequence goes on along the minus strand of OZ010702.1, from coordinate 1,107,950 downwards.
GATCAGTCGAGCCGCCGTGTCGGGTCGAGTGACTTGCTGAGAGCGTATCACGAACGACGAATATTGAAAGCGTACTGAAGCAAACACCCACTGAACGCTGTCTTTAAAGCGTTGGGAGGAGAAAGATCGTGAGATAGACAGAGACAGCACTATATTTACACCCATTGCTGAAACGAGATATCCTATTTTAATGACGAATATGGGAGGCTCATCTCAAATGTGGTTCAAGCGAAGGCTCGAACACCTAAATAAAGTCCAAGTAGCGGAACTGCCTGGGTGAGCTATTTTCTTTCATGGTTGTGAAAGCAAATGTAAGTGCCTGGTGCTCAGTGTAAATCACAAAGTTGTGAGCCTCAACCATATGCCTAAAGTGCTTGATCTACTCATAGATGGCTAGAAGTTCGCAATCATACGGAAAGTACTTCGTCTGCGCGGGGCTGAACTTGCTCGAAAAGAATGCGAGGGGCTCACACGTACCTGCTCTCAGCTGCTGCTGTAACATTGCACCCATTGCAGTTGGAGGCATCCGTTACGAGAGCCAGTTTAACGATGCTGTCAGGGTATACCAGCATAGCTTTTTTTCTAAATTCAATAACATAGGCCCTGATTGCATGCTTCGAAGGCTTTTAGCTCGGCTTTCGCGATTGTGATGAGCTGTGAGCCTTTCACTGGATCAGTGAGGAGCGCGTTTACTGCATCTGGGATGAATCTGCGGTAACAATTAAGTTCAAAACCTGCGCAACTCCTTGACCGACCTGCGTTGAGTAAATTTTTTTTACGCCCCTACCTTACCGGGCAAGGGTTTGGTGCCACATACTTACCAGGAGTTAAGGACTTACCCGAAATCTCGCAGCAGTCCACAAAACAAAGTGTTTCAAGAGGCGTAAACCGAAAGCACAGCACTGATATGGATTCAATTGACCATATGTAAGTTGACTTCGACTATCTGACTCGATTTTTTTCAAAATATAGTCAATTACATTACTCGAATCTAGTTAGATCTCTCCATTACTGTCGTTGAATTCTTCCAACAAACCCTCGTTTATTCGAATTTATCAGCAACGCTATCGGGAAGACAAAAAGATTTTAAGCGCTCTGTTACTCGGTTTTGTGCTGCAAAACAATGTCTATGTTTATCTATACTAATATTATAAAGAGGAAATATTTGATTGTTTGCATTGAATAGGCTCCGAAACTATTAAACCGATTTGAAAAATTCTTTCATTGTTGGGAAGCTACAATATCGCCGGGTGACATAGGCTATATTTTATTTCCATAAAAAATTAGGGATCCTTAATAAAATTTTAATAATGTAACCCAAAGTGTACAAAGATAAGAAAACCGAAGCAAAGCGAAGGCGGTTACGCGTCTTCAATATTTTCGTGTGTTGCAAAAGCAATTGTCAACACGTCGGTACACAAATGATTAAAATCGTTTACACCTGTACACGTGGTTAGCAGGAGTTCGGAGATAAAAGTCTTTCTTCTCGAGACTCTCGTGGCTAAAGCAGATCCAACGCATCACCTATTTATAAAACGTGAAAATATGTCGAGCCGATAACTACAACTTGGTGGGTTTACCCGCAAAGATGAACCATTTGTGTCAAAGACAATAACATCTTTCAATGTATTCTATGTGTTCTTATCTACACTAATAATAAAGAGGAAAGATTTGATTGTTTGCATTGGATAGACTCCGAAACTACTGAATCGATTTGAAAAATTCTTACACTGTTGGAAAGCTACACTATCCCCGAGTAACATAGGCTATATTATATTTAAAAAAAAATTAGGGATCCTTAATAAAACTCCAATAATGTAACCCAAGGTGTAAAAAATAAAGAAAACCGAAGCAAAGCGAAGGCGGTTACTCGTAAGTAATAAATCAATTTCGATTACAATATCGTATTATTTTGTAGCGTAAATTCGCAAATACTCATTTTTGAAAATTTTTCCTGTGTTTTTTTATATCTTTGTTATAGGTTTGCACGTTGTTGCAGCATCCACTCTTGCATTATTTATACCCATCGCTACTTCATTCTTGTAATCATCCAATACACATTATTTGTTATGAGAAACAGTTTTGATGTACTCGTTATTCTAAAAATAATATAAAAATATGTAGAATGAACAATCTAATAATTGCATTAAATCAAGTGTGTGTACTTTATTTCGCACTGGTGAACGCCCTCTCTTCGCTTCGGTAAATCTTTCGGAAAGCCCACACTCAAATGTATGGAAGGAATTCTTTAAATTGACATAATTTTTTTATTGATGAACCGATTGAAATAAATGTTAACTCAAGCTCACTGCAATACATCAGTGAAAATCGCACCTAAATATGTTAAGCTGATCTTGAGATTAGCCGGAACCAACGCACAGACAAACAGACAAAAAATAGTTTTATTATATGTATTGTATTATATGTATTGTTATTAGTTTTATATGTATTGAAGATGATGATAACAATATTGTGCCGCGTTTGCGGCGGATAAATCGAATATTTTATACCACTGGTTGCGTCTACAGCGGAGGGCGGCGTACGAGGGGGAAGGGGGGCGCGCTGGCCGCGGCACGACCACTGGAACAGACGGGCTACCGACGCCACCCTTATCGCGCGCGCCAAGTGCACGCGGCACTTGGTTAATTATAATATTATTATATTTTTATGTTCAAAAGTATTACAAGCATCCAAGTAAAGATTGTTTTACTTGTAATCAACCAACCACAAAAATCTGATATTATGTAAATAGGTTAAATATATAGTATGTTAATAAATAGGTTGAGTCAACAAAATTATCGACTTTTTTAAAATTAATTCCACCCTGTTAATTAATACACAAAATTAATACACGGGTAAACAGGAACCCACCCCCATCGGTGGTGAAGTCAGTGGGTGCACGGGTAGCGGGTGGAATAACGAATATGAGAAGCATCGTTCATTTTTTAGACAAATTACGTTTTAATAAATAATTGACTTATCGAATAATTTTTCATTTTAAAATTATCGACAATGTTATCGATATTTTAAAAATTCCAACCTTGATGCAGTGGGTGCACGGGTAACGGCCCATAAAACTTACCATTTGGCTAAAAATCGCAAAAATCCCATAGTTGCGAACTTTTGACCACCATTATGTGTTTCATCACAGCATGATGACGAACATAAGGGTTTTTTGGTGATCTAGCCGGTCAAAATTATTTATTTAGTTTTTTACTCCAGAGAGTTGCCCTGGTTAACTATAAGGCATAATTTTCTTTTTTAATGAATAATGACTTAAAATATTGGGAAAAAATGTAATAAAAATATATTTTAGTGACTTATAACTTCGATTAACGATCGACTCTTTCAGAGTCAGGTACAGCAGGAATCATCAAAGCAATTGCTTCTTTCGTGGATGGTATCGTTCTTTTTTGGGGGTTGGTCTCATTCCAGTAATTAGTAGATCAGAACTGAGTAATAATCTATTTATAATACATATTAGTGTTACACTTGACCCTTGAAAATTTTCTCGCGAAATTCTGCCTGTACAGCCGGAAATGTTTATTCCGTGCCTCAGCGGCTTCTTCCGACAGCAACCCAATTAGCAACAATGCCTTGTGTATAACAGTAGCACCATGCATCAGGATCTTTTCCATCGTTGGTGTCATAGGATGCTACTTATACGACCTCATATAAAGTTTTGCAGTGTCTATACAATAATCTGCAAACTTGTTCAAATGAACTTTGTGACCACTTGATGTGACTTCATCTTAAAGTCGGTAAATGAAATTATAATCAACTCCAGTTATTTCTGCAGCTAATTCAGGAGTGGAAAAAAAATTAAGTATAATTGGTATTTCCAAACCTATTAGCCCAGTTTTACGTCTAAACTCTTGAATATTTTTTTCCTCTCCTTAACAATAGCTTTGTCAACATTAGATTTTTACTGCCACTTTTTTACAGTGAGTTTGTATGAAAGGTGCAATATGCTCTCAAACAGACGAATTCTGGCGTGCGAAGTGGATAATCCGAATGAAAGTGCGTCTGCATCAAAATCTTTTTTGATAGTTAAATCGTTGATTTCTTTCGATGATGCTCCACAAATGTAGCATCTCATTGTTGACGCGGTGTGTGTGGCAGCATTTCATACTCTTGCGTCTGCCATTGTAAGCATCGTAGTATGTTTTACAGAATATGACTTTTCCTCTAGTTTTACTAGTTGTTGTTTATTGTAGAACATGAATGGAATTTTCCACATAATCAATTTCTTCTTGGGTTATATCGACAGTTTCTTTAACGAATCTGATTCTAATACAACGACAATATCACGATGAGGATGAGGTTGGATTTTACCATACTGTTTTGGTACCACATACCAAACGAAGTGGTACAAAGCTACTTTGAAAAATGTTACTATCTGTGACGTCATTTTCCATCTTTTGTTTGAATTATGCCTGCTGTGGTCCATCACAGCTCCACTTGCAAAACAGCTCTAATGAGTCAGATTCATCTGGTGTTAAATCACGTAAAACATCCTGCAAATATGTCAGTAATGTTGTTGCAGTATGGTTTAATACATCTTGATACTTGTGCGCATGTTTCAGTCACTTCGAATTACTCGTTGGGCGGATAGCAGTCACTTTTTGCTTTTTATAGGATGCTGTTACTAGGATGCAACTGTAGGTGGTGGAGCAGTAAAATAGTCCGTAATGTGAAGAGTTTATTTACAGCCAACCAAATCAAATAGTATTATAAACTATTAAAAAGAAGGAGTGGAAAATACAAGAATAACAATGAGCGAAAAGTTTATGTAAAAATTCAGTTCAACCACCAAACATCTCTGTACCTCGATTACGAGTTTTTAAAACATTCGTAGCGTCACCGTATCGAATTGACGATAGGTAAATTACGTAGACGTTAGTTGGCAGCACGAGTTACTTGCGTCACGCTAGCGTCAACTCGCAAGTTCAACGCAAGTGACGTCATCCTATCGTAAATAAGAGAGGGGTCCAATCGAATGAATGAACGAATGAATGGTGCGTTCAAAAGTTACATGTAAATTGAAAAAACAATAATTATGCAAAGAAATTTCATTAAAACTATGAAATCACACTTTTAACACAGTTAATACAGCTTGTATTAACTTTTCAATAAAAATAAACCTTACATTAAGAAACATTTAGGTACTTAATGATATATTTTACAAAAATAAAAATATTTTCGTGTCTCTTTGACCTTGGTATTCGAACGCGTACATTGTCAAGGTGAATCTCTACCGTTTAAGTACTCTGTGTCCCTACCTAGCCTGTGGTTTGGCGCCCTTAGTGGTCTGCCGTACTGCGTTTGTTAATTGTTGTCAAACTAATATTTTGTGAATTTTATAATTTTATATAAACTAAAGTAAATAACAAAATTCACAATGTAATACTTAATAGTGATTGCGGCGTTTATGGAAAAGTACCCATATATTATTGAGGACTTATTTGTATATACATTTATACAATGACCCAATGACCTATAAGATATACAAAGTTTCTCGACTTCATCTCCATTACATCGCGAAGGTCTCCAATGTCGTGGAGTAGTTGGTGAAGAAGACGAAGTACCGGTTGTTACTCCACCATAAGTTGGATTCGCGTAATGCAGTGAACTTCAACCTATTATATAGTATTTATTTTGTGCTTTACAACGGAGCTCTTGTCTACATTCCTGAAGTTATAGTGATATAATAATAATAATAACAGTGATAAAATGAGTGATTTAGTTATAAATGACGTTTAATAGTAGTTTAAGTATGTTAGCCTGCATTTTGTAAGGTATTTATTTATGACCTCGTTGCCTGAAATAAAGTTATTATTATTTATTATCTTCTTTTATTTGGCGCCTCAAGTGTGATGTGTTATTTAATTACCTATATTATGTATATTTTAATCACTCTAGGTATTTTACTAATAAAACAAAACTAATATTGTGTTGTGATACTAATGGAAGAATTACCTAATTAATTAGGAAATGCATTTGTATTTCGCATAAACCTATTTCTCACTTCACTTAAGTAGCAGGTATGCATACAAGCTTGACTTTGAGGATAATTCTTTGGTTTGATTTTAAAGACGATTAAGTTAATTGCACTAGATTTTAAAACCTGCCTTGTATCAATTTTAAATACTATTTCATTGCACTTAGCAAATTAGTGATTATAATCTGCTTTGCAATTTATTTGACTGGGACCAAATTAAATAAGACAATCATCATATGACAACATATTAATATATTATTATTATTTTAGTAATTGGATTAGTCACACAATGTTAAGCTTATTTTCATATAAACAAATATTTTTCCCTTAGAAACTACTCTATATTTCATTACTCCGCTGCGTGATAGTAAAATAATAATAGGTAATAATAAAATGTGATACGTTCAATTATACGTTTTTCTTGCATTTTTACTTCAATATAGTTTTAAAAACAATTAAAACACTGAAATTCACTGCTTAAAAGTGATACGAAAGTTTTCTCACGCAACAATTCTCCGTGAAAAAACATTCGTAAGATGACGATAGCCAGCTAGCGTCCGTATGTCAAAAAAATATTCGTGCTGCCGTTTTCCACCGTTTTCCATACAAAATTCTCACGTAGCGTTACGCAGCTTTACGCAGCGTTACGCGGCGATACGCAAGTTGTGACGCAAATATTCGTGATGCCGATTTTAGTACCATTTACGCACGATAGGGGCGCTTTTGCAAAATGTCATACAAATTGCTTACGTCAACGATACGAATACTTTCTCGCAAATATTCGTGATCGACCTACTGGTTAAGTATCCTGTGCCATAACAGTTTTTCCGTAACCAAGACGTCCGTGAGATGTTGTTCGGCAGTGATCGGGCGGCTTCGCGGAGCCAAGCGAAAAGCGCATCGGATGACATACTCGTATTATAATATAACCGATCCGTTTGTCTAACCAAACATATACCTCCTAAGCAAGCTTCCAGCTTATGGCATATCCCCTGGCCTTATCAACTGGGTAGAGGACTTCCTGAGCGACCGGTCTTTCCGGGTTGTAGTCGATGGCAGTTCATCAGAAACGATGGCTACAAATGCCGGAGTTCCTCAGGGGTCCGTTCTCGTCACCACTCTATTCTTGCTACACATTAATGACCTGCCCATACCCCCCCCCCCTGCCCCTACCCTACCTGTCCCTGCCCGGTATACAGGGTGTCCCAAAAGGTTACGTAGCTAGGAAGAGGGGTGATAGGGGTGGTCACAAGGGTCACCAGAAAAATAAAAAAAAAAATCCCCTCTGGGAATTAAAAGAATAAAAGGCATTTTTTTAAAAACTAAAAATTTTACACCTTTTGGGGCGACTTTGCTCCCGATGATCTACAAATATTGGTATAATTAAAAAAAAAATGCTGTTATGTTATCGTCAATAACCCTTTTTCAAATTGAAACAAGAAAAACAATACATGTCTAAGCAATATTTCAAAGAAAATTAAGTTCTTGTCCAGTCAAGGACTTAGTAATTACGATTTCACTCAACTTCCTCCAAGTGTACTGAAAAAAAAAAGTACTATGCAACTCCGGCGAGTAACTTAAAAAGATAGGTAATTTTATTACAATTCCAAAATGGTATAACACTTACTTAAAAAATTCTTACTAGGATATGTAAAAATAATTTTCGGAAACAATACCCCTGCAGAACAAAACACCAATAAAACAATAGTCTCAAATTCGTACGCAAATACATTTTTAAATGTTTATTCTGTTTCTTAAAACTTAAAAAGATAGGTAATTTTATTGCAATGGTTTTAAATGAAACTCAAAAAAAAAATGTAATTATTTATTTAAATAAAATGCTCGAAATGTCTACCATTAACATAAATACACGCCCTACATCGTTTTAAAAATGAGCGGGAGATATGGCGAGCAAATCTTCTATTGTTGATTGATTCCGCGGCCTCTGTGATCCTCGCCCTCAAGTCAGCCAAGTCAGTGATGGGTTTCCCATAAACTTTTTCTTTTATAGCACCCCAGTAAAAGAAGTCTATCGGGTTTAAATCCGGTGAACGAGCTGGCCACGCTATAGCACCGGCCCGTCCCATCCACCTACCAGGGTATTCTTCGTCTAGGAAATCCCTTACAGGACGTGCATAATGTGCTGGGCACCCATCAAGCTGGAACCACATATTCCTCATTGTTTCTAGCGGCACATCTTCCAATAGATTTGGTAATTCGTTTTGTAAGAAGTTTAAGTACGCCGCGCCAGTCAGTGCCTCAGGTAGCTCAAAGGGTCCTATTACTTTACCATTTAGTATTCCGGTCCACATGTTCACTTTAAAACGATATTGGGACCGATCTTCTCTAAGTAGGTGGGGATTTTCTACGTGCCACTCGTGTAAATTGTGTAGATTCATGTATCCGTCCTTTTTAAAAGTAGACTCGTCGGACCACAATATTTTATTAAAAAAATGAGGGTCCTCCCTATGCATACGCAACATCCTACGACAAAATGCAAGTCTCGCAGGATAATCGCGTGGTAACAGACCCTGTACGCGTTGCACGTGGTACGGGTGAAACTTCTCAGCTTTCAATATGCGATGAGCAGTACTTCTTGGTATACCTGTACTTGCTTCAATTGCCCGAACTGAAGTACTCGGATCGTCTGCGACGGCTTGAAATACTTCATCTTCGACATCGAACCGAGGTCTGCCTTCATTAACCGCTTGATGTGGAAATCGACCCTCAGACAATAGTCGGTGGATATTGACGAAAACACGGCTATCCGGGTGACGTGCGGCGTTCGGATATCTTTCTCGGTAGAGTCTTGCTGCAGCACCGGCATTACATCTACATTCGCCGTAAATGAGATGCATGTTCGCATATTCTTGCGCAGTGTACGTGGGTGGCATGGTGGTACAGTATCGTACACTTTAGTCCTTGAGAAAGCCGGGTCGTTGGAAGAAATCACAAACAATGTCCAAATCACAAAGAAATAATCAAGTCGAGAAAGCGAAGCAAAGTTGTTAGTACAAAATGAACACAAACGAATACAAAGGATGCGCAGTATGGAGATCGTAATGTACTGATTGACTACATACTATTGGACTAACCAGAGATGGCCTACCTACTTTTTCTCTTTCTTAAAGTATCTCCTGTCTCTCTCACTCACCAAACTTGTTTAAACTTGTTTTGTTTGGTTTCATTGTTATTGGTATGTTTTGTTCTGCAGGGGTATTGTTTCCGAAAATTATTTTTACATATCCTAGTAAGAATTTTTTAAGTAAGTGTTATACCATTTTGGAATTGTAATAAAATTACCTATCTTTTTAAGTTACTCGCCGGAGTTGCATAGTACTTTTTTTTTTCAGTACACTTGGAGGAAGTTGAGTGAAATCGTAATTACTAAGTCCTTGACTGGACAAGAACTTAATTTTCTTTGAAATATTGCTTAGACATGTATTGTTTTTCTTGTTTCAATTTGAAAAAGGGTTATTGACGATAACATAACAGCATTTTTTTTTTAATTATACCAATATTTGTAGATCATCGGGAGCAAAGTCGCCCCAAAAGGTGTAAAATTTTTAGTTTTTAAAAAAATGCCTTTTATTCTTTTAATTCCCAGAGGGGATTTTTTTTTTTATTTTTCTGGTGACCCTTGTGACCACCCCTATCACCCCTCTTCCTAGCTACGTAACCTTTTGGGACACCCTGTATATGGGTACGCAGATGACAGCACAGTGGTAGAAAGATACCTACCGAGTTCCAGGGCCAGTAGGCATGAAATTCAGTCAGAAAGAGAAGCCATGGTGGAACGTGTGAATCTCACACTTCGGGCTGTGTCCGAGTGGGGCGAAACCAATCTTGTGAGATTCAACGCCACTAAAACACAGGCGTGTCTCTTCACCGCCAAAAGGAGTCCGCTCACCTTAGCTCCTACTTTTCAGAATGTGTCCTTGGGTAATACCGACTGCCTTCAGTTGTTAGGAGTTGAGATATCCTCCAAGCTCAACTTTGGGCAGTTCATCGAATCCAAAGTTAAAGCTGGTGCAAAGAAACTTGGCGTCCTTGCGAAGGTGCGGCGGTACTTCACACCGAGGCAATTGTTAACCTTATACAAAGCTCAGGTTAGGCCATGTGTGGAGTACTGTTCTCACATTTGGGCTGGTGCAGCCAAATCAGCCTTTCAGCAGTGCAGCCTTTCTGCTTTGGATTCGATGGAGAGGCGTGAGAGGAGGCTCATTGGTGACCCAGATCTGGTTAAGACCACTCTGCAAAGTCTCGAGCACAGCCTCTCGGTTTTCTATAGGACACATTTTGGAGAGTGTGCGCAGGAATTATTTGAATTAATTCCCCCTTCCCCGTTCCTCCATCGAACGTCACGACGCACGGCGGGTATCCACCCTTTCGTGGTAGAAATCCCACCGGTACGGACGAGGCGGTTTGCATCGTCATTCATAATGCGCACCGCGAAGGATTGGAATAGCTTGCCTGCGTCTGCGTTCCCACCCACCTATGACGTGGATGACTTCAAGAAAAGAGTGAATAGGCTTTTATTAAGTTCACTATCCTGGACCATATCTTCACTTACCATCAGGTCGGATTATGGTCAAGCATTAGCTCCGCTATATCACCCCCCTCCTGAGACCGTCCTACGGGCGATAATTGTCGGGAAATCTTACCCTACGTCCTGACCTGGTTGTTTTCACAGTGTTGTCTCTAGCCCTAGGTGTATCTTGGTGCGGGGTGTGTGTGGAAGTGTCTGAGAAAAATAGAGCAGATAAGGCAACCCAAGAGCAAATAATGACCACTGATATGTCAATCCAGGTGCAAGTACTATCACAGGAAAGCAAATTAGTACAAGCAAATATATTACCTCATTACAGAAGTAAATCTTCCCAGATCAAATTCAAAATGAAAGACCAATCTCTTTCCCCGATAAAATCTAGTGTGTCAACATCCCCTCATATGAAAAGAAACCAAATAGATAAAGCAAGTACATCTGGAGTCACAAGATCTGCTAAACGAAAATTATCAGTTATATTTGAAGAAAAATCTAATAGTGAACTGTCACTTACACCATCCATGACAAGTGAATGGCCTTCACCATCTAAGTCCAAGACTACTTCTGACAGTAGTTTACCTGAGGAATTTAAAGTAGAAGAACAAAAGCTAAATTACCAATACACTTTATTAAAAATTAAGAAAAATAGCAGACTTTATCTGGGAATTCCTAATGAACTTTATTTTTTGGTATATATTATAAGGAAGCATACTCATACAACAGAATAACAAATATTATTGTGTTTAACAAAAATAAGACTTAACAGAACATTTTCGCAATTGGCTGATGATTTTGGGTTATCACTTTCACAAACTAGTAAAATATTTCTAACTAAGTTACCGCTGATAAGCAAGGCACTGTCTCCTTTTATAAAAACTTTTAGTCCTGAAACAATAAAACTAAACTTACGTATTGCTTTCCGACATCGATTGCACAAAGTTACTTGCATCATAGATTGCTTGTAAATTGAAATAGCTGTACGTCAAGCATTGACCTGGTCCGAATATAAGAAAGCAAATACAATTAAATATTTAGTTGCTTGTACACCTGATGGACTGATTAGTTTTCTGTCTGCTGGATACGGGGGTAGGATTAGTGATGTGGATTTAGTTGAACATTGTAAGTTTTTGGATAGTTTAGAACCTAAAACTTGTATTTTAGCAGACAGAGGGTTCAAACATATTGAACTTTATTTATAACAAAGAAATTTTACTTTGATGAGGCCTCCAAGTGTTTGTAGTGGTTCCAAACTTACGAAATTGGAATACGCAGAATTCGTAAGTTTAGTATACTGAAACCTCATTCAGTTGTCAACTCTAATTTAATTCCAGTTCTTGATGAGTGTACTGTAACAGCTTGTGCTCTTATAAATCTGCAAGATTCCCTAATCAAATAATTAATTTTTAGTATTAATGTAAAATGCAGTATTGATTTAATTGTGAAAAACATAATTATATAAATAATAGGATTCAACATTTCTGGATTCTTTAAGGATATTAATGTAATTTATATTAGAGGTATACTTAGGAATGATTTGTCTATAAATAATGTATGTAATATATAATCTATGTATGTAATATATAATTATATGTGTATGATCTATGTATATATGTGCATGTAGTTATATATGAATATGTATGCAAATGTATGTATAATATTTATATTTATGTATATGTTATTTACATATATTATATATATATATATATTTTAATTCGTTCATAAACGTTTTATACCTTTTATTCCTTTCTTTGATATGACTTATCATTAATTTTTACTCTTCTCTTTCTTTGTTGTCACCGCCTTCTTTGTTCTCCCACTGCCCTAAGGTTGACTGGCAGAGAATGCTTTTAGCATTAAGTCCGCCTTTTGTTCCTTTACTTGTGTAAGGTTCAATAAAGAATAAATAAATAAATAAATAAATAAGCAATAATGCTATTGGTACTTCCTAATACCTTGTTTCTGCAGTATAAGGTATACTTACGAGCAAAAATATGGAATTACCCCAGCTTCTTTCAACATATTTTCAGTATAGAATCAATTGAGGTGATTACTGAAATTTAAATAATTTTGAAGACTAATGAATGCACTACAAAATGATACCCTGATAATAAGTTGGAAAACTCCATATATGTTGGATGATTCCATATATTTGCTCATAAGTGTAGTTGTTATGTTTGTAAATTAATGAGTTCTAATTGTAATTTTGAATTACTTCACATGAAAAGAGTAAAATAAAAAATTTACATATTTGAAATACTTCTTTTATTATATTTTTACAGTTTCATATAAAACTGGGAAAATATTTTGTTTCCAAAAAGAGATAACGCTGTAGAGCAGTTCCGACACATAGTTTTGATCATAGTCGATCTCTACAATATCTACTTTATTGTCATTTTCAAAATCACTGCTTGCAACACAAAAGTAACTTTTATTCAAAGGAGATCCCCAATTTTCGGCCTCGAACCATATATGTATCTGTGTTAGAACATTGGACTAGACAAGAGTAAACTATATACCAAAAAATTCGTCTTATTTATAAGATAAACATATTTAAATCTTAGCTTCAGCTGCTCTTGCCAAATGAACAAAATAATGCAAAAAAGTTTTCACAGTATTTACCTCATTACATACGATTTTATAATCGATTGATGGAACATAACAATATGTTTTATGTATTATTTATTGATTATAATTATAATATTAATTTAATTTTAACATATTTTCGTATTCCATATAAATCAAAACTATGTAATATATTATAATTACCATTTAATCGTTACGATAATTTTATTAAATTACATTTCGAATATTTTGACATCGATTAATCGATTGACAACAAAGATGATGTAATCCCTAATAATGTCATTTTGGTAACCATAGTATTTATAAATAACATCACTGTATTGTCATATTTGTCATCGATCTTTCATCTTTCTACGTTCTTTCTAGTTCTTGTATATTTTTACTATCAAATATTTTCAGCGTATTTGGAGTCCTATTTACTATTGAAACTCATCGACACGCACACAGTGATTTTAATTTTCTATTGTATTCGCTTTCGTACTTGTGTTTTGGTGAATGTGTTTCGCAGTTTCGCTACATTTCTTGCAAACCAATACTATATGAATATGGATTCCCTAATCGCCTGTTTTGTGACTGACAAAGGTTCAGAATAAGTCCTGAACACTGGATAATGTACCCTATACATCTTTAGAAGATCAGGAGGTTGCTGTGGCCATACTTACAATGAGTATAATATTATGGTATCTTGATTGGGCAAGGTACCAACGAAATATAGCGCCTCCTGCACAACTAGACGAAATATTAATATAATATTATAATGATAACTAATAAAATCTCTTGAAATATATAATAGCTTTTATTAAACAACCTTTTTATGGCATTCGTTTTGGGTGAAAACCATTTAAGTAGTAGATAGTATAATAGTCACCCGCCAACTTAGTTTTAGCCATTAAACTCGTAGTTTAAGTGTTAGTATTTTTGAGAAACTTTTATTTTTATTACGTTTGTAATGATTATTCGTAGGTATTTGGTTTATAGTAAGTGTAAAATACATATTAAATAGCACTGTGACACGGGTATGACATAATCATAACCTATAATTAAGGCAATTCATTCTATGATTTCCTTAGTTGGCCATTGCTGACAGCCGTGAAAATTGGAGAAATTAAACCTTTTGCAATGATCTAATTGACAGCCAATTTCCAGTCTTGTCTACTTAGGCCTGAGTTTCTATGGAAGCTGGGGTTCTCCTTTGCATAATACATTTGTATTTGCACTTGTGCATAATATTGTCTAGTGATAGCACCATTTTTAATATATTTATTTACAGTTTTATTTTTGTCACAAACACCATCTGGTGACGCTGCAATCATAGGATTCACCGCCGCTCTTCTTGTCAGGGCAGACTGTCGCTAGGTGACCAGGTATGCCACAAGAGTAACACGTAATCTGTTCCCTCTCTTGTGCATGGGCTGACTTCGTAGGAATTTGCAGCGTAGATGTGCTGGCTCTAGAGTCTTCTCTTTTTTTCTTGCATTCTGCTAGCCGATGACCAGGTATACCACACCAATGGCATTTTCCAGGAAATCTGGTATTATCATTCAACCGGGCTCGCTTCGCATCAAATTCGTAAAGCATCAGAGCTTTCGATACGTCGTTTCACTGATACTCCACCAAGGGTTCTAAATAACTGGGCACGTGTAGTAACAGCATGAGCGTTCAACTACCGACGTATCAAGCCATCCTTCTGACTTAGCACAGAAATCACAAAGCCGGTGATCGTATCTTGCATTTCGGTCTTTGGAATACTTTCGATCAAGTTCCACAATCTTAAGGCAGCTTCGGAAGCAGTTTCCTTTGGACCTATTTGGAAACGTAATATCTCGTCAAAGTGGCCTTGAGGCAGCTTCGGCTTAGAGAACTTGGCTATCAAAGTCTGTTTTATAACATCCCATGACAAATTGTTCAAGTTGAGCTTGGTTATACATGTCGCTGCACGGCCCTTCAAGGCACCAGTAAGAGTCACAAGCAAATCAATACCCTCTAGGCACTTATTTTGTACAATTAACTCTGTAACTCGGCACCAACCTTCAATGTCGGCCTCGGGGTCATCGGGGTTAAATGGGATGAGTTGAATGGTACCGAAGCTGGAATTACTACTAGCAGTCTTCGCTTGCGACGATTCAAATGCTCGTGTGAGCAGCGCTTGCATGCTACTCAATAGCTTACTTGCATTATTTTCATCTGATAATGACTGCCTCTCTTCTCTTTGTTGCTCCGTGTCCATGCCCACTTCTGATGAAGGCACATGAGAGCATTCTTCAGGATCAGCCATGGTTATTTACTTGGGCGTATAGGCGGAGAACAAGATAAAAGTCCGGAATCGATTATACCTATAATCAATTTACTTCACGAGTAATAATTCAGATTACACTGTGTTCCAAAAATAAGTCCACTACAATTGAAATAATCACTTTTACTTTAGAATTCAATCACTATTAGCAATAAGTATCGTAAGATTACGCGGAACAAGAACGATCCGTCGAGAACGTGGTGCGAACGCGATGGCGGTTACGAATTGAGTGCCGCCAACATGGCTGCGCTGACCATCGATACGACGTTCCGCCAGAAATGACAACTGTCAAATCTAGTTCCGGCGTATTCTGACAGATGATATTTAGAATGCGCCGTCATATTTATATCTACTAGAAGTATAACTGGACCTAATGTGAACAAATTTCAGAACCTCACTTTTTGTTCCATGTCCGCTTGACGTGAAATGCCCCAGATGTTGCTTTTCCGGTACAGAAATACTTCCATTTTGGATACCCTTTTCTAGTGAAGAATTTTTGAATATATTTGAGTCACTGAATTTGCCATACGCTCTGTAGGAGCTATCAATAAAACTAAAACAATAATCGGCATCAGCTACGTCATTAGTACTACAGAGAAATAAGATTTATAGTTGTAGTAATTTGAACCTGAATTAGGAGGCTTTTTTTAGAGCAATACAGGTTTCCTGTATTATTTTTGGTATTGTGGTAGCACCTAGTAAATAGTCCATTTCCAAGTCTTCAATGGCTTGACCAGTTGCTAGATATCTGCAATAATGAAAATCTTATTTCAGGTAAAGAGGTCCAAAAAATGGTAATCTCTCCGAGATTGTTTCCGAAGAGAATTATCCATTCAACAGAATACCCCATCCGGTAGTGGAGCAAAGAAGAAATCAAAGTACAAATATTTTGATATGCTCCTTTTTTAGTTCCTTTTACACAAGTTAAAAATAATGAAGCATCTCTTGATAATCTAAACACCAAAAATCCCACACATTGCAGTCGCAATGATACACAACAGGAAGATGCACCTAAACATTTTAAGAAACGAAAGACTGACTAGAATCAAGACATAATATCCATATTACAGGAGGGTAATAATATTATGAAAGATAGTTATACCAAATCTGTGCAAGGAAATATCGTCAGAACCTGTAATGATCATGATGATGATGATGACAAATTAGTTTTGTTATCACTTCTACCTACTTTTAAAAACTCCACAATGGAAGAAAAATATTCACTGAGAATAGAAATAATGAAAACTGTCTTGAAATTTAAGCAATCATGTAGAGAAATGGGGAATTTGAATTTAGTACAAACTACATCTACACTCGGGTGCAATGAAATCGCACATTTGATTTTTTCTGCAAAATACAAATTATTATTTTTTCTGAAAGATACATATATATTTTTTTAATATGGAATTAAAGCTGGTTTCATTACCTATCCAACGATACCATACAAGCCGTTATTACTTTATCCTACTGCCAAAAAAAAACACCAATTACAAATTCATCCTTTATTAAAAGAAGTTTCCTTGACAAAACTGTGTGGGAAATGAAGGCTTAAAAAAAAACACCCTTTTCTTACAAAAATACCTTTATTAATACGAAGTGTTACCCCCTCTTACTTGAATTACCGCTCGACACCGGTTTCCCATCGACTCTATCAAGTGATTGATAGAGTCTTGTGGGATAGCGTCCCATTCCTCCTTGAGCGCAGTTTGCAGCTCCTGGAGATTAGCTGGAGCAATATTTCGGTCTCTTATTTTCCTTTTTAAATTGTCCCAGACGTGTTCGATCGGATTAAGGTCCGGACTCCGAGCTGGCCACACCATTGTTTTGATATTCACCTCTTGAAGGTACTGCGTTACAATTTGAGCGGTATGGGGTCTTGCATTGTCATGCATAAAGAGAAAGTTCTCTCCAATGAAACCGCTAAATGGTACGACATGTTCCTGGAGAACTTCTTCGACGTACCTCCGAGCAGTTAGTCCCCTTGTTGGACGCCTTATATTGGCCCCAGTGAGGAAGACAAGCTCAGTTTTGGCTTCCAAAGAGATTCCACCCCAGAACATACACGAACCACCGCCATATGCAACGCGTTCCGTGATGCAACACGGGGCAAATCTCTCTGTAGGCCTTCTATAGACCCGCCCTCGTCCATCATTGCCATGGAGACACATCCTAGACTCGTCTGAGAACAGAACTGTTCGCCATTGGTCGACTGTCCAGTTCACATGTTCCTGTGCAAATCGAAGACGGGCTTGGCGGTGAGCTGGCGCCAATTTAGGGCCGTTTGCTGGCCTATGCGCTGTTAGGCCGCCTTCAGCAAGTCTCCTTCTGACCGTCCACCGACTGACTTCCACTTCACGCACCTCTTGGAGATGATGTGCAAGATCAACGGTTGTCAGGCGACGATTTCGCAAAGCCGTCGTTACGAGAAATCGGTTGTCGCGCTGAGTTGTAGCTCTAGCTCGACCAGATCCTCGTCGTCGTTCATAGCCACCAGTCTCCCGATAGCGCTGGTATACACGACGAACTGAATATCGACTGATATTCAGCTGTCGAGCTACAGCACTCTGGTTCTGGCCTGCTTCAATTAGAGCAACGACTTGAGCGGCTTTTTCTGGCGTAGTATCCATTTTCTTCGATAATTATTGCAGCTGTAGTCACTGGACGTCCTTTCAGTTTGAGCGTTGAAATGCAACTGATGACATTTTACTCAAAACATGCCTTTTTATACCTGCATTAGTCTGGCAAACTACGGTAACCTAAGGGAGTTAATTTTAGGGTTTTTTTGTTGTCATTAATTCTTGGCCGTAGGGTAAAGTAATAACGGCTTGTATGGTATCGTTGGATAGGTAATGAAACCAGCTTTAATTCCATATTAAAAAAATATATATGTATCTTTCAGAAAAAAAAATAATTTGTATTTTGCAGAAAAAAATCAAATGTGCGATTTCATTGCACCCGAGTGTATATCATTAAATACAGAAATGTCGCAGTTGCGGTCTCTTCGAGCATACCGGCCATTAAGAGGCACCTTTGATGTTTCGCAAGATTATACCTGTATGCCGCAGCCACTAAGCAAGACTACGTTTGTTGGTGATGATCCGCAACATTTACCATAGCTACTAAATCGTCTCAGCACGGCTACATCCGCTGAAGAATATGTGCCACAGCCACTTAATTAGCCCAGCACGGCTACGTTGCATAAACCATCTGCTATTGATAACTACCGAAATTGAAAAGAAATCAGTAATTTCAAATCATAAAATGGAACGTCAAGCCGGAACTAGCTAGGGTATTAATTATTATCAATATTATTAGCTATTATTATTTCGTATTATTTTTGGGTGTATTCGGAAGTTGAAGATGGCAGCACCGTGCAAATGAAACGCCCACAGTCTATTATTTTCTGGACCACTTATCCGCGACATATGTATAATACATATTCATCAAAACTTAAAAAGCGTGGAAGAAAATATTTAATTTTTTAGGGTAGCTCCCGTACAGGTAACGTGGGGAGAATTTTTAAGTTTTCGAATCGCTATATCTCAATAATGGTGATTCTTAGAAAAAAAGTGTAAGGACATTTTTTTATAAATAATCGCATGAGCTACAATTTTTGTTTTTATACTTTTTTTATAAAACTTTTTCAAGCAAACGGCTTGAAAAACGCAAAAAAAACATATTTGCGAACGTTAACCTTGAATTTTTTTTTTGCAATTGGCGGATTTATAAGGACTTTTCACATTTCATTTATAATGGTGTTCCGAACATTCGTACAAATCAGCTGTTCCAGAATTTATGTAACCTGACCCCTATTTTTGGGCTAATTCGACCGGGCTATAAAGAAATTTCATTTAATTCGTTATGTATTTTTCCGTTTCAATGAAGACATATTTTTGGCGCCGAGTGTGGCAGATTTTGGCACAGTCTGTGGCAGATTTGCCATTTATGAGATGGTCACACTTCTCCGCACCGCCTCACCAGTCGACCAAATGCAAAAGTCGGAAGCGCACGGACTCTTTTTTCGCGAACTATAAAGTACATTGTCTTGAAATATCCCAGTATTTTTCGGTTCGGTTTATTCAACATACTTTTCCCCTTCTCATTTCGCATAATTAACCAGCACCATCACTAACATAGTGGTCCATCGAGCCGGAGCAAGTTAAAAATCGCGAAACATGTCGTTGTTTCAAATCCCGGCGCGAGTGAGTGCACAAATGAAACGTGATACAATGACGAAGCCGATGTGTAAAAGGGGTTTTAGTGGGGGGGGGAAGGAATGAAAGATTTTATTTGTCCAGTAGAAGAATATTTTATTCCACAAGCTTCGACACAGATTAAAGAGGAAAGAATGGGCTGCTGGTTCGTTTGGCTGGTCGCAATCGGAGGAATCCTTTAGCCGGGGGGTCCGTCCTAACGGGCTCCTCCGATGATTCACAAAATCCAACTTAAGACAAAGTCCGGATAGAATGATTAACTTAAGACAAAGTCCGGATAGAATTATTAACTTAAGACAAAGTCCGTATAAAATTATTAACCCAAGAGAAGTCCGCACGGAATCAACAAATCATAGAAATAAGGAAACCTAAGGAATAATGACAATGAATTATTAGACGCAAGGAAGGAACCGTCCGTACAGAATTATTACTGAAGACGAGTCCGCACGGAATCCTCAACTTAAGGAAATAACGATACTTAAAGATTAATGAATTAACGGAAGGGTGAATCCGTACAGAATTCTAAATTAAGGAAATTAATCCCGTAGATAATTATTAACGGAAGAGAGGAAATCCGTACAATTATTAAATTAAGGAAGTTCTAAATTAAGGAAATTAATCCCGTAAACAATTATTAACGGACGAGAGGTATCCGTACAGTATGCTAAATTAAGAAAAAAAAGAAATATCCCGTACAAAATTATTAACGGAAGAAAAAATCCCTACAGTTATTAACGGAACTAGCTAGAACTAATTAGTTAGGATTAACTACTTCCACCCCTTAGGGTGGGGAAAACAATAAACAAAAAAAAGAGAAAGGAAAAGGTTCACGTGGTCGACGAGTCCTCCCGTCGACCCCTCGCTCGGGCAGGGCTCCCACCGGCACCGCAGTTCCCTTTAAGGCGCTCGGCCCTCACGGAACAGTAGCTCCCCACGGAACAGTAGCTCCAGTACAGTACTCCTCTCCAGAACTCCCAAACAACACTCCCAAAACAGCAGCTCCCCACGGAACAGTAGCTCCCAAAACACCTCCTAATAATAGCACAGAAAACCCAGTCTTACACAACAGCCTATAACGTTCCATACAGGCCACTCGGCGAGCATGAATACAGACTAATTAATTTGGACGAGGATTAATTACTGAATTAATTAAGTTAGACAAGGGTGCCTCGACCAATACATCCAGCTTACATAAACAAATTGAATTTAATTAAACACAATCCCCACATTCAAAACAATTCAACATAAAACATAATACAGGAACGGTACTATTCTCTTTGGGTAAATATCATTAAGGTAACTAACCCAGGGGTCCTACAGAACGCCCGTGGGGGCGGGCGACGCCAGTGCACGAAGCACGGGGCGTCGACCACGGTGTTACGCCGACGGACAGCCATCGTGGCTTCCTTCATCAAAATAACACTAGGTTACACCATTTACTATTTGATAAACTACCGCGTAGAAGAGAATGAGTTTGACGTTACCTTTTTAGGGAGGTGTCAAAAGCTTGAAGAAAGGCAGACAGTCACCGCGCCACTGGACGGGACGCCGACCAAATGCAGCCGATGTAACCGCTACACCCGTATACCAAACCGCGCCACACCACACAGCGTGGTGCAAACACCGGGGCACAGACACACAAGCCTGAAAAGATTCCGCACATTAACCACTACACTTCGAGATTACCACGAAACCCCGTCGTAAAATTCCAATTAGAATGCCCGAAACTTACCCAGCGACTAAAACACCCCACTCAACCAGCACAGACAGAACACCAACCAAGTTCGGTACGTCTTTCTACCCCGGCCAAGAAGGAGGCCACGCCCGGGTTCACCCTATTTATATGGCGTCCCCTTTCACTCCACGCACCAATCGCCGTCGTCCCCGTAAGCGGAACCAAACTTCCGGGTTTAACAAAGGCCTCCAGAGCCCGCGAACAGTCAGCGTTCACAACACAAAAATGCAAGAATGCACTTAATTGCACTTAACTTGGGATCAATTTTAAAACGTCACTACGAAAGGAAGTTGTCAACAAATACCGAAGACCAGCGCCAATCCTATACAACCTCAACCACAGACACCACAGACTATAAAGTCCCCAGCAATGACTCAACCACAGACCAAAAACAAGCGTATGGAATGTTTTAATATTTTATCATTCAAACGAAACACCATCCTTTTTATGAAAATTACAAACTATAAAAGTCCCGGAATTCCAATAAATAAAATATACTAACATTCGACACAGACAAGAGGCTGAATGAACCACCGACTATATAGAACAGAGCGAACTAACGCGCCAAGTTTCAAAGTGACTCGAATGGCGTGCGATGATTGGTCCATTCATCCGACGACATCCTCCGTCAGAGACATGATACTTACAACTAGACTGTGCACTGTGGCGCAAAAACCGGTCCGAGCGAGAGGGCCCCCCCGTGGTAGTGTGTCCCTTTCTAATGAGGTGACCATGACTAAACAGAAAATGGGACTAACTATACAAACGATTGTGTAAGTATTTTGATAATTTATACTGATGCTACCTAACTACACTACCTACAGGAATGTACCTAATTTATTTAAAAGTAAAAAAAATCACCAAAACATCGCGTATAAATTATATTTTATGGAACTTACATCACTTACTAGGAATACGACGGCTGGACAGAAAAAAAAATTAAATTGTAATATTTTTTTATTATTTGTTTTTATACATTGCTGAACAAAACAGTTTTATGCAATTTTTGTCGTAATGTAGCCTTATCTCCCATGTGCTTGAGGGTCAAGTACTTCCCATAGCTTTTAAGTCTTAAACTTAAGTATTTTTGACCAATACATTTAATCAATTCCAATTCGTGAGTTTCGTCAGAGCTTGGATGGATAGGTGAAATACGCTTGATTTTCGGAGAGAATTGATGTAATGTCATATTAAGCATCTTTTTTATATTCAAACTGTGTAAATTAGGAGACATTACCAAAAAAAGTTTTTCCATATATTTTACTACATCGAACACAAATGCTGAAGCATATTTTAGGCCGCCTCTGTCTACAAAGGCTGTAAAAGAAGAAAATTCACAAACATCAATCAAGTAGTCGTGATCTTTATGTGTACGATGCGATATGAGCAATGCTCGGCAATGTTGACATGTTAGTTTATCTAATATTTTCATCACAATGTAGCCAGATATGTAATACAAAATGTTGTTTTTATAGGTTGATAAGTCGGTTCTGTCTATCAATTGCATAAGTACATCACTCTTATCTGTCTCATTTTCTTCAGTGTTATTGTCCTCTACGATGGATCTTTTGGCACTGCGGAACTCTAGTATTGCAGAATTTTCATAATACGGATTTGTGCAATTTGCATTAACACTTGGTCTGACGCTGTTACGAAATAACAATTTTCGCATGATGAACATAAACTCAAGAGCAGTAGGGTTATCGTTTGCCCCCCCTCTTGCTCTCACACATGAAAAAAACATTTCGATGTGATCTTGGGATGCCTTGTATGGTAATATGTAGGTCATACCGGCATCAAACATATCAATTGCTAATTCAGCAAAACTATATGTGTCTATTATCAAACCCAAAACCGGCGTCTTCCTTCTATGGGTCATTACATTTTTTCCGTCGACTTTAAGTTTTGTCAAATATTGTCTCGTTTCCTCGAAGACATGTGTCCAGACATGTTTATTTTGAAGACGCAAAGGGGATTTGAAACCCACCCCAACGGGATTTTTGGCGTTAAGAATATCAAACAATCTGTCCAAGTACCGTAGGTATTCAACTGTGGCTTCACTTCCAGCAAAGCTAGGATGACCGATAGACCTCAAATAGTCTATTGCATCCGCCACAGAGGAGCTAAGTACTTGGGCAGCTAGTTTGACGTTCATTTTCTTGCCAAAAAAATCAACATGTACCCTGGTCAATTTATTTTTCAGTTTCAGCCCCTCTTCTTCTTGCAAATCGTGCAATTTCTGTATAAATGCGAACTTAATATCCCCCTTTTCCGATGATAAACAAGTTTCGGCGAACAAATTTCGGGCTAATTTGATCATATGGGCGGGGTCAAGTATACAGTATACTTTTGAAGATTTAATTTGGTGATCAAAATAAGTTTTTATATTTGCAAGGGTAAAATTGCACCCCAAAATTTCAAATGTTTTTATGTTTACCTGTGTCCCATCCGCAGTCAAAGACCTCACCACTATATTAATGTCACTCAGCATACGAATTGCTGTCAGGACAAGCTGAGATTGTACGTGCGCTGAAATCTTATCAATGAAGAAATAAGCGATGGGGCAGACGAATTTTTCTTTTAATGAGACTATTTGAAACACCAAGGCTTCTGTAGCAAATGTTTCAGAATCGCTTGTCAATATTCCACCCAAATCAACGCCACCCCAATATTTGTCTGACCCTTTATCATATTGTTTGCCAGCTTTGATGGCCATTGCATCAAAAATTAAAGCAACGTTTATTTCACCATTTTCAGCCTTAACTTTCAGGAATTCCATCACTTCTGTCATAAAACCCACGTTGCATTTATGCGTCGACAATATCCTTCGCAGTGTTGCAGGGTGAGGTAAAGGGATACGATTCCTCAAAAATAAATAGGCTTTACCCGAATAATAATACAAAGATAAAGCGAACGATTTCATTTCATCTGTATATTTATAAGACTTTTTGGATTTTGTTGTATTTAAATTTGTGTGAATGTTTTCGAAATTATGTTGAACCATCTGTTCGACTTCAGAATAGTTATCACATTTTTTTTTAATATTTTTTAACAAACTTTTTAGATTATCGATAGTTGTATTACGTCTTTTCAGGCGTTGTTGTAAGACTTTGGCTTCTCGACGTAATTTCTTTTTACGTGGTGTAGCACTAGTTGCAGCAGATGCTGTTTGCGTACTAACACTTTCCGCAATGCCTATCTCCTTCGTGACACTTTCTTGCAGTTTAATTGTTTTCATTGCAGGACCTTCCTGTATACATATCTTGCTTAAAACATGTATTCTTTTTTCACTGGGCACGACCTGTAAAAAATTTGAAGTTAATGGATTATGGTAGACAAATAGTAGACTGATGCGAAATGATGCAGATTACGAGCTACTACCAGCATCTGTGAATGAACAACAAATCACTTCTATTTTCACATCCTAATGAATTTATTTCCTTTAAAAAGGACCTTAACAAAGAATCATAAAAATCGGACAACTACGTATACAATTACGCGAGATTACATACATACATTACAATCAGCGAGTGAACAATCAATAATGCATATAATATACAATATTGTACACAACACAATGTTCTAGTTTTAAGTCACTTGTAAATTTAGTTTTTTTTTCTAAATTTATATTGGACCACCCTCGGCATACCCTTTCAAATAAAACAATAATTATCAAAATCGGACTATTCTGTCCAAAGTTATGCGTAGTCAAACATAAAAAAAATATGTACGCATCGTATTGAGAACCACCTCCGTTTCTTTTTCTTCGGTTGAAAACGGCGTCGCAAGATTTGTATCTTCTAGGTTATTAAATATCCACTCAGAAAATGTAATAAAGTAATCAATAATTTTTACCTTAGGAAATATTGACGGAACAGCATCAGGTTTCAATATTTTCCTAATATAACCAGTAATAAAGTCGTCGCATTTGAAATGCGCACTGCAAACAACAGACGACTTCGAGATTTTTCCAGGCACTACATTTTCCCACTTCAATTTCTGGTTTTCATTCTTCGGAAATCTAAGATACAAGAAATATAATTAATGATAAACATCATCGGTGCAAAGAAGAATGATTAGATAATTTCAACAAAACAATTTAAGTGTTTTATAATAAATGTAAGTTATGCCCCTTTTGTATACTCTTGTTATTGACCGGTACATCTCCAATTCAAATTCATGGTTACCCTAAAGATTAAGATTGTTGTTTTTACTTACCCGTGGAAAGAAAAGCGACTACCGGGATAAGACTCATTATTGCACCCTGTCACACAACAAGAATTCACCATTTTTCATGGAAAAACCACCAACTTTAGTATGAAAATTGACACTATCGCAAATCGAAACACGACATTCAATCAAACAACCAATTAAGCAAACCACCATCTTACATTTAGTATTACCAGTCCCAAACACCTAAGTACTACCTTTACTCAGTATTGAATTATTTTTTAAATACAACCAATTTATTTATTAATTATTGAAACTGTAGGAATACGTTTAAATACGTTTCTAAGTTTACCGACCGTTCGTATTGGTAAATCACTAAAAAGAAAAGTATTTCATTTTCTACCATTTCTATCAAACGAAATGATTATGTGAGCTGGCAAAACGTTAGACAAGGACACACTACCAGCGGGAACGCTCTCGCTTGGACCGCTTTTAGCTAGCTACCGCTTAGAGGGAAATACCTACCGTAACTGTAAAAGAATAGATCTCATTTTAGCAAAACAAAATTTTTTTGTGCACTGTCTAGTTGTGAGTATCATGTCTCTGTCCTCCGTTCACTCGAGTCGAGCTGTCAAACCGCACGGTCCGCCAAACGTCATTAGGTTCCCAATGTCACGGTCAGTCCTTTATGTCAACAGGCTTGTCACTAACCCCGATTGTAAACAATAAACACTAAAGTAACTAGATTTAGGTTAATTAATTATTAAAGTATGAAGATTGAAGTGGAATTCGAGCAAAAACAATTCGGTCCCGTGAAGAAGTTGATGATCTCTGTGTATGGTGTCCAGGGGAATGTCCATTGCTCAGGTCAGTAAAGAAAACAGGTGTTACAGATGGAAGACAATAAAATCGAATGCAAATGGGACAAAACGGGATTATCGAAACACAAATCGGACATCGGGCCGGCACGCGGCGTGAAAAAACACACGAACACACACACACACAGCATCACTCACTCAGACAGCGTAAACACAAGCGCGCACATAAACAGTGACTATGAGTGTAGGAAGGCGTCTGCTACTCGCATATCACCGCATTTACATTCAGCTATTTCCATTGCCGCTTCCCCTGCCGTAAATACTTCCCCAAATATTGCTCTGGCAACGTCAAGGGAAATTTTTTATTTATTTATTTATATAAACTTACCACTAACATTACAGGAAACTTAACCTAATGCGTTAGTGGAAAACATACAATTATTTAAATATGTTAAAATTATTTCACTCATTACATCCAATAAAAAAATAAATAAATTACAATACTCTAGTCATAATTAATCATAATTATAATTAAAATTCAAAATTAAAAAAATAAAAAATAAAATAACAATCCAATCACAGCATCAATTACTAAAAAAAATAATAATTTCGTTTAATTTTCAATAATAACAATAATAATAAAATTCGCGAACTCGTTCAGTGTGCAACTGAATAGATCTATTTGATCTGCCACTGCATTGAGCGTGCGCATCGCTCGCGTGAGCGGAGCGTCACGTAGCAAGTTGGTGCGCGCATGAGGTAGCGCCAGGAGACTGGGGCGTCGCCGCCGCTGCACCGCGTTGTCTGGAATGCACAGTCTCAGTTCTTTGAGAATAGCTGGGTTGTCCGTTTCACCGCGCAGAACCTTCAACAGGTACGTAGCCAGGGAGACTTCCCTCCTGGTCTCCAGTTTGCTGTATCCTACCATGCCTAAAACGAACAAGGTAGGGTACAGCAACGGGTATCCAGGGTATACCCCATATAATTTTAGGAACAGAACTCGAATAAATTTGTTCTGTATTCGTTCCACCATTGCTTTATATTTGATCTCACTTGGAGCCCATATAACCGAATTACACTCCAAATGACTCTTCACCGAGGCTTCATACAAGGCACGGAGAGCATTCAAGTTGGTAAAGCCATCCGATTGCCGTAGTATGAAGCCAAGGTTACGGTACGCTTTTTTGCATACTTCGGTTATATGTTATCGAAAGTTGAGATCAGCGGTGAACCGGACACCCAGATCCCTCACCTCGGTGAGGCGTCGCAGTGGCTCACCCTTGATGTGAATGGAATTCTTTGCGATAGTATGTTAACATTACTTTGTGGTGTTTCATTTACTTCCGGTCTAGAAATCTGTACTGAAGTGGTTGGTTGTGGAATAAAGCTATCAGCGGCAACTGAGGGATAAGCTGGTGATGACATGGAATTTTCGTTGTAGTAAACTGGTGATTGTTCGGAATAAGTTGAGTAGGCACTTGAGGATCTTTTGGGAACAGATATGTAGGATGGTGACGGTGT
The DNA here is from genome assembly GCA_963932265.1 of Thymelicus lineola. Classification (NCBI taxonomy): domain Eukaryota; kingdom Metazoa; phylum Arthropoda; class Insecta; order Lepidoptera; family Hesperiidae; genus Thymelicus; species Thymelicus lineola. The sequence continues at coordinate 1,080,069 of OZ010702.1, read as the reverse complement.
CACACGAATTTCGGTAGTGGTTAATAGGGTAAGGGTTTTCTAAAAGAAAGCCGTCTATTGTGTGCATTATTCTTTCACGCACTGTCTCCGGATATCTGCGCAAATTTCTTGCTAAAAGTTTAGCGTAAATATCGCAGTCATCTTCATTATTTTTTTTATTCTCTTTTTCATTCAACACGCTGGTGTTATTTTGCTTTGCGCTTCTTTTATTTCAATGTCCTGAGAGCTGCACTTTCGATACTTATTTTTTGCGGGGTTTTTATTTCATTACTTTTCGGTAAATCATCAATATGTGATGATGCTGGCGTTTCCTCATTGTATTGTTTTTGAGTTGGTGATGAGATTGATTCTTCATCTGATTTAGGCTGAAAATTATAGTAATATATATTATACTTTTTTTAGTTACCACAAACACCGGGTGAATGGATGGCCATTGCAGAGGGATTTAAAAAGAAGTTTCCACATTGCGTTGGTGCTATAGATGGAAAACACGTGATATTACAGCGGCTAGTAAATAGTGGTTCAGAATATTATAATTATAAGGGTACTTATAGCATCGTATTAATGGCTTTAGTTGATAGTGATTATCGTTTAATTTTTGCCGACATTGGTCGCCAGGGGCGTATTAGTGATGGTGGAGTTTTTAAACACAGCTTGCTTTGGGAAAAAATTGACAGGGATACTCTTAATTTGCCACCTGATAGCCCATTACCTGGAAGAGATGAGATGGATGGATAAGATGTTCCATACACATTTCTTGGAGATGCAGCTTTTGCATCACATAAACGTATACTAAAACCTTTTCCAGGTAATCATAATTTGGGCACAATGGAACGCACTTATAATAGCAAACACTCAGCTACTCGTGTAATAGTAGAAAATGTGTTTGGTGTTTTAGTATCCGTTTTCAGAATTTTTAAAAAACCTATAGAAATCGACCTTAAAAGGGTTCCACTAGTAACTTTAACCTGTATTTTGTTACATAATTTCTTGAGAAATAGTAAACACTCCCGGAATATTTACACCCCTCCAGATCTTTTGATTCTATAGGTGACGGACCACAAATCGAAGGCTCTTGGAGATAAACTAACATCGATTCGTCAGCCATTAGATCTATACCATATGTGGCAAGACACGCATCAAATAACATTTCCGAAATTCGATCTGAATTCGCGCAGTATTTTCATAATTTGAACAGAGACAATAACTAAATAAATATGTAATTATTCATTTAATAAAAATATTCATAAAAAAGTGTTCTATTATAATACCACTAATATTGTAAAATGGTGGCTTGTCGATCCTAAGTAATCGGCAAAGTTAAGCAACAGCGGGCGCGGTCGGGGGATGGGTGACCGCTAATGGCAATTCTTGAGCACTTCCGAGCTTCGGAGGGCACGTAAAGCCGTTGGTTCCGGTTCTTATCGTAAGATAACAGTTGTTACGCCATGTTGGAGGCCCTCGGGCGGCTTGAAAACTTCCGATACTTAGGTTGGCCACTAACCCCTCTAACCTAACCAATCCGCACTGGAGCAGATAAACACTAATGAAATTTAAACACACTCAATTTAGTCTTTAGTTTTACAAGTTACACAATACAATACTTATTACACACAGTACTTATACACAGTACAATAATTATTAGCCAAAATTATGAATAGGAGTCGAGAACACGTGATGTTCCCGGCGTGCGCCTCGCGTCCTTCTACCTGCTCCACATTCCGTCCAGGGTTGCCAGACGTACGAGAAATCTCTACAAGAACGACGGGAATCTTTACAAGATCTTTACTCTCTACGAGAATCTTTACAAGATTTTATATCTCTGTACGATATACGAGGAAAATAGAAATCTCGTACACTTTTTTACGAGATTTTAACAATGTTGACAGCCTGCATTATGTATTTAGAATATAATATATTATTTTGTCCATGTCACAAACAATTAAATCGATCGACGCACATCACTAGATGTATTACCCCATCACTAAGTTGTAAACCGGGGAATCCCCGTAAGGTATTTTGTTGTTGTCCTTATTACACAAATGATTATATTGATTTGTTATCTCTTTTGCACCAACTAAAACGTTCCAGCGCATTTCAACGTACTACTCGTCCAAAATATCTGTGGACCTGGCTCAGTGACGTCATGCAAACTGGAGAGATAGCAAAGAAAATCGAGATGTAAAGATAAAAAATATTACTTTTTTGCACGTTTATACAACTTTTAGATCAGTCTGTACTTTATAGGGTTCCGTACCCAAACGGTGTCAACGGGACCCTATATCTAAGCCCCGGCTGTCCGTCTAACCGTCTGTCTGCAAGCTGTGTCTTATGAACCGTAATACGTAGACAGTTGAAATTTTCACAGAGTGTATATTTGTATTGCCGCTGTAACAACAAATAATGAAAATAAAATAAAAAAAACTTGAAAGGTGTCAAGGGACACCCGGATGGAACGAAGTTCCTTTCGATTTAAGTATTGTTTTACGCGCTCAGCAGTGAATATTACTGAATCACTTCAAAAACTGTCGTGACAATTCAGTTATATGAAACTAGATGGCGCTGTACAACTTTTTGAATCACGCTAGCGTGATTCATATTACTGAATCACTTCAAAAAGTGTCGTGACAAGTTTTCGTAAGAATTTTTTCCGTCTAGCCCCCTTTCATAACGCGCGATAAGGAACTTCATTTCGAGACTGGCTGCAGCCAGATCCTAAAAATCACAAGAAAGCAAAGTGTGCTTATTGTTCAAGCCTTCTGGTTGCTGAAATTACTAATCTCAAATCCCATGCAGAATCGAAAAAACATTTGAAAAACACACCTAGTTCATCGAGTGTACAATCCCAAAAGTTAACATCATTAGCTAATAAAAGTACATAGGGTAAAAATTAAGATTATAAGACATTGTTAAAATTTATAATTTTTACGAGATTATGTATTGAAAGTACGAGATTTTTGACAGCCTTGGTACGAGAAAAAGTTTTCGCCATCTGGCAACCCTGATTCCGTCCCAGTCACGATCGCGCGCCGATTACATACGAACGTAGACGAGTCTGCCCGAGTGCTACGATCGACGTCTCTCGATCCCGATACGTCCCTCGATCCCGATACACATTTTTTTCATTTTCATAATAAATAATTTATTATTATTATTTATTTAAAGACAAGCAACTAAGCTGATGTGTCTATATCACCTGTGCCGAAAAATATTTTTTGCTGCAGTGATAGTTTCTCTGATTTCAACCAGCTATCGAGGAAACAATTTCTTCAGGTAACTTGTTCTAATTCCAAACCATTTTAAAGCTTAGGAAGTTATGTGCAGCTGTTTTACAGGTTGGTGCTCTATACAATTTTTATTCAAAACAAATTATGCTCTTTGCTCCCACAACCTATTAATGAGAGCCTGTTGAACAGCTCGACCTTCCAGCAACTCTATTCACCCGCCTATTCCCCTGAGCATGTTTAGACTCTCAGCATGCAAATCTGCTTCCGCTGCTCTACGGCGAACTCGCATCCTCTCTTGCTCCCGCTGATGAGGTTTCAGTTGTGGTACTGGCAATTTTGCTTTGTTAGCAATATTGCGCAATACAACACAAGCATTAACTATTTGGCCAACAAAACAGGGTCATAGTGTAGAACAGGTGCAATCAATAAACACCTGAAACAAGAGCATTTACATTAACCAAGGAAGTTTTGCAGTAACACATGTGGCTAGAGTATAATAACCATTTACACACCTAAATCGAGCTTTCAAGATACCAATGCATCTATTCCTAGTAGACACTTGTATTTTATGAAAGTGTTCTTCAGGTGACCCCGGCACAGAGTTTAAGACTGGGGTCATCATTGTCCTTCTCAATGGGTAGCCACTGTCATCTAGAGTAATAACAAGTCGTTTTATTGTAAATGGTTTTATTGTACATTGATAGTATTTATTTACCCAACAAAAATATCTGCTCCTCCTCATCATATTTTTGGTCTAGATATTGGTGCAATGGGTGATCACGCCACACAACTGTATCATGTGTCGCCCCAGGCTTACTGGGGTCAACACACAAAAAATTAAGATCTGCGTCACAGATCTGAAAATAATAATTTTAGTATCAAATTCCTAGAAATATTACCTTACAAATATGATATAAGTATTTCTGTGTCTCCTGTGATAAGTGATACAAGTGAAAAATCAACACTTTACAGGAGGATGAAAACAAGTTCAAAAAATTCTAGTTCATAAACTTAGTGACCTAGGGTGTAACATGAGTAGGTACCTTCTTTTGTAGATAAAATATTTACTGTTACCGTAAATTTAGTTTTTTTTTTGTAGTAAATATTATAATATTAAAGTAATTCATCAAAAACCTGTGAGTGGTACCTTTTTTATTTCAAACGTGTGCTAATATTACGTGATAAATGATACAAGTAGAGTTAAATTATGTTGCCCCAATAAATTGTCTTTGTGTATAAACTGATACACATGAAGTATAAAAATATAGGTAAATTCATATAGAATTGTACGTATTGGTTTATAGTGATATAACTCAAAATAAATCAATATTCACGATAAATATATTCAAAAATAAAATGTGAAAATTAATATAATCGCAGTTAAACATATAACGAAGCACAAAAAACTATCTGTAGAGAAATTATTTACAGGGGTCACAACTTTATCTATATTATTATCATATATTATCATCATTTATTATCTATATTCACGGTTTTTTTGCCAAAACCTGTGCAGTTATATCAGTTAGCACAAACTTATCTCCAAAACTAATTTTTTACTATAAAATTTTATGTTAAAATCACAAAAAGGGTACAACTCTACTTAGAACACTCATCACAGGAGGCACAGATTTGACTATAAAAAGATGCATACAACCATCACATTTAGAGAGTGATAACCTTTACGATTATAATATCTCTCCTTATGTTGGCTGGGTCTTATTATAGCAATATGTGTCCCATCGATACAGCCAAAAACCCTCGGCAGCTTAAACTTCCTATAGAAACTGAAAAACAAAATTCAGTTGGTAACTCTTTGAGTAATATGTTAATATGTAAAAAATAAAATAAATAAAGTACCATCGTTTTATTTCATCACGGGCTTCCCTTGTCATCGGGAACTTGACATATTCAGTGAATATGCTTCTCATGTTGAGGGCTTTGTTCACCTACCGTATAGCCCTAGATACTTTGGGCTGTGATACTCTGTGGCATTTACTTTTTCCTACCAAAGTTTGGTAAGAACCACTGGCATAAAATGCTAGTGTTATCAGAATCTGAAAGTTATTCAATTGCACTCTTTTTAAACTTTTTTGACATCAAATAATAAAATTTTTGAAGTATTTGGATTCTTTGGATATTCTTCATTCTTTGCATGCAAACTAAGTCCATCATTCCTCCTCTTCTTTGGAATTATAATTGCCAAGTGGCTAATCAAATTCTGAGCCAAAGACTTACTCAGTCGGTATGTTTTTATAAACTCCCGATCCGATAAGGCGTATGTACGGATTCGCCGCTAGACTACGTGTTCGCGCTTTAGCTTGGCGATCTCGTTCATCTATTTCTTTAGCTAAGGCTAACATCCAAGGAGCATACTCATTTTCACTAGAAACAATTAAAATTAATTAGGTTAGAGGTTAGGTAGGTAGGTATTGTATTAAAAAACACGGTAAATAATAATTAAAAATGATAAACGTCTATTAAATAATTAACTTATAATTTACTTACGCAATATAATTTTAGTTTCACTGACTTCGATTATCACAATTACCACACGTTAATCGACAAAAGTAAGCAATGAGTAACTTAAAGAAAGCGTCAACAAAACTGCATAAAAACTCGCAACTGCATAAAACCGAGATGTCATTTCAACGTCAAAAGTTTAATACCTTTTTGCGCTTGCGTGACGTGAGCGTGTTTGGCAGCACTCACGAAAGCTAAGAGAATACGAAAAGTGTTTTTTTTTATCGGAACATCACTGCAACTGCACTTCAATCGAACTTGTTAAGTTACGTGAATTAGGCTGCTGGGCTATAAGGTGGATGGTCGAGCTCTTGGAACCCACACTCGTGAATAGCAGCCTTAGTACTTGTTCACGAAGACTCGCGGGCGCGGTCACTAAATATCAAACATATGACGTAATATCCAAGTGTTAACGTATAAAACGCATGTGCGGTCTAAGTAGTGGGCAATCAAACGCTTGAGATATTTGTATGTGTTCACGTAAAACTAGCGGCGGAGCGCGCGATTCACTCGCGACGTCAGGTAATTTCAACCAGTTTGATCTTGTCGCTAGAAACGACAGCACATGAATTCATGAATTCATCATGTCCTCAGATTAAAGAACAAAAGTCCAAATTTTGCTTTGTTTATTCATTGCATTGTAATGAGGATGACGTATATTTCAAATGGATGTTCTCTCAAATTACTATATAAAGTATGAAATTAACCATACCGTTCTCGTTCTTTATTAATTTCGTGCACACCAATTCTAATTTTTATCATCTCCCACTTTAGGTATGAATTTTCGGATAAAAATAAAAGATCGTCGTCAATTTTTTCAACGTTTTCAACCTCTGACAACACGCCACACTCGCGCAAACACCTGGTCAACGTGAACACGAGCTCGCCACGTCTACCGCGCATGCATCCGCCGCCGCGCCCGCGCTTTCAACGTGAACAAGCACTTAGCAACTGCAGCGGTATGGACGGGCGCGTTGTCGTTAGAATTCCGCGAGACATTTTCCCGGGACGTTTTTTAATAATTTTTTTGACAAAGTAATCCAGGCTACACTCAGAATTGACTGCTTTATTACGCTCTACAAAATCAATCATTAAGATCCCTTGGGAATCCCAAAATATACATGCCATGATCTTTCGGGTGCTCTTAATAACACGCGCCTGCTTAGGCGCCGGCTCACCCTTTTTGCGCCATTCCATCGACTCCCTTTTCGTAGCAGGATCATAGTATAGGACCATTGTTTCGTCTCCAGTAACAATGTACTCAATAACTTCCTTCTCTTTTCCGCTACATAATTCCAAAAAGTGCTGACAGCACTCTACCCGTCTTTGTTTTTGAACAACACTAAGGATTTTCGGTACCACCTTGCAGAAACTTTTTTCATACATATATGGTCATGGAGAATGCGATAAACTGATGTTATAGATAGCCCTGACTGTGCTGCTATTTCTTTTAATTTAAGGCGCCTATCGCTCAGTTCAATTTCTTTCAATAATGCGATATTTTAGCAACTTTTTTTTCTTTTTTTTTTCTTTTTGTTTTTACCGCTCATCGTGGTTTTTTCTGTTTGGCCTAATGGTTAGCTGGTAGAGAATGCATTAGTATTAAGCTCGCCATTTGTCCCATTATTGCTATGTTGTGGTCAATAAAGTTTTAAATAAATAAATAAATATTTTCTTGAGTGACCGCAGTGGAAGAATCTCCTTCACGGGGATCATTTTCGAGTCGATCTCGTCCCCAACGACAGAGCTTAGCCCAATTTTTGACGGTCGCATATGAAGGCGCAGACTCTCCGTATACAGCATCCATACGCATTTTTATTTGTTGTAGCGCTACACCCTCTTTTGTTAAAAATTTAATTACGGCTCGGTGTTCAATTTTATCCATGTTGACTTTCTAGACCTATGACCTTGTTTTATTTCTGAAACAATGGATGGCCACACGTTGACTTAAATAGAATGCTGCTCTTCAGGTCCAAATAGATTTTATTCTAATGTTAACGATTATATGTTAGGCTAATAATACATGAAAACGCCTACGTATGTTTCAATTCAAATAAAATATTACATTCATTTACATGATTTTTTAATATAGAAAGTGAAAATGAGAAATAATAAAGGCAAGATCATTTCATACTTTATTTATAGTAGAAAACTTGTAGTTAGCAGCAATTAAATCAATATCACAATCATTCTTATGTTTTACTTTCATAAAAACAAACATTCATAGTATTTTTAATGTTAAATAAACTCAAAAATCAGTCTTGTTTGGTGATATTTCGATTAAAAAAATACTTAGTACTTGAGTTGAATCGCTCAATTTTTAACCGACTTCAAGAAAAGAGGTTGTATTCAATTTTGACTGTATTTTTTTATGTTTGTTACCTCAAAACTTTCGACTGGGTGAACCGATTTTGTTTATTCTTTTTTTAATCGAAAGCTGATGTTCTCATGTGGTCCCAATTAAAGAGTGAGATCTGACGAGTAGTTTTTGAGTTATACCTAATTTTGAAGTTGGCTATTTTTTGTCAAGAATTATTAAGATCTTAGGTTTCTTTGTGATTGCTTGTGAAGATTTTGGTGATATTGTATAGTAGTCTCTTGCCAATTCTCGTTGTTCCTTTCTAACTATTTTGAGTTGGGTTTCACCAAACTCGTAAAAACTTAGATGAAACCCGTGTTTGCATTCAACGACATCATTTAAGCATTCTGGTTTGATACATGAAAGAGAACGTAGAGCTAGACAATAATTAGATTTTGTCCAAACAATTCGGTGAAACTCCAGTGGCTCTGTTCAATTACGGTGGCGCTTTGTTTAGCCACCGGAGTCATTAAACCTTTACGTGTTAAGACGTTCGTTGCATTACGAGATCTATTGGATCTCTTGGAGGACTTTTGTATTGTGCGTTGACTATAATCGTGTTGTTTCACTTCTTGCGGGAGGCTCTAACGTGTATAGTTCTTTAGGTATGAGTAAGACAAATATATGTCACCGGAATATAATAAGAACCGTAAGTTTATAAATTTCCTAAAATTTTCTAGAAAATTTATAAACTTTCGTAGGATTCTAAACGAGACATAAATTGTATTATTTTACGGCCACATTTTCGGAAATTTATCAATTTGCGACGTCTCGTGGGAATGCTTCCTAATGGGGTTTCGACGAATTCTGGCTTTAACAGCATTAACAGCCTTTGTAGTTGTAACAGCACGCGGCCGCCCCGATCTTTTCTGGTCTTCGACAGACGAAGTGTTGTTGTATCTGTTGATTGTACGATATACGAACATACGGCTGATACCAAGCTTTTGAAGTGTCTGGAATATGACCGACGACTCCATACCCACTTTGTGCAAGGCGATCACTGCAATCCTATTTTCTTTAACACCCCATTCCATATTGTAATTTGATAATGAACACGAAAAAGTATGTGAAATGGCGGGAAATCGAAAGAAGTTTTTAAAATAATATACGTGTTCCAAATTCAAAATAATTAAAAAGCTGAAAAAAAAAAAGTTTTATGTAACATAAATACATGGCCAGACTAGGTATTTATTTTGATGAAATTTCTAAGAACAAAATATCTACGCCGGATTATACTGCCGCATCGTCCAGTAAAATAACAATTTTGGAAAATGTTCAAAGGAGATGGCCAACATCTGTATAGGCATTTGCCCCACTTGTCAAATATAATGTACACATTTTAATTTTACCTTACATTAAAGCTTACAATATCTACTTCGATAATTTCGTCAATAAAAATCTTCAGAACTTGAGATTCTCCTTTTACGGGAAGTTTTAGCTTTAGTTTGTAGTTACTGCAAAACATAAGTAATTGTGGAAAGTGTTTGAAAGAGAGATTTTTTTTTGTAAAAATAGCGAGATATTCTATGAGTAATATTGCAAAAAAAAAAATATTACTAATATTGTACATTGCCACGTGAACCTAGTCTTAGCTGTAAGCACTACTTACTTAATAGGTAGTAAAGAAAAATGCCATACCTGTACTGCAGTGATCCATTCTACCAATATGGATTGAAGGTTTCTTGCTAGCGAAGATATTGAGTGACGTGCCATGCGCTCAATATCAACCGCGCAATTAATGCATTAATCATTATTATTTTGCAGAAATGAAACTCAAAAATCAAATGTCAATATAGCAGACATTTGCATTTATGTCAGCCAATTGTCAACCTCCAGTAATAGCAATGGAGGAAGTAGAAGATTATACAACTTATTTTTATTGTTAATTTATTATGACTACTAATGGCGGAGTTCAGAAGAAAATTAAAATTCTAGTTATGTTATTATAAATGGAAAACATATCTTTTCAGAGGAGTAAAACCTTGTACAAATAAGAGTATTTTTACCATTTCCGGGGTACATGTTGGCCACCTCTTTTGTCCCCCATTAGCTAATAGTGACAGTGGTTCTGATTATGAAATATTTGATGTACCTAAAAAGAAAAAGATGAACCTTTCTACGTTGGAGCACACGCAGCTAAGTAATGAAAATATACATATTAGCCCATGTACTTACTGGAAAAAAATTTTGTGTGCTTCAGAATATGATATCCAGAAAAAAAAAATTGTAACAACAATAGCAAATTATTGATGACGAGTACTACATTACTATACCTACTGATCTTATGACACCTACTCGTAGATTTTGGTGTACTGTTTCTCGTAACCATAGAGGTTTATCTAATCCTTATTCGTGCACTGAAATGCTAACAAAAACATCCAACACAAATGCTAAATGCTTCTCCTGCCTCATTGAATATTTTATGTACATTAAGCAGGTGCTCGTCTTTGAATAATATTTCATATTCGGATATGATATATTCTTATAGATATTCTTATTTCATACGAATAACTTTTCCCTATTAGAAGAACTAATAAAATTAGATTCCATTGCATTTATTTCACTGACGTGGTTGTATGATGTTTATTTACATAATGCATTTTATTACAGAATTCCCCGAAGGAAGATGTACAGATCATGTTTACCAACGTGGCGACAAAAAAGACGTTGTGTGGGTTGTTATGAAATATTACGACGCACATTAAACAGCACTGACACTTCTAAAAATGCTAAAAGAATTGTTACCATTTGCGCGCAATGCAAACAATCAATATGTTTACCATGTTTTAATGAAAAACACTTTGCATAGTTTGTAAATAAACTTGTTAATAAAACTTTTTCAATCGAAAACGGAAATATTATTTTATTCCCATTACTATTTACTACACATATTGAATTATCTTCGGTTGCGGTACGAGATACAATCGATATCTAATTTTTTTGGTATTTGGAGTTTATTATAATGTCGTAACTGGGTGCGAACCTAGTAAAATATAGAGCAATAGGCTATCTTTGACCCACAAAAACTTCAAAATATATGTAATTGGTTTTTTGGGAGACAGAACTGTATTTTTAGGAGACTGATTAGGCCTCAAATGTACCAAAGGGTAGGTTAGTTTCGAGATCTTTTAGGTCTCCAAAGCACCAGCTGAAAATGATGGTGCAGGGAACGTGTTAAGTACCTATGTAGTCTATAGCTACGTATTAATAATAATCATCAATACGAACACGGGGATCTTAGTAGTTGTATAAAATTATTTTTATTTATCTTTTAGGAGATGGGTTGCCGTAGTCGCCGAAAACTAGGATCAAGAAACTATAAAAATTATACCCAGGAAATGATAGACTTAGCAGTAGATCTAGTAAAAAAAGAACATAACATCATTGGAAGCCGAAAAAAGATTTCGCATACCTCGACGTACAATAGAGAACAAAATGAAGGGACTGTATATTAAAGGCCTGGTGCTCAATTGTGCCTGGGCAACTCCGATGAAAAGGACATCGTGGATATTCTGATAGCTACTGCAGATTTTGGGTCCCCATTATCTTGACTAGATCTACGTATCCTGATCTTTGAATATCTAAATGAAAGTCGTCGTTCTTGCCTATTTTTCGGAAAAATACCAGGTAATGTTTATAAGTATAATTTTTTTAAGTAGAATTTTTTTAAGAAGACACATGCATGCGCTAATGGAGCGAGCAGTGCAAAACATTAAGAAAAAACGAGCAGAGAAAACTGCAGATGACTGTACGAATTACTTCTGTGAGTAGTCAGTTCTTGAACGCACTGTCATAAACGTCCCTCCACAAAATATCTTGAACTACGACGAACAAGTCCGACAACCCGAGTTCTATAAAATGCATTTTCAAACGCAAAGTTAAATATCCCGAAAGGATATTAAATCACTCAAAAGGCAATATTTCAATCATGTTCGCTGCAAGTGCAGATGGATTTTTATTACCTCTTTACACAGTATACAAATCCGAACATTTGTGGTCTGCATGGTGCTTGGGTGGATCACCAGCAGCCAGATTTAATGGAACTAAATCAGGGTGGTTTTACGCTACAGTTTGTGAGGATTGGTTCAGAAATGTCGTCATTCCATGTACTACTAACCTTGATGGACCCGAAGTTGTTATTGGCGACAGTTTGTCGAGCCACCTGAATGTGACTATTTTAAGACTTTGTGAGGAGCACGATATACGATTTGCTTTTTTACCACCTAACAGTACCCATATCACTCAACCACTAAATGTAGCATATTTCAGACCTCTGAAAAAAGTCTGGCGACGAATCTTAACATACATACATATGTTAAGATTCGTCGCCAGATTAAGATACGTACCTAGAGAGCAGAGGGGCAGGTGCCCCTCGCTCCCTCCCTTGCATAAACGCTGGCGTTCCACAAGGTTCTGTTCTATCACCTACTTTGTTTATCATGTATATCAATGATATGCTCGAAGCTGGGGGCTTACATTGCTATGCTGATGACTGCACTGGTTACACCCGCTACTCCGGCCATGCAAACATCTCTCGGACGCAGTTAGAAGGTAAACGAATGATCGTGTCTGAACTCGAGACATCACTCGAGCGGGTCTCAGAATGGGGCAGACTGAATTTAGTCCAATTTAACCCCTCGAAGATACAAGTTTGCGCGTTAACCGCAAAGAAATCCCCATTTATCGTGGCACCACAGTTTCAGAATGTTCCCCTTAATATCTCCAAGAGCATTGGGATTTTAGGTGTCGACATTACGAAAGAAGTCTAGTTTAGGGACCACTTGGAAGTTAAGGTCAAACTAGCTTCAAAGAAACTGAGTGTGCTTAATAGAGCAAAGCAGTACTTCACATCTGAACATAGATTGCTGCTCTATATAGCACAAATCCGGCCTCATATGGAATAACGAAAGATGGCTTCCATCTTTGGACTGGAGCACCGACTACCCAAGTGGATCCCCTTAATGTTTACGTTTCGAGAATTCGTAGTACTTTCAATAGTAGTCGTGTGATCGTGATTCGAGTTATTATCACGGGATGGAATTAATGACTTAGGTAGACTTACTTCGGCCAGCGTCTCCTCTACGTACCTTGCTCGCTCGAGTAGACAGTCGACACTACTTACACTATCGCGTGACACTCTTTTGCTGATTTTACGATTTAAAGGCCGTATACAATATCTAGTTGCATTATTTCCGGTACATTATATGGTATTCGCGACATATTAGCACGCACTCGCGATGTATACGAATCGACACTATCACTATCACTTTATTCTTGTGCGAAGATTTCTCGAAGAATCCGGTGGGCGGGGCGAGGGGCGCCGTACATGAATCGAAGTCGGCGTATCGCGTCGTCCCAGGTCTCCACGGTAGATTTAATGCCTTGCCACCACACGGCGGCCTCACCTGTCAGCAACATAGGTAAACCTCGAAGGGCATGTTCGTCGGACACGTTTGCGCACTCTTTATAGATGAGCACGCTCTCGACGAAAGCTTCTAGGGTTTCCGCGCCGCGTGCGGCTCCGTCGTAGCGGGCCGTGCACCGGGTGAAGTTGTTATGCAGGGTCAGCGTCGCCGCTCCAGTGTGTGAAGCGGTGGGATGAGTAAAAATGCAGTTGGTATTAAAAAGAAAAAGGATGGGATCACATTTCATTTGTAAGTAGCACATCAAAACATTGTCTTATTAAATTATCAAATATTTTATTCATATTTAAAATGTCAACCATATTTATGCCTCCATTTTGTTAGTGTTGCTAATATAACAGTTTTGATTTTCCCTACCATAATGACTGCTACAAACTATGCCGCCGGTGTGACTGGCGACTTTTGAAGTCGCCGGCTTTGCAGCACTAAAAAGCTACTCGTATGTTCCGACTCGGCCCTGTCCTAGAAAAAATTGCCTACACCCGCGCGGTACTTAAACGCGCGCTACGGCTGTCCACTGACAGTATTTTAATTTTATCAAACGACTTGATTTTATTTGTAGTATTATAATTATGAATGTTATATTTTATATTTTAAACATGAAATTCACTGTGAATGAAATAGGAAATGTTCAATAAAAATCCATGTTGTGTTTTTTTATTAGTAGATGTTCCGTAAGTCTTTATTTTAGTAGAGACAGACTCTTAGGGCAGAGTAAGTTATTCGTGTAGGTTAAGTAAAAAAAGGTAAAACTGTCTGATTCTATATACATACTTTATGTTGGTAAATTAATTTATAACGTTGAAATAAAAGTAGTAAAAACGTTTTAATGGCAAATTTAACGCAAATAACGTTAAATTAAAATTACAATTAAGTATTACACATTACATTATTTATTAGGTACAAATATTTCCAGACGTGATTGTCATTCAAAGTTTTATAAAGTGTAAAGTTTTATAAATTATAGATAGGTAATTCCCCTAATTGAAACTTTGAAAAAATACCCAGGTAGGTGTACCTAATACCTATTCAATGTAAAGAAACAATGCCCTTTGAGTTTTAACTATACCTGCCTATACTCTACCCAGTTAGATAAACGACCACAACGTGCACATCGCTAGCGTTCTATACGACTGATGATGCTTTTCGGCACTGGGCTGATCTGCGGCACGTGCCGCCACCGCGCCACCGCGCCACCACGACTACTCCGGCACCTCCGCCACCTGGCATTCCCGCTCGGGTTTGATTTTTTGGAGTGTGCCTACTTGTATAATCTTTGTGATTCAAATTCTATATATTTGCGGCACCTTCCCAAATATGTAAACAGTTCGGCTCTAGCACTCAATCGATTCAGTCTTATTCTAATCTTATACATAACTATTGTAACTATATGTAACGTGTCATCTCGCTAATAAAATAATCTACAAACCGAAGACTTATTTCATCATAACGTCACACCCAGAAGATCACACATACATACTCTCAGAGTTAAAGGAGCATAAAGGCTTTCTAGCACACCTTTTCGGCCCCCTATCACCCGGCTTCCAACGGAGCCGCGGAGAGTGCAGTTAAAATTTGTAAACGTGTCATCGAAAAGGCTTATAAACAAAATGTAGATATAGACATAGTCTTGCTCTTGTCTAGGTTTTTACTAGCATATAGAAACGCCACAACAGGCGATAGTCCAGCAAGCATTTTACTGGGTAGAAGTCTGCAGATGAGACTACATAATTTAAAACCAGATAGGGAGTGTCGAGTGGAAGCGTGTCAGGCGAGTAGCGAGCGTAGCGCAGGTGGCAGTCAATGCCAGCTAGATACGGGAGCTCCAGTTTGGTATAGGGAGTTTAGGGGTCCCGGTAGGTATAAATGGGTAGCCGGTACGATTGCTAAACGCAGGGATTACTGCATAGAATTTAGTCTTGGAACCGTATCCCATAGACACATTGATCAATTACGACCTAGTTTTCAACATTTCAACATTTACAACGGACGGTGTTGATAAGGGGATCGGCATAGTGGCACAAAAACTTGAAATTGCCAGACAAAATCGAAAATCACTGTCGTTTCCGATGAGCTAGGACGGGCATCCCGGTTTATACAGGCACGAATCCAGAGCGAGTGAGACACGGGCCAGATGAACTGGCCCTGCATCTACGGCTGTTTTAGACTCAGAAGGGGCGGGACCTCGGAGCCCGACAGTTGAACCCAATGTGCCAGCGGACAAGTTAGTAAGTAGTGCGTGGGGTATTATAGGTATAAGAGAAGTCACGCCTAGAAAACGTAAGCCACCAGTACGATACGGATTTGAAATAGATTAATACCTATAGGATGGAAATATGTAATGTATTTTATTATTAAGTGACTTTTGTCTTTAAGTTAATTTACTTTATTTAATAAGAATACTCATATTAATTAGAAATAAGAGTACTTAGATGTGTATTATGTATCCTCATTATAAAATTTGTGAATTTACTTTCGTAATAAGAATACTTAGCTATACTTATTCATTTAGTATAAGAGTACTTTAATTATGTACCTTCGTTATTAAATAACCTCTCCTCCCCTAATAAACCACCTCCACCCGTGTTATTTATTATCTGTATAGTACGGCTGGCGGATCTAGGCCGGCCTAACGTTTGTCCGAATCGAATCGCTGCGCAGAAGTCAATTTTAAGGTTGAAATGGTGGCAAGACGCGGGGTGCGCGGGACGTCACTTTGAGCAAGGATGTGCTCGATTTTAGTTGTTACAATCGATAATACTATCAAAATTTGGTAATCGATTAATTTCATTTTAATAAAAAAATATTCAACCATACAGGCTTATGGTGAGTCATTTATGTTTACACTTATAAAAATTGTTAAATTTTCTCATAAAAATCGTTAAAAAATACAATGGTGAATTACGATCTATCATAAGCGTTTCTGCAAGGCTATTCTGTTTTGTAACTCGACAGCGGAATCCGCGATAAGTTTCAAAATTGAAGTTAAAGTTCGAGAGTCACTTTACTTCGCAAGTGCTTACTAGATGATTAGACAATGACATATTTATTTGTCATATTTTTAGTCGTTTGACGTTCGAGTTCGAGACATAGCCTTGCTGATCTGATAGGTATCGCGGAATATTATCGCGATATTCATCAAGCAGAAATTAGTACCAAACTAACTTCGCCAATTACTAAGTTTCATTATAGTGATTTAACTAATTATTGTAATATAATATATACCTAACATTGAATACATAACCATTGAATACATAGTATGTATAAATAAGACAATTAAATATTTTATTATTATGATTTTAGTTCGCCCGTTTTTACTAATATGTGAGAAAAAATATTAAATTACTACTTATGTTTAAAATCGACAACGATCGAATTATGTACATAATAATCGATAAAAGCGAATATATGATCCCAACTCTAGGGTCGCGACGAACGGTCGGCGCAAGGCCACGAGACGAGACATAGTTGTTTCAGTCGCACATCAGCATTCGCGTAGTGTTCGTGTCGCTATCTCTGTTTAAAGTACTGTCGCGTGGTGAATATTTCGGTTTCTTCTGTTCACTTATTGTTAAAGAATTTTTGTTGAGTTTTTGTTATTTTATTGTTGAGTTTTTGTTATTTTATTGTTGAGTTTTTGTTATTTTATTGTTAAGTTTTTGTTATTTTATTGTTGAGTTTTTGTTATTTTATTGTTATCTATCGTTGAATTGTTGAACTTTTGTACGCAAAACATGCCAAAGCGTGATACAGTATTACGTCGCCAGGCCAGGAAAATAATTTACAATGTGATATAGTATATGATAAAAGAAAAGGAACAAGGTGTACAAGATGTAAATTCTGTACAAAAAAGAGCTGCCAACGCAACTGGCACTTCTGAACGAACCATCAGGAGAATCCTAACGGAAGCAAACAAAGACCCAGAATTTATAGCAGTGTTTCGTACGCCAGGTAAAAAGAGGCCGAGGCCAAGCCCAATAACGGGACTAACAGGCATCGACGATTTTGACCAAAGTGTGATTAGAAGGTGTGTACATAACTTTCACAAAACGGAGAAAGAAATCCCGACCGTAAATAAATTATTATCGGTATTAAAAAGGGACCTGGATTTTAAAGGAGGAAAAACAAGCCTGAAAATTATTTTTAAAAAATTGGGTTTTAAATGGTGTAAAACTGAAAACAATCAAAAATTATTAATAGAAAAATCCGACATCCACCTTAAGGGGATTAATTATCTGGAACAGATAAAAAAATATAGGGACGAAGGTCGACCTATAATTTACACCGACGAATCATATGTACATTCGTCGCACACTAAATCTAAAGCATGGTCTGACGAATCAGACAAAGGACTTAAGCGCCCCATATCGAAAGGCCAAAGAATAGTTATTGTTCACGCCGGATCGGAAGATGGGTTCGTGCCAAATGGGCTCTTAATGTTCAAGTCGGGTATGAAAACCGGGGACTACCACGACGACATGAACTACGTAAACTACGAAAGGTGGGTGAGGACGCAGTTGTTGCCCAATTTACCACCACATTCCGTGGTGGTGATTGACAATGCTGCATATCACAATAAAGTAATAGATCCCCCTCCGAACGCCAATGCCAAAAAAGAAATTATGAAAAAGTGGCTCTTAGAAAAAGGAATTTCAGTAGAAAATGATTTACGAAAGCCTCAATTATATGAGCTAATAAAAAAATAAGGACGTGTATAAAAGATATTATATAGACGAATTATTTCATGAGAAAAACCACAGCGTACTCAGATTGCCTCCCTACCACCCCGATCTTAACCCAATTGAAAAGGCGTGGGCGGCAATTAAAGGGCATGTTGCCAGTAAAAATGTAGAGTGGAACATAGCTCGCACCATGGAGTTGGTAAAAGAAAAAGTAGATGAAATGGGGCAAGCAGAATGGTCTGCGTTGTGCAGAAAAGTAAAAGAAGTAGAAGAAACATATAGACACAGCGACTATGTAATAGATGAAATTACTGAACAGTTTATTATAACCACTGGAAACGATTCTGATACTGAATCTGAAAGTGAAAGTGATGATGATGATGAAGATACGCCACAGCCAAGTACTTCACACGGTGGAACCGAAGATAGTTTCATGGTTGGGATGTCAAGGATTGACGACAGCAGTGACAGCGATTAGTTTATACGAATACATACCTACCTATTACCTATGAAAATATTTTTCATTCATAATAAATGGATATTTTAATTGAATATCTTGTTTCATTATTAAATTAAATAGATTTTTTATGGAAATAGCCGGCAAACGAGTTGACGATCCACCTGATGGTAAGTGGCTATCGTCGCCCATGGACATCAGCAACACCAAAGGCATCACTGATGCGTTGTCGGCCAAGAAAGACAGAAGAAAAAGAAAGAAAGAACTGGCTCTCAAGCCCCCAGCCGGAACACGACGAGTTGTTTGGCGGCTGACTCATGCTCAAGGGTGGTAGGTATCCAGGCGAACCCCATGGAGAAATAATAATAGTAATAATGATATCAATTAACAATTAAAACCAATATTACCAATATAATCCCTTGAGGGGTCCTACCACCAGCGGGCCGGATTTAGTCGCCTCTTACAACACTCATCCGACCTGGGATTGGGGATTCTAAGCCGCCCCAATACGGCTAAAATAATATTATCTAATTACATAATAATCTAATTAAATCTTATATAACACTAGCTGACCACGCAAACGTTGTTTTGTCATATAAATTATAGTTTACGTCCAGTTATCAGGACTTACACAATATACACAAAAAATTTCATAAGAATCGATCAAGCCATTTCGTACGAGTTTTGTTACAGACATTGTGACACGAGAATTTTATATATTGAATTAGGTATGTACATAGGTTTTATTATTTTTATTAAACATATAGTTACATACTTTATAATTAAAAGGTTTTTTTATTGAAATGTTTAAACAATTTTTTTCTCGCCAGTACTTGCGCATAACTTCCGAAAGCCTAACTTCAGACCGGCCAAGAACCGTCGGCCGTACTATAAGCGAGCGTCAAGTTATTGTTTAATCTGTGGTCTACTAGTCTATGAATACACGGATTGCGGTACGCACGTCTTTTATTTAACATGTACAAATATTGTGAAATACAACTTACGTTTTTTAGAAAGTAAAAATTCAACTGAGAATGTTATCACATGGTATCTTTGCCAGTTTTGTTTTTTGATGGTGGTAACCATATTATCCGTAATTTTATTTAAAACCATTTTATTTAGTCACATTGATAGATATACTGTCCGTCTTGTCATACATATTATAATGGTTTCATATACATTCTGGTTAAAAATGTACTATGACTTGCCAACATGTGTGTGTTGTGTGGCAAAGTTGCCAGTTCTGCTAGTGTAGTGTCCTCGCAGTAAAAAGGTTTCGCAGCTATTAAATTATTACAAAAATGACAATGTCAACTTTTTATGGACATTTGGCTATCAGTGAATACCACATTTCAACATAAATATTATATAGGCTTAATACCTTTACTCAGTTTAAAAAATCTGTCTTTGAGTAATAATTGTATCGTACACTTCTTTTGCTATTACAGAGATAGAACATTTCATCCTTTTTTGAGGTGGTTCTTCATTTTGGTCTATGGAGTCACATGCATTCTGTGTACTGATTTTAAAATCTTTTATACTGTTTTTTATGTAAACTAAATATTCCTTTATATATATATTCCTTTTTTGCAATTGTTTGAATATTTCAGTGTGGCAGAATAGAATGAAAAAAATCAAGCTAATATAAAAATACTGTCGTTTAAATATCTTAACAGCATATCAGCCTGATTAATGCTGGTATCATTTTCAGTTTCTAAAATTGTGGTCATGCATTCTTTTAAAACCTCCTTATAACAATAAACTGAGTTGATTGTACGCGAATTGAAGTTCTATCTCGTTTATGTAGCAGCTGGAATCTTATTAGATAAAATGGTTTTTAACAGACTTCAAAAAAGGAGGAGGTTCTCAATTCGACTGTATTTTTTTATGTTTGTTACCTCAGAACTTTGGACTGGGGGAACCGATTTGGATGATTCTTTTTTTAATCGAAAGCTGGTACTTGTCGTATGGTCCCACATAAATTTGAGCGAGATCTGACAATGGCATCCATGTCAAAAGCATATAAGTCTTAAATTTGCATTAAGTATGTGCGCGATAAATGGACGAATAACTCAATATCGCGCCAACCGATTTCGATGATTTTTTTTTATTGGATGTACTTCATTTGAAGTCGGTTATTTTTTTGTTAAAATGTTAGATTATTAAAATCTCTGTACGCTTAGGCGATCATGAATAAAACTGGAAACGCTTGTAGGTTAGCAAAAAAATTCTGTAAGGTTTTGTTTTGGCTGACACTATTTCTAATATTAAATGAAGTTGGTGGGCGTAACAATGAATAAATTGAGCATTTGGATTGACAGTTTTTATTTTAACCTATACTCCGCCATCATTCCCGCTCATTACCGAGGCGCCATCGTAACATTGTGCTATTAATTGTTGCGGAGTTATCTGAAGTGCCTCTAATTATGTTAGTATAGCAGTTCCAAGTCCCTCAGCAGTATGGGAATGAGGCGTTAGATATTTCCAAAAGCGTTCGTGAACTTGTCCGTATTCTTCTTACCTTAAAGTCATTACCATCTGCATAATTGTGGACACATCCGTAGTTTCGTCAGCTTTAACTACTACGTAATTACCAGTGGCGGCTGGTGGATCCTAGAAGTGGTGGTGCACTGTATAAGCGTATTTTTAACGACTGGCAAGAGAGAAAAAAATTATTTTTCGATTTACACTCTTGTTTCAAATTAAGAAATGGCCTGGGCGGTCCTGCCGATTTTATTTCTAATTTTTGTTCAAATGTTTTGTTTTTACTCTTAATAAAGTCAATGTTAAAGTTAGTACTCATTTTTACATCTATTTACTCACGCACAATGTCCCACAACTCAGTAACTATATAATATAATATTAAAAATCCTTGCAGAATGTAAACAATTATTAACAATCAGCAACAAGAAGATCATTGATTAGCAAACACAAAAACTCCTTCGAGCTTGCCGGCGATGCGCGCGCGAACTTCGTCAAAACTTCGTCCCGCTCTCGGTAATCTTCGGTGCGCTCGTGCGGCGCTCGAAAGCGGTCATATTTCGCCATACATTTACTATTGAACTAGCTCTGTCTCACGCGCCAGGCGTTTTCGGTTGCATTTCATAGAAGTTGTATGAACACTCGCCGTGCGCTCGGAGCTAGCGCACCGGGAATATTGAGTCCCGCGAAATTGAGTCTAAATGCTTTAGCAGAGAGCTTAAATTGTTTTATCATAATTTCGTTAATATTGGATAGATCGTTAATCAAATAATTTACTAAACATTTTTTGTTTTATTTTTCTAAACGTTCTTACGTTTGTATGTATTAAAATCTGGCAGTTCGGCGCACGAGTGCACTTACGGCCGGTCTCAATATTCTACTGTCAGTTGAACAAACTGTAGATAAGGCTACCATTAGTATGTTATCTGTCATATCTGTCAATTTTTGCGTCTCAATAACCTTCGGTGGATAGAACATATCTACCGACGACACCGATCTACCGTTCGGAGGGCCTACTCATACCGGAGAGTATGTTGGTCTATACAAAAATGAAAACTTGTGTCTCAATAACGCTTTGACAGCTAACTGCCGGTATTAGATGTAACCAACTGTCAAAATTTTTCATATCGCTCATTTTTGACGGATAATTCGTAGATTTCTTGTAAGCTTTCTCGTATTTCAGCAATTTTTTCAAAGAGTCATGGATTTATTCAGTGATGATAGTGATAATGAAATGTATGAGGCCGGTGTATTTGATTCAGAATCTTTTGAATCCCAGGATCGCCGAATTTACCTTCGAATCAATTACATGAGTGAATTGTCCGAATCCGAATTTGTGTATCGATTCAGATTAAACAAAACGGCCGTAAATGAATTATTATTGAACATTATTCCTTACTTGAAAGTTACTTCTTCGCGGTAAGTACATAATCTATATAAAACACAAAAAAATGTTTGTGGCAATGTCCTTATCATCCAACCGATGTTCCCCAAACTGGTTTCATTTGACAAAAATGCTACAACGCAATGCTAAAACTTACTTGGTTAGTTAGTTATTTTTTGAAATTGTAACAGCGTACCTTGCGTATTATAAATGATAATGTTTGCGTTTCAGAAATAATGGAGTATCCCCGCTTCATCAATTACTATTGGCCTTAAGATTTTATGCGTTGGGGACAATTCTTTTATCAGTAGCGGACTTCATTGGCGTATCTAAAGCTACAGCTAGCCGAATAGTGTCTGACGTATCAAGGGCTATCGCAAAATTGTACAATCAGTATGTAAAGGTATTACAAGATACACAAAGGGGTTTTCATGAAATTGCTGGATTTCCTAGGGTCTATGGGGCTATTGACTGCACTCATATTCCCATACAATCGCCTGGTTAGTATATTTTTAACTATATATAATACTGTAAAGTTCTAATGAATAAATACCCGTTATTGTTCAGGTTAGGGAACATACCAAAACCACGTGACCCATTTAGGGGGGGAGGGGGTCTTCCAAACACCATGCTTGGTCACAAGGAGGAGGGAGGGGGCTTAGGTTTTTATCACGTAGTCTATATCCTCTAGGAAAATTTCGTGCCTTTTTAGTTCACAGGTGAGAACATTGACACATTAGACGTCAGCTGATTGAAAACTGATAGTTTGTAGTGCAGTGCAAGGGTTGTTCACTATAGTGCATTTCAAATAATCTGCAGTTGAACGTAATATATATATATATATATATTATATAATACGGTATATATAGTGTTATTACCTTTGATGAGCTTGATAACAATTAACGCTTTTTTATGGAAATAGCCGGCCAACGAGCTGACTATCCACCTGATGGTAAGTGGCTATCGTCGCCCATGAACATCAGCAACAACAAAGGCATCACTGATGCGTTGCCGTCAAGAAAGAGAGAAGAAAAAGAAAGAAAGAAAGCCCCCAGCCGGAACACTACGAGTCGTTTGGCGGCTGACTTATGCCCAAGGGTGGTAGCTATCCAGGGAAACCCCATGGAGAAATAATAATAGTTATAATGGTATTAATCAACAATTAAAATCAATATTACCAATATAATCCCTCGAGAGGCCCTACAAACAGCGAGCCGAATTTAGTCACCTCTTACGACACCCATCCGGCGTGGGATTGGGGTTAGTATTCTAAGCCACCCCAATACGGCTAAACGCTATTAGTATGTCTATAAAATGATTTTTGAAATATAAAAGACACTAATGACTGCAATGCCCAACTGCAAATTTAGTTGAAATGCAATAAAATTCAATTTTCATACATAGCTGTCATAGCACAAAAATAAAGAAATCAGTACTTTTGACCTATACTTTCTTAAGTAATAAAACGCCTGATTTCTACCTTTTTTGGTTTAACCAGCTCAGTCGACCAATATTACAGACAGAAATTCGTCGTAAATGTTGGTAGTAGGTACTCTTCTTAATTTCACAATAAGATCTTCTTTTTCCGGTTGTCAATGCCATGAACGCGGGCGGGGAGCGGCGCGTTATGCGGAGCATAGCAATGTCGTAGGTGCTATGGACAATACACAATGACAAGATCACTCACACCAAGATCGAGAACAGAAATTAAAACTCATCATTCAAATTTCTGCCTCGCTGAAAATCGAACCACCGACCCTTGGTACGGCGATCCGCCATAGCAACCATTGCGTCATACAAGTCGTCAAATATAAGCAAAAATATTATTTTTTAACTCTGTTTGCAAAAAAATATTGAAAACCTTATTTATGAATTACCACGTGAAAACTAGGGGGGAGGGAGGGGTCTTCTCATATACTACGGATGGTCACGAAGGGGGGGAGGGGGGTAAAAAGTTGGAAAAAGTGGGTCACGTGGTTTTGGTATGCTCCCTTAGAAGCGCTAATAGCCCATCGGCTTATGTCGATCCTAAGTGATCGACAAAGTTAAGCAAAAAAGGGCGTGGGCAAGTAGTGGGATGGGTGTCCGTTAGTGGCAAAAAATTCTTGAGAAAATCTCCCGGTTGTTTTTTATAGAAATAGGCGGCAAACGAAATGAAGATCCACCTGATAGTAAATGGTTATCGACGTCCATGGACATCAGCAATACCAAAGGCATCAGTGACGCATTGTCTCAAGGGAAAAGTCTGGTGCTCAGTAGTGGGCCATTATAGGGTTGAAACCGTAACTCAGGTTTACTATTGTTATACTCATTTTTAGGTAATACGATATATTTTCAGATTCGAATATAGGAGAAGAATTTCGAAACAGAAAAGGCGTATTTTCTATGAACGTCCAGGGAGTGTGCAACGCAGACTTGTTGTTCATGAATGTCGTTGCTCGCTGGCCTGGGTCCGCTCATGATGCCACTATATTTAACAACTCTGACCTAAAATGTAAGTTTCGTTTTAGCTTTATGTATGGACTATCGACATAATTAAACTTAAGTATTTTATTAAAAAGCCCTTATTTTCAGTGCATTGTGAAGAAGGGCGGTTCGGTAACAGATGGCTCATTGGTGACAGTGCATATGCCTGTACATCTTATTTACTGATACCAATTCTGCATCCGACATCTCCTGCAGATCTTCGTTATAACGAAGCTCACATGAAAACGAGAAATACAATAGAAAGGTATATAACTTGATATTTATTAACTTTAGTTTTACTACTTTAGCTATTCGAAGTAATACCAAGTTATGTGGCAGATATTGCCGCCAATTTGTTTTTTTATAAACGTGTGGAAAGACCTTCGTCTCGTCCATCCGGCCACGGGAAGTCGGACAGGTATGTGGGACTTGAACCCACCAAAACCACACGGTGTCGACGCCTACCGCATTGGTGCCGGGACTGTGTGCTATTCTCGCTCCACTGCCCCGGCGCGGCGGCCGCTACCACGGCGGCCTCGGCACGGCGCGCTCTCTAGCCCCTCTCCTTGTCGAGAGGGTTGGAGCGGCCAGCGGGATGGCCCGTCCGCCTACTATTTCCCGCTAGGGTAAAGGCGCGCTCGACACCGGCGCGCCTTTCAACCCGAAGATATTGCCGCCAAAAGCCAACCCGACCAAACTTCTTTTGATATATCAAATTATTATTATAATAATAATCTTTTGACTTCAGCTGAATAGATGACATCATGGTGATTGGGTGTCATAACACAAGATTATTTCAAATTTCAGATGTTTCGGTGTTTGGAAGAGACGCTTCCCAGTACTGTCATTAAAAATGCGTCTGGCTTTGAACACTATCCAAAGCATTATAATTGCCACTTCTGTGTTACACAACATCTGCCGGAAACATAGCATCAGTGACGTAGAACCTGAAGTTGAGGTTCCCCAAGAACTACCTGATGTTCCCTATCCTGAAGGAGTAGAGCAAGTGCAACATAACCATACTTCCAGGCAACAGCTAATTATGAATTATTTTAATGTTTAAATATTTGTCTATTTGTAAATTTTTATCGCCATACGAAAAGAATGCATCAATTAGTTACGCCTTCGTTCCGCCTAAGTGCAGCGATCTTTCATAGGGCTTGGTATACATTTCTATAATAAAATCCCAAAATTAATACGTGACTTGCCAATAGAAACTTTCAAAAAACGTGTAAAGACACTATTGTTAGGCAAGGGATATTATAGTGTAGACGAGTATTTAAATGACAAAGACACATGGAAATGACCAGCTCTGCAACCAGTTCCGCTCAGAATAGTAAATACTTTTGTATTATTATCTTTTTTTGTAATATTTTTTTTAAAAGATGTGCTGAGGAGTTTCTTTAGGCTTTTCTTCTCCACGACAAAGCACCTTCCGAAAAGCCAAAAAATGACGTGCATAAGTGTATCAGTGATACCTATATGAATAAAATATTTTGACTTTAACTTTGACTTTATTTTTAACCGAATTCAAAAAAGGAGGAGGTATTTGATTCGACTATATTTTTTATGTTTGTTACTATTATTATGCAATATTATATACTGTTACTAGCTAGCGTTTGCCCGCAGCTTCGCAAGCGGAAATAATTTGCAATAAAATATTGCAACTATAAATTGCCATGTAACTGTCATATACTTGTAAGCTATTCTATCTTTCAAGTTGGATCAAAGTGTACAAAGCTGATTAAAATCAGTTATGTAGTTTAGGAGTCCATCGCGGACAAACAATGTGACACGTAATTTATGTATAATTATTGTGATTTTTTTATCTGACTAGTAGTTTTTGAGTTATCCCTAATTTTGAAGTCGGTTATTTTTAATTATTATTTGTTATGTATGTTCGTATGTGTTATGGCCACAAAAATAAACGTCTTTATTTATTTCTTTCTTTTTTCTTTCTTAAATAGTACATACACAATTTTTTTGAAAGAATATATTGTGAAGATATGTACAGACCCTGCAGTTTTCCTTTAGCATGTATGACATGACTGAAACAAACTATGTTAAGAAGTGGGTTACGTAAGTAATAAAAAATTTAAAACAACAAAAATATTTATTATAATAGCTAGAAAAAAATTATTTTTTACACTGGCACCCAAAATCCTCCATCTCTTGTTTGAGCTTTAGAGTTTCAAGCTCAACTTTTTTCGTTTTGGCTCGAAAATAAGCTGCTATAGCTAGCTCTTTTTCACGTTGCGCTTCATCTAGCAGCTTCCGTCGTCTGTTTACTATTGAAAAACAAGGAAAATTAGTAATGTATTACAATAAGTATATTTGACCTCGAACAATCTTATTCGAAGTCTACGGTACGTCTACGGTAGAACCACTCCTTTCTTAAAAGAAGAGGAAGATCATAATTTATCACACTGGCAAAGTGCAGATTAGCTCACTCAACATCCCATATGTATGTTATGAAGGGTTTTTCACGATGATGGATAAATTGGACTGGACTAAACAGGTGAAAACTTTCGCTATTGCAGCAGTTGACATTTTTAATATGAAATGATCGGTGCTTGGGACTTGAACTTACAGGAAGAAACTGAATTCTTATCACAATATATTGATTGCGTAATATAACGCATATATACGGTGAAAACGAATATAAATATTATAAAAAAGTGCTTACGAGAGTTTTTTGAGCTATTAAAAATGATTTTTTTTGGTGTAAAATTGACACCAACATCAACACCACTGGAACCAGCTTCAACACCACCAGTAACGTCCGACAACAGCACAATGTCAGGTCCTTCTGCGTCTGACGTACTGAATTTTGGTATGGGTTCCAGATCCGGAACTTTCGCTACGGCTTCTGCAGCAGGATGTGCAATTGATTGTACTGATTGCTCCGAATCACCACCAAACTCAACACTGAAGCCACTGCATGTAGCTCCCAATAAGGATGCTACATGGTCCAGCACTTCATCCGGAGGAATAAATAATTTTCCGCCGCCAGTCTGGAAATAATTTTATTTATTTATCGTATGAATAAAAGAAAGGTAGGTAGGTACACTAGAGTAGAGTGAAACAGGGCAAAAAAAAATTGTTTTCTCATATCATTAACCTATATTACCAAACATTGCTATAGATAAATAGCTGCTGAAAAACATAAAATTTTATTTTTTTACTCGTCATCTTCAGGTGGCGCAGAAGACTTGTAATATGGAACAGGACTGATATTTTCAAAATATTTAATTAAATAAAAGAAATATATTTATCCGTTTTACCTTTATTATTTGAATTAAGTTACAAAGAATTAAAAGATTAAAACACGTTTTTATTATTTAAGCCTTCAGTCTTAACATCTGCATGCGGGGTAGCTTGTTGAACTTCGGGGAAAAACTGAGATTTTGTGTTAAATTTTGGCATTTCTTGTCTAGATTTTATTCTTGCTTGGATGTATCCATCACGTGCTGCAGTTCCACAAATAGCCAAACTAGCATCAGTAACCAGTGTTATGGCTCTCTCCACAGCCTGTGTGTTACAAGAAAACCTTTTAATGCAAATATTTATATTTTCACACATAATTTTGTCCCATATTTCACTGTTAGTATATTATGAAGGAAATGGCAGTTTGCTTCAAAATTCAATTTCGGAACTAAAAACTCTCTTACTTTCTTTGCCTTTGTAGTTTTTCGCGCTATAAGTATTCGTGTAAGTGCTAATTCTTTAATATGTTGCCTTGCGTCTTGCATCCTATGATAAAAAGATGCTCTTATTTCAAAGATGACCTGAAAACAATTGCATTTCGAATAATGCAGTGGAACTCTTTCTTTGCGCATTCCGAAAATATTTCATTGTCTATGCTGCAAGACGAAAGGCGACATATTAAAGAATTAGCACTTGGACGAATACTTAAAAAGCAAAATACTACAGACAAAGAAAGTGAGAGAATAGTTTTAAATTGAACTTTGAAGCAAACTACTATTATGACTTCATAGACTGGACAACAAAAAAAATATTCCAGTCACCTTTCATTTCAAAATATAGTGATAGAATAATTAATATATAATGGGACAAAGTTATGAGTGAAAATATAAATATTTGCATTGAAAGGTTTCTTTGTCACACACAGGCTGCAAAACGTGTTTTAATCTTTTAATTATTTGTAGTTTAATTCAAATAATAAAGGTAAAATGGATAAATATATTTCTTTTACTAAATTAAATATTTTGAAAATGTTAGTCCTGTTCCATATTACAAGTATCCAACGCCACCAGAAGATGATGAGTAAAAAATAAAATTTTATGTTTTTCAGCATCTATTTATCCATAGCAACGCTTGGTATTAAGGGAACGTGGGTGGGCGGAGTGTTTTTGATGTTAAACTAGATAACAAGCGGTGCTTGCCTACATGCAATATCTGACAAAAAATAACTTCTTTGCAAAAGTCTGGGGTTGCAAAATGACGGGATCATTGCACTAAAATCCTGTGCAATAGATTTCCAGGCTTCTTCCTTCAGCTTATTATTGGTAGCGTTTGTCGCTTTTGTAGTTATAATTTTATTTTTACTGATTTGTCCCAGTAAGTATAGGACATCGTCTTTCGTAAGGGGTCTGGACTTCTAAAAATAGTATTTTATAAACAAACGATATTTCAAAACCTAAACATAATATCTTATAAACAAATACAAGTCTATACTTACGATGAAAGATAATATTTGTTGATCCATATTTAACAAAACCGATTAAAGTTCCGTTTTCATCAAAATTCAAAGAAAACGTCACTCGTCTGACAGGATGAATGTCACATGGTGCGTTTTGTTCGTATAGTTTCATAGAATATTTAGAATAAATGTTCATTTTAATAATAAAATGAATGCATTTGGAATAAATGTTCATTTTAATATAAAATGAAATAAGTTTATAACCATAAACACTGAGTTCCTTTTTATAATAAAAAGTATAAAAAAAAGTATAAAAATATAAAAAATATTATTGTTATGCAAAAACTAAATTTTCAGAGGGACGTAAAAACCAGAGATAGAAATGTCACTGGAATATTATCTACCAATGACTTGACTTCTGTTTGCTTACTTTTGATTTTAGAGACGGCAGTTAAGGGCAGATAAATCTTTACTTTTTATCTCTGGTATGTACCAGAGTTAAACTGACAGTACAATATTGAGACCGGCCGTTAAAGTACAGCCGCCCCTGGTAATTACATTTCTTTACAGTATCCGACTATTCTTTGTGATAGACAAATATAATTGAGTCCAAAACATCGTTTAGTATCATTTTTGACTGTTTTTTTTACTGTATCACTGTAGACTCTACAATCTTTAAAGGCACGGTATCGTCTACAGAGTGGACGATGCGAGATACTCCTTCATTACTGTATCCAATTCTGACAGGAAATCTATTAGCCCGCGGAATGCACCACAATTACTACAGTCGCTTGTTTCATTGCGACCTCGCAAAGCCAATTCAAATGCATACCAAAACTTGACACAGTCGATAAGGCGTGACAGTATATAGCGATTTTTATCAACTTGTTCATTAACAGGTTCCCTGCCCCCATACAAAATAAATTTTTGACATGGCCACGTCCTGCGATGTTTTTCTAAATTCAGTTTATACTTGTATTTTTACGGGGTAATTATAAGTTTTCGACTTACCCACATGCATTTAAATGGACCAAAAAATAAATATGGTAATATGGTGTCTAACCATGTCTTACCTTATATTCTGTGAATACATGATTACACTAAAATAGATTAATATTTATTCTCTAGGAAATCGCGCAGTTTTTTGATCCGTATTTTGCCGCGAACACCACACTTTTATTTCTTATACACTTTACACTATATTAGGCCGCGCACTTTACCGCACTGTGACCGCACTAACTTCTTCGCACGGCTTCGCACCCAACTGCCCCAGAGCTGCAGGCTGACGTCGCAGGACGCTGGCGTACCTCCTCAAAGCGAACTTGTTGACTTCACGCAGAACCAGATTCCCGTGACACTTCTTATATATTTTATACAGGATAAGCAGCGCCCCAATGGCCATGAGAGTAATAACTGCGATCAATATGCAGTTTGTCAGAGACACATGCTCGCCGATGTTCCTCATGTGCTTTGAGACGTCGATGCCCAAAGCTGTGTTGGTGTTGTACACTGTTTCTTCTGTTTTGCTGGTTTGGGAACCCATTTTTCGGAATTTCACGTCCACAAAACCTTTCTTTCATACACGGCGTCAAAAGTTCACGATTATTTAAATTGGAATAATTCATCTTGCTAGATCGTACTTGCACCGAACGCGATAATGTTTGCAAATTCCAGTCCTTATAAGGGGAACGCCTAACGTTACTGGTTCGGGTTGCCATGTACTGGTTGGACCACGAGGAGACAAGTGAAACAACGGAATGCTGAGTAATTACTGATTTATAGAAGAGATTATTTAACAAAACACAAGAGACATTTTTAATCACCACCATGCAGTTATTAATCACCAAGTTATGATTCATGATACCAATAAGCCATCTTCTTCTGAAAATGAACACCCGTCTAACATTAAGAAAAGAAAAGCTGAAGAACAGTTTATATACTTCCACCAAATAAAAAAAAAAACAAAATTCTTTCCGACATTAAACTGAATTTACCAAACGCATTCAGAACTTCGCAAGTTGGTCAAAGAGATGACAACCAAAGTCATCCACTGGACAAAATAATCAACAATAAAAGAAAGAGAAATTACTCTGTACTAGAGCTAGAGAAGATACTTGCTGAGGATTAGAATTGATTACAGATGTAGAAGCAAGAACTACTTCTTTGTTTTATTATCTTTATTAACTATTTTTTATTTAATTTTCTTACTGCTATACTTTATTAAGTGCAGTTTTAGGTTCCTTAATAAAGTTTACTAGTGTGATTGAAATAAAGGCTTAATTTTTTTTTAAATAGGTACCTACTACATAACTAAAGAGATGTTAAACTTTGTTAAGTTTATAAATACTATTAGAATTGCAGGTAGTTGTATTGTAACGCATTAAATGAAATTATTATTGTTTAAATTATTTTATTAATTAATATCATTAAAATTACAGTATCTATGTCAAGATTATTTTGCTAAAAGTTCATACTGTGATGCCAACATAAAATGATCGTGATAAATCACTCTTTATTAAAAAAATATTTAAGTAAGAGCATGTAAGTATTACGTCAGATGATGTCAGGCTAAAAATCGCAAAGTAATGGCTAAATGTTCTGTAACTGATATGGAATTTCTGAATGCAGTATCTTCCTTTTTTATTTTAGGGCCTACGTTATTAATTAAATATTCTATGTCTGTGCTGGACATCCGTAGAAAGTTTTTAATATTCCCGTTGTCACGTTATTCTCCATAGAGCGTATTTTCATGAATAAGCTTATTCACCATAGTTTCGCCACAGTATTTTTATCTGGTCAATACATATACTAGGGCAAACCCAACATCTACGTTTTTTTGTTTTTCTTTTGTTATTTAAAAATACAACAGTCGCTGCCGCAACCAGCAAAAAGTCCTCCCGTGTCGACATCGTGGATAACACTGAAGAACGACAAACGACAGTGGTTAAATAACATTGTTAAATTGCATTTTTATTCTAATGTGTACACTGAACAGTATTGTTTTATGTTGCAATGTTGAATAACAAGGTTACTCGTACATAATGTGCACGTGTTAAAAATAAACTTATTATATAATATGTTACATAGTCTGTACGCAACTATTATAACAAATATCATAATAACCAGCATCTGAGTGTAGAACAAAGGGTTTTCAATTAACGTTTGAGTCGAGCAAGAAGATATGTCGAGTGTGCTTTTGGTATATTCGAAAATAAATGGCATGTAATTCATCGACCTTTAAATGTTCAATATATCGCACCTTCGGTACCTTCTTGTACCAAGGGCTCAACTGCACTTTTTGTAATTTTACAAGAGAGCCATTTTAGTTTTTCTTTCATTCCGAGTCGTATTATTCGTCTTTGTATTGCTTCAAAGTGTTTGTTCTTTGCATGACATACGACTCATTTATTTGTGAATATGGCCATGTACGTTGCAGGTGTCAAATATTTTTTTGTTAATTGTTATTAATATTTTTTTTAAATAAGGTGTACATTTAGGTGTACTTCACGGTACTTCAGTATGGAGCCGGCTGGCCAAGTGGATCCCTTCAATCGAATTCAATGGCTAGCCTCTTGTCGACGATTCCAAGCTTACAGACGGATTAGAATCGCCTGAGTTGAGGAGAGATGTAGGCTCTCTCTGCGCATTCTACCGTCTGTACAATGGGGAATGTTCTGAAGAACTGTTTGGCTTAATACCTGCAGTTGATTTTCGTCACCGCACATCCACGCACACCGGGTTCCACCAACACTACCTGGATACCTGGCGTCCGTCCACAGTTCGATTCTCAAGTCATTTTCTACCTCGCACGTGTAAACTGTCATGTGGAACAAACTATTTGCATCGGTGTTCCCTCTAAGGCTCTAAGCTATGACCTGGGGTCCTTCAAGAAGTGGATCTATCGTCATCTTCTTGGCCGGCAACGAGTTGGTGACGCCCCCAGTGTTGCTAATGTCCATGGGCGGCGGTGATCATTTACCATTAGGTGACCTGTCTGTTCGTTTGCCTGCTCTAAGCATAAAAAAGACTATATTGCCCGAAATTGTCAGTATTGAAGAAATAGAAGGTACTGAAAAGGAAAAAAGTAGGACTAACTACAAAAAGAAATGAGATGCCATCAAAAACATAACCTGTAAAAAAAACCAAGTCTCGCACCTCAGTTCTTCTACCGTAAAAATTTGTGAGATGCATGTAATACCAAGTCGGTTAATTGATTCAGTCCCTACTTTAGGGCCCTTCTGTCTTAAGTTATTACGTAATTAGCTAACCTAACACCATCTTAAAGTGACCATATCAATA
Source organism: Thymelicus lineola (assembly GCA_963932265.1). NCBI lineage: Eukaryota > Metazoa > Arthropoda > Insecta > Lepidoptera > Hesperiidae > Thymelicus > Thymelicus lineola. Next base: position 1,046,105 of record OZ010702.1, on the reverse strand, counting down.
TTAAAAATCTTTTATGTTATAAATAAATAGATTGACTTGGCAATCGCATTAAACAGTCTAATTTAATATGTAATATGTAGTTATGTTCGGGTAGTTTCGCTTGTGGTGTAAACAAGTTGTTCCGCACTATTACGTTAATTAAAATCAAATATAGTGATTAAAAGTTCGCAAATTGTAACAATTTGGACAGTAAAGTTGTGTTTGTGTGAAATAAAATAATAATTAACTCAGTGTATACAGTTTTATAAGTGTTTTGATAATTTACAACAGTGCAACGCTCAGCTGTTTTGTTTACCTACCGACATTACGCTCGCATACACCATATTATTGGATCGCTGAGTATTGTTTTCCGTTTGCTGTAAATTGAAGGGAACGTTATCTTACCAGAAAGATGGCACAGAAATGCGGTTCCTGTGGGAAATTTTTGTCTACGGATGGTGCTAAATGTAACCTGTGTGGGCTCTCTTTCCATCGCCAATGCGCTAAAATAAAAGCCGATACTCGTCTCCCTGTTAATTGGCACTGCAATAACTGCAAGTCAAAGCATACAGTGACGCCGCAGTCATCCAGCTCAGGGAGTCCGGACACGGACGATAACGTTTTGCCTCCTGCAGGTAACGTAAACATGACCGAGGAGCTCAAGCTGATACGGACACAACTCACGACTTTAATTGAAGAACTTTCAAGCCATCGCCGTGAAATGACAAGCTTTAGAAAGGAGATGTTAACCCTTAATTCTACTGTGGCCGAAATGAATAACAGACTCACAAAGGTCGAGGGCAAGGTAAACAATATCGTTAAGCGCCTGACCGAAGCCGAGAGCAAGATCAACGCCGCGGATTCAAGTTTTCGAATAGCATCAGAACTCGAAAGCCGTCTCAACGACCATGACCAAGAAGCGTATCTGACCGACGTGGAAATCACAGGAGTAGAGGAAACCGCTAATGAAAACCCCATCCATCTGGTCACTGCGATTGGTCAAAAAGTAGGTGTATCTATCCAACAGCATGAGATCGTGTACGCTGAACGGAGCGGCAAGCGGCGCGGCCCGGGCAGTGACGGTGCGGGGGGGCCGCCGCCGCGCGCCCTGGTGGTGCGGCTGGCACGGCGGGCCCTGCGCGACGACCTGCTCCGCGCCGCGCGCGTCCGCCGGGAGGTCGACACGAGCGGGATCGTCGCGGCGTCACAACCGCGCCGTTTTTATATCAATGAGAGGCTCACCTGGTATAACCGACAACTCTTCCGCCGGGCACGTCAGGAGGCCAAGTCAAGGTCGTTTCGATACGTCTGGACCAGAAATGGTCGTATTTTTGTTAGACGGGAACCTGGATCCCCGGTACTCCGCGTTCGAAGTGACACCGACATTGATAAATTTTTTTCAACGGCGTCCCAGGATAAATAAAAAGACCTTTTATATCATATTAACCTTTTTATACAATGTTTTGCAGAAAATTTATATAGTTTGTCTTCTACCAATGTTATTTCTATTTTATACATCTATGGTGTTGAGTGTTAGTGTGAGTGGCCAATCTGTATTGATTGGTACTGCTTATCGGCCGCCATGGCTTTCGTTACAAATATTCACTGATGCCCTTACAGACTCGCTGTCATCTTTTGCATTACACAAGTATACAATTTTAATGGGAGATTTTAATGTAGACTTACTTAACGGTAATCATATTAATACAAAACACATTTTGGAATTTTTACACATTAATAAATTGCGCCAATACATAAATGAACCTACGCATTTTACCGATCATAGTGCGACTCTTCTTGACCTGATCTGTTCCGATGCCCCAATAACCCAGGTTAAAGTTAGTTATATTGCGGATTTGGGCAGTCACTCGTTTGTGACATGTCAGCTTAACGTCCTTAAAAACCGTAATTCTCCAAAATTTATAACATATAACCTTTAAAGAATATTGATATAGCGCAGTTTAATAAGGATGTATCATCGGTGGATTGGCAGGTAATTCAGCAAATGTCCGATGTCAACGATATGACTGCCCAGTTCACTAATAATGTTATATATTTATTTGATTTACATGCTCCGTATAAAACTATCTGTATTAAAGATCGTCAGCATCCGTGGGTGACCTACACAGTGCGGGTTATGATGAGGAAGCGAAACGAGGCTCACAATCGAGCCCGAAAGTCAGGCTCTGATGCTCATAAAGCTGTATATAAGGATCTCAAAAGCATGGTTACATCAGCTTTATATGCAGAAAAGAAGGCGTATTTTAAATTTTATATTATGAATAACATTGGCAAACCGAATGTCATGTGGAAACACCTTAAGGATCATATCAGCTTTAAACCTAAAAACGACCTGTTACTTCCAGCAAGCCTCAGTGACGCAAATAAAATAAATGAGCATTTTTTGAACGTACCGGGTAACGCTGTCATTCCTCTGTCCATTATAACATTCTATGAATTCCATAGATACTGCTCTGCATCATTCAATTTTCAATGTGTATCCGCTGCAGACGTATATAAAGTTATTAGAACATTAAAATCGAATGCTGTTGGTGCGGACGGTATTTCCCTGGATATGCTACTATTGACGTTGCCCGACTCTTTAGAAACTATAGCATCTATCATTAATTGTTCTTTCCAAACAAACACATTTCCAAGTATGTGGCAACATGCCGTCGTCAAGCCACTGCCAAAGATAAGTAATCCCACGGAACTTAAAGACCTAAGACCTATCAGCGTACTTCCTAACGTATCAAAAATATTAGAAAAGCTTGCATGTAATCAGCTGCAGACTTATATAGAGTTGAACAACATCTTACCCATGAATCAGTCTGGATTTAGGAAATCGCGAAGTACTGTAACTGCTTTGATGGATGTGGTGGATGATATCCTTACAGCCCAGAATGTATCGGAAAGTACTATTTTGGTACTTCTTGATTACACCCGGGCATTTGATTCTATTAATATATCCCTCCTATTATCCAAGCTTTCCTATTACGGTCTCAGTGTAGAAGCCGTTAAATGGTTTGAAAGCTATTTTCAGTACCGATCGCAGTGTGTAGTCTTGGAGCAAAACGATCGCGGATTAAGCCAAAGCTCAGCGAGGAAGTTAATCAAAAGGGGGGTTGCACAGGGTTCTATTCTTGGTCCACTACTTTTTATTCTATATATTGCAGATATCATTAAAAATATAAAATACTGTAAATATCATCTTTACGCTGATGATCTGCAAGTGTATATATCTTTTAAGGCGTCAGAAACTAAGACAGCTGTTGAATGTCTTAATGCCGATCTACAGCGTATTTACAACTGGTCACAGAGTAACGCACTTGTCCCTAACCCTAGCAAGACGAAATACATTATATTTGGGAGCAAGAAACAAATTAATAATATTTCTGCAAATCTACCATATATACATATAAACGGCGAGCAGATAGAACGCGTTTCCCAAGCGCGAAATCTAGGCGTACTGATGGATGAGAAGTTACGTTTCGAATCTCATGTAGCTAATATAGTGCGAAATTGTTTTTATAGACTAAAAGTTTTGTATAGGATCAGGAACTATATCGATACCACCCTGCGGGTTAGGCTCTGTGACGCGCTGGTACTATCTAAGCTTAATTACGCTGACTGTGTGATAGGCCCTAGGCTCTTAAAACGTACACAGGGTCTTATCCAGCGGGTACAGAATGCGTGTGCAAGGTTCTGCTACAACATTCCGCCTAGAACTCACGTTACTTCGTACATTAATAAAGCAAATTCACTTAAAATGAAATATCGCAGACAACTCCACTTTGCTTCGCTGCTCTTTGGAATTATTAAAAATAAGTCGCCACCTTATCTATATGATAAACTGCAATGGTCCAATAATCCATACGTTAATCGTCTTACGTTCCCATCTAGTTGCTCTGTAGCTTTTCGTGGCAGTTACAAATTTAGTGCCACCAAGTGCTGGAATGACCTGCCTCCACCCATCCGCAATCTAAAATCAGTAAGCAGTTTTAAAGATGCGTATAAAATGCATCTCCTTAATTATCAGAAATTGGAAGCATGAAACACACACTGTTACATACACACTCATACCCACACACACACACACCCACACACACATACCCGCACACACCCAACACGCACGCACACACACACACTCGCGCACACTCTCCCTCTCTCTCTCTCACACACACACACACACATACACACACAGTCATACACTCACACACATACACGCGCGCGCGCGCGCGCGCGCATTCACATACACGCATATTCACACACTATAAATTGTTTATTGCTGTTTACTGTGGCACTTAAATAATTACTCTCAGTATCTTACCCGGCAAATGCACCTTTTTGTTTACTTTGGGGCCTCATTTATATCACATCTATGCATTTACTTAAGAATTTTATTTTTATCTTACAATATGTATAATATGTATGGTAGTTTATTCCTCCTCTCTATCATGGTTTATAGTATAAGTTCTGTATGTTTTATAGTTTGTATAATTATTTATTTCCCACTTTCTGATATTATATCCCTAATAAGTATTATTTGATCATATACACATAAAATTAAATATATTAAATAATTAAGTTGTAAATTATCTTCAACTTTGGATTGTCCTGCTTCTAATATAATATTAATATACAATATTAATAAGATTGACGCCACATGTGAAACTACACGAAAAAGGGGACTACACTGTAAACCAGCAGCCGTGGTTCCTAGCCGCTCCATGGCACAGGCTGAGGGTAGTCCTTTTTCGTCAGGTGACATGGTACCCGCAAAATTTTTTTATGTTTCATGTCACGCAATATTATAGTAAGGTTACATTCTGTTAGTACTTTTTTCTTTTTCCGTTTTAACCTTGTAACCATGTACCATGTAATTTTCATGACGAAATAAATGTGTCTTTCTTTCTTTCTTTCTTTCTAATACTTGTTAGATACATTGCGTTTTCATGCGATGGCCAAGTCAATCTATTTATTTATAACATAAAAGATTTTTAATATTGATATGGTCACTTTAAGATGGTGTTAGGTTAGCTAATTACGTAATAACTTAAGACAGAAGGGCCCTAAAGTAGGGACTGAATAAATTAACCGACTTGGTATTACATGCATCTCACAAATTTTTACGGTAGAAGAACTGAGTTGCGAGACTTGGTTTTTTTTACAGGTTATGTTTTTGATGGCTTGCCTTTGTTCCACCAACATTTAAATCATTTTGTAATTATGACCATATTTATCTTTCGTGTTTTAATGATTTTGCAATAGAAACAAGTTTATTTATTGAAAAAAAAAAAAAATTATTATTATACATCTTTTTAGGAACTTCTGTTGAAAAAACTTGAAAATCTAGCGAAACTCGCCGCGAATTTGCTTCTAAAATTAGCGACAGCATAAACGTTATAAAATCTTTGTCTATAGTAATCAGTCAGTTTTTGCTTTACTCTAGAACGTTTTTTATGTATACAAATCAAAACTAACAAAAATAACTACAAACAATCTTCATAATTATTGTTGTACAGACAACTTTGGCATTTTACAATAAATCTTTACCAAAAAAACGATATAAAAGAAAACGTATCTAAGAAAGAAACCAAAATAACAATAGCAACAATGCTTTCATAGAAAACAATCACATAGCACGAGATCTATTTCTTAAAGAGGTATTTGTAAACTCACGCATGTGAAGACATTTGCCTGTGTATTATACCCGCTTACAGATAAATACTAAGATTAACAATCAACTTTAATCTTAAGTATTATTGTCACAACTTTTAAATATTATAATTAAAAGATTGTATTATAATACTGCTCTTAGAATTTGGGAAGTATGTTTGAGTTAATCAGTTGAAGAATGTCTTCTATTTTTTCTGTTTGGGAGTGGTAACTTCTCAGTATACAACCTGTTAAATACAATATCTTTTATTTGTTTTCTATTGCCAGCACAACCTATTCTGATTTTTACCTCCGTCCAGGTCTTAGATTTGTAGGTATGTATTTTTATATTGATATATCTCTGAGCCTTTAGTAAATTTTATGACCTTCATTTCTGTCAGCTTAATGGAATTTCCATCAACATTCTTGTTGAGATTCAGTTTCATCAGCCAATAACTTCAAGTCAAAGAAAGAATCAAAATTCATTTCGTTGACTTTGAAGTGGTTGCCACGTTTTTTGCCATTTCGAATAAGGCTTACATACTAAGCTGGAGAGTATATAGGTCCTGCTTTTTAGACCGTTTAACTTTTTTTTCGATGACGGAATGAACTGCATCAGCTTTGTTTTGCGTATTTCCTCTAATGAGGAACTTTTGTGTTATTGATTGTATGGGCAATGTATTCACTGCATACAAATATGTACATGCCAAAAACAAACTTGAAATATAAATAAGATGATTAGGTATTTCAAAAATATAACTTACCAGTATGTAGCTCTCATACACTCACTTATTTGTGGTAACTTTGCTAAATGTACAGCGAGATTCAGTGGAGAGGTCCAGGACCCTAACGTGCTCGAGGCATTTATTGATGCGATCGTTATACATATACATATAAAGAATGCACATACGTGAGCGACCAGCACGCGCTGAAAGGTCTACCTATGCTATTAGAAGGTGAGGCTGCAGTGTGGTTCCGGAGAATAAAACACTCCATCAACACCTGGACCAATGCGCTCGTGCGCATACGGGCGATGTATGGAGTTCCGAGGCCTTCACTTAAAATATTCAAAGAGACATTCAGCCAAGAGCAAGGGAGCGAGCGGGCCGAAACATTTATTGCGCGTATTTGCGCCATCCTCACTTGGTTACCGTATAAGCTAGGCTAGAGGAGCGCGCCTGCATAGATATAATCTACGGCCTCTTGAACCGCACAATAAGGAAACGTTTATCCAGAGAAACGTGTAATACTTTGGATATGCTTTCGGAGAAGTAAAGGGCCCTAGAAGACACATTGGCAGATACTCATACTTCAGCAACAGCCATACAACCGCGCGCGAGCGCACCTGTCCATACGCACGACGGCAGCACATCCCTCGCGCGGGACTCCGCAAGTACATCGCGTGCGCCGCGGGCGGCGAGCACGAAGCCCTTTTGCGCGTTAATTCAAGGGACAGCGGCGGCGTCCACGTCCGGCATCCGGGTCGCCCGTGGAAACAGCATAGGCATAAACAGACAGTAATTTTTTTTGCTGCCCGTAAAGCTCGGTTTCCACCGCGAGCGGAACGGACCCATTAATGGCCGCCTTCCACTGCGAACGGAACGGCCTCCGTACGGACTCCGTTGAGCTCGTTTTGCTAAATCTCATAGAAGTGCTTCCATTGCAAAAGAGTTAGCGGAGCGGACTGAAAGAGTTAAAAGAGTTATGAAAGTGGTCGCAGAGTTGAGCGGAATCCCAACGAATTCCGTACGGACTCCGTTCGACTCGCAACACTAATTTTCATACAAGTGCTTCCACCGCAAACTAGTGAGCGGTGCGACCAGAGCGAGTTGGAAGGAGTCCGTTGTGTCATGGCATCGAGAACTAGTTTTGAACGGAGTCCGCTCGCACCACCGCCCCTCCCACCGTTCCTGCCGCTGTATCGTCATTCCATCGGTAGTCGCCGCCGCAACTAGTGTGTACACGCGTCATGGAGCGCTTTATCGAAACCGTGCGAAAGTATCCGTGTTTGTGGAACATAAACGACAAAGATTATCGTAATGGGGACAAAAAAGATACAATTTGGAACGAAATAGTGAAAAATTTAAATATACCTGAAATAATAGACAGTAAGTAAACATTCAATTTTATTTATTATATTTAAATGTTTGACTATGGAGGCTGCAGTCCTTCCAGTGCACCAGTAGTATTAAAATAATCACAAAATACATTGCGAACATTGAAAGCCTCTCTTGTGGCTCGTAATCTGTCATTATTTATTGGAGAAAAAATATTGATATTGTCTTCCTCTTGTTGATAAGTTGATGAAGATGGCGACGACATTAAATAGTTGTGCAATAAACATGTCGCTTTTATTATTTTGTCAACTAATTCAAGTTTACAATCAAATGGTCGACGGTAAGCACGCCATCTACTGGACAATATACCAAAAGCGTTCTCCACGACATTGCGTGCTCTGCAGATACGATAGTTAAAGTGTCTTTTCGCTTGATCTTCGATAGTTGTGTGTGTCGGATACTGTCGAAGTAAGTTCTTACGTAGTGCGAAGGCTTGGTCTCCTATAAATACATACGGCACGCTTGGACCATTATCATCCAAAGGCCGATCAATAGGTAAATCTAACTCATTGTTATCCAATTTCCTACCAAATACACTGTCATTAAGTATACCACTATCACTAAAGCGGCCCATAGACCCAACATCAATTACTATAAATTTTTTGTAAGCATCAACAACTGCCAATAATACGACAGAATAGAATTTTTTATAGTTGAAATAGGAACTTCCTGAATGCGGAGGACATTTGATTGAAACATGTTTCCCATCGATGGCTCCGACGCAATTTTTAAATTGCCACCTCAAATTAAAATCATTTGCTATATTTTCCCAATCTTTCCTTTGCGGTGTTTTCATATACATAGGTTGCATTTTATACCATAATGCCGTGCAGGTATCGTTTACTGCCCTTGAGACAGTGATTTCACTCATTCGATAGTTGTACCCTAATGTTCTAAACGAGTCACCCGTTGCTAAATACCTGAAAAAAATAAAAAAGAATAACTATAAAAACTAATAATTAATAATAGAATAATTACTTAGGTCTAAGTTAAATATTAGCAAACTAATTTTAAAATTTAACAACTTTCTTTGTTTCAGTTAAAACAGCGAAATCCGAGTGGAAAAAATTAAGAGACAATCACCGGGATAGCATTAAAAGACAAAAGAGTGGCAAAACAGGCCAGGCTGCAGTTTCTGTGAATAATTGGAAATATGCACAAATTATGGAATTTTTGATTCCTTACATGAAAAATCGAGAAAGATCCTCTAATTTAAAAAACGTACAGCATACTCAGAATACGAACACTGGGCAAACCATAGAAGATTTCGGCAATGAATCACCCAACCATCACTCTACACAAGTTCCTTTGCATGAAGAAGAATCGACTACGTCAATTATGGCAAGTACTGCATCAGAAGAAGTGGGAAATATACCACAAACACAACCAACACGAAAAAGAAAGAACGATGATGACATTGTTGATATTATTAGAGACATAGAAAGCAATCATATTAGACGTCAAGAAGATAGAGATATCAGAAGAGAAGAGAGAAAGCATCCAATCGAAACATTTTTTCAAAGTATGGCGCAAACAACAAAATCAATGCCAACGTATCTGCAAAATAGAATCAAGAAAAAGGTTTTAGAAATTGTATGTGAGGCGGAAGAAGAACTCGAATCTTATAATATACCTGCAAGTTATGGTTATTCTACATCATCAGTATCCACACCCACTGAATCACAGCCAAATCATTCTCCATCAACGTATCAACACTTATAATATAATATACGATTAAGTAGATACAATTATGTACGATTATTATAGGTTAAGATATATTAAAAACTAAATACCTATTCAGTAATATCATGAGTTTTTTTTATTTCTTACCTTAAAGTTATCGCAAGTTTTTCTAATGGTGAAATAGCTTTTCTGAAGTTCGTGTCTTGTTTCTTTATTACTTCTCTTATAAGTGAGAGTATTTCGTTAAACTGTTCTCTGCTGACTCGAAAATAATTTTTGAAATACTCATCTTCCAAATCGTAGAACATACGAAGTAAATCGCCTTTATTAGGTCTCTCTCTAATATGGTTGCTCATCCAAAATCTTGGTTTACGGCGCTTTTTTTTCTTATTATAATTGTAGAGAAGCAAGCATTTACTTATTGTAAATATAAAATCATCTTCACTGGAATCGTCCGACATTATCACAAACACGTCTTTGTGCGGCCACGGGTCCTCTGGCACTGACCCGCTCCGCAACGCTCGCTGTCAATGGAAGCAACCAAACTCGCTCAGCTGACCCATTTCATTTTCCGCCTAGCTCTCTCCGCTAAACCCGGTGGCAGTGGAAGGCAAAAATCAGTTTTCTGTGAAACTATTTCTTAGTGGAAGGCAAAACTATTAGACTCCGTTTCGCTCGACCATTTCCCGCTCATTACCCTTTCGCAGTGGAAGGCGGGCATAAGGCTCGGTCTAACTCGCAAGAGTAAACTGCATACTTGTATTCCCACCAACAAATAGTCGGGCGGAAAGGACTGAGCGAGCAGAAAGAGTTGAAAGGAACTCGCTCAGTTCTAGGGAGCGGAGCGGAGTAATTACGGAGTCCGTTCAACTCGCAGTGACAAATTACATAGTAGCGTTTCCATACAGAAAGTGCTGAGCGGGGCGGATCGAACGAGTAAAAAGTGATTGAAACGAGTCCGCTGTGGCAAGGTCTCGCCGACTAGTTTGAAACGGACTCGCTCGCTGTTTCCATCATCCGCGCTCCTTCCCCCTCCTTTCCCCGCCCCAGCCGCCGCCAGCGCCGAGTCACGCCACGCATTGTTGTGGTTGTGGCAGCCGAGTGACACGTGTTGTTTTGAAATGGAGCGGTTTATAGAAGCTGTACGACAATATCATACTCATGCGATAATTGTAGCCTATTGTTTTGAATGAGTCGCCTGTAGCCAAAAACCTGAAACAAAAGATATACATAATTAGTGACAAATATTATACATAAAATAAATAGTTGTAGGTACAGGTAAAGGTCAGGTTTCTTGGGAAAAGTTGTACAATTTGATGAATAAGAACCGTAGACAATATATTTGTAGGCGCCTAAATTACACCCTGTCTGTTATGCGTATTAGATTAGATAAATAATTAAAATAAATATATTGAAATATGTAATGTTTCTATTATTGTTTTTTTGTTTCAGTCAAGGAAGCGAAATCCGAATGGAAAAAGTTAAGGGATAACCATAGAGATAGTTTAAAAAGAATGAAAACCACCAGATCTGGGCAAGCAGCTACAAACATCAATACTTGGAGGTATGCGGAGTTGATGGAATTTTTACTTCCATATATGAAAAATCGTAGTAGGTCTACCTGTAGTGTGCCTTCTGTACAATGTAATTTGTACTTTTATTTACTCTTTGATTTATAATCTTTGATACACGTGTAAACTCGTGTTTATATTATAATGCAATTTGCTTAATAAATCAGTATCATCTCAGCATCCAACTCTTTCATTTCACAACCTGACCGCTCAACCTTACATGGCGACCGCGCCAGGGAGGTCCGTCATCCGAGCGCCGCGAATTTGACACTACCTGCCGCCCGGCTGGCGCTGTACCGTACCATACAAGGAGGAAGATCTATTGTGAACAATGGAATTATTGTACGAAAATATTCAAGACAATACGGGTGCCGAAACAAGATTTAAAAAATGGGCAAACAACAATCCAAGGAGGAGACTCTAGTGGTCCAAAATGCTGCAGGAGGGGTCAATGAAGCTTCCCTAGAAGAATTTAAGTTCCATTTATCTACAACGAATTTCTTATTGGGCGTTATCGTGATTACCATAATACTTGGAATTATTTATGGAATATATCGTATCTACCAGAGATGTCACGTACGGTGGATTCATCGGGAACTACATGACCAAGTATTAAGAAGATCCTTTTTCCGGAGGGCTGGCACGGTTCCTGCCAATGCATTCCCGACCCCGACGGCTCCGTAATATTTATAGTGAAAGTGAATAGTTGGTGATAATAATAAAGTGAAGTGTAGCATCGCGAATAAAATTTAATACCAATTTAAATTCTACAAATACACAATCATCGGCAACCCCTGAAACCTCTGAAGTGCAAGATGATGAAGATGCTAATAGTTCCGAAGTATCAATATTTTCAAGAAACGATACAATAAATAATGCGGAGGCTGGTGCACCTCAAGAAGGTAGAACTGAGACAAGAAAACGGAATGCAGAAGGTGATTTCATAGAATTATTTAAAGAAATGGAGCATAATCAACAAAAAAGACAAGAATAGATATTTAAGACGCACAATGACGAATGCACAAAAAGAAAAAGATGCCATTGATTTGTTTTTGGAGAGTATGGCGATCACTATTAAAGCGATGCCGACGTGGATGCAAAATCGTATTAAGAAAAAAATATTTCTCATCGTTAGTGACGCCGAGGAAGAACTAGAAAATTATAGTACATGCATTACACCAGACTCGATAAACAATACCATGCCGGCAGCAGCAGGATCATCACGTTCTACCAATACGATCTACCACGGATACAGTAGGCCGGAAACATTTGAGCCATCGCCGTTACATGATTATGATAACTAAGTATAAATATTATTTTCTTTATTTTTCCCTGCTTTGTTTTGATTCTGAGTAAAGTTTAAAATAATTATGAATAATTTTTTATTTCTTACCTTAGGCACACAGATAGTTTCTCTTGAGGTGAAATAGCTTTCAAAATGACAAAAGTTCTTGAAATTGTTCTCTACTAACCCTGTAATAGTTATTAAATTTTTCATCGTCTAAATCGTAGAATATTCCCCTTTCAATGCTCTTGCTCGAATGTGCTGGCATAACCAAAATCTCCGTCTTGCACGTTTTTTTCTGTGCTTAAGATACAATAATATGTACTTTTTCTTTCTGTATACATAATCACTGTCTTCACTTGATCCCGTGTCACTCGACAACATCGCAAATTCGCAACAAAACACTACCGCACGCAACCAGTTCAAAACTCCAACTGAACTCGCTCTCTGTGTAAACTGATTGTTCATTTTCCATTTCTCATTTTCCGTTCAGCTCGCTCCGCTGATTCCTCTCACTCATTTTCCTTTTGCAGTGGAAATCAACAGACAAATCTCTTTGTTGGTGGAAATGTAAACCTATTTCATTTAAAAGGAGTCCGTCCCGCCTAACCATTTCCCGCTCATTACCCTTTCGCGGTGGAAACCCGGCTTTAAAGTTGTCTGAATAAAATATCATATCTATTACACCACTTAATGGTTATTAAGCTGCATTTCTATGAAAGCTAAAACATTCGACAAGCTTCCGATTTCTACTGCACCATGCTTTCCTTCAGTCTCATCCCAAAAAACCAAGCCACATTTTTTGCATGCAAATCACTAATAATAAATGTGTTTTCATCATCCGCATTTGTAGCACTCACACAAATCGCACAAGTCTTTTTTGGGCTAAAAAAACCAATGTTGAATTGATAGTTGAATGTGCGTTGGAATGTTGATAAGCAATCCCGTTAAATATCTGCTAATGATCTTTCGCTTTAAATGTATACCCGAGTAGTCGCGGTAGTACCGGTAAGAGGTAGATTTCTTCATTATTTCGTGAGGATTTTCTTTCAAATCTTTACGGTTAATAGTTGTCCATATATAATTCGTGACTATTACTTAGTTTTCCCCGCAGCAGCTCCATGACTACTTTCTCAGCGTGTCCCTTACCAGTTACGTCTGTATCTTTTCCACCTGCACCCCATCTGGTTCAGTGAGCATGTATAATTTTATGCCATATTTGTGGCGTTTATTTTTGATAAACTGCCGAAAACTCAGTCGTCCTCTCCATAGCACCATACTTTCATCCAGAGTTGAGAGACAACACCAAAAAGATTCAAATGAAGTGCATTTGCAATCAGCAACGTCGAAACCCTTCTCAGATGACTCTAAAACACTTCAGTATGCTTTCAAAACTATCATTTCGTTTGCTTTTGGGGTAAATTTTCAAATGGAGATTTCGAAAAGTAAGTGAATAACTCGTTCCTTAGTTACGGTTGGAATTGAAGCTTTCATCCAAATATTGTTGAACTTTTCAGAAACAAACGCAAACACATCTGAATTGGATGAATCCTTTCCAATAAACTTTAACTTCAGGTCGTTGTTGACAAATAAAATAAAAATGGCTTCTCTTATCGTTGGTAGCTGCCGATCGTCAAGTTCTTTGTATGGCCCCAATAAATCACAAGTAGTATCACTACGTCTGGAAGTATAATTAAAACAATAACTATCGCAATTAGTTACGAAAAAACTTTCGCGAGTCAAGTCAAGAAAGCCTCGGATCAAAAACATGTAGAAACTTGAGGGCATTTGCAAGTCGAAACCTGATAAACCTAAGGTGTTTTTGCATGCAAATAGAGTTTTTGTGTATGTATTACACCTAATAAATACAAAAAGATTTTTTTATTTTCTTATTTAGTTCAGTAGCCAAAATTAACCATAAAAATTCACTATAAAAATGTAAATTTTTCAAAACTTTGAAGATCGGTAGAACTTTTAAGATACATTCTTTTAACTGTTGGTGTGCTCTAATGTCGAACCGTGTTGTAATGATGGAATACTATGAAGGTACTTTTAATTCGGCTGTGTATAACGAAGTCATTTTAGAGAATCTTCACAACCAGTTTGATGAATGGCCCCTGACGGAATTGCAAAAAGTTTATTTTCAACAAGATGGCGCACCGCCACATAACAGCCGTCTTACGCGTTCTAATTTGAACAAACAATTCGAGACACAGTGCATAGGAACACATGGTCAAATTAAGTGGCCACCTCGCAGCCCCGATCTAACGCCTCTCCATTTTTTTTGTGAGGCCACCTAAAAAATGAAGTCTACAAAAGCAAGTACGACAGTGTTCAGGAGCTGAAAGAGGCATTAACGAGGATTTTGAATAATATCCATCAAAGAAAACTTTCCGCTGCTACTTGCTCAGTACAAAAACGAGTGAACTTATATTATTCGTGAAAACGGCGGTCATTTTGAACAATTTATTTCGTAGATAACCTATTTTTAAGTTTGTGTGATATGTTGTGTCTTACCGTAGTTTTTGTATTTAAATTTCAATAGGCCTTAAAGAATATTTTAATCGCAGTAAGAAATAGGATTGTTTGGCAATAAAGCTTATTACGAGTTGATTTATCGTTTTTCAGTACAAAATGTATGGAAAATGTTTTTAGCGTTTTCTGACATTTCTAGTACTCATACCTTAAATGTATGACTTCGTCGCGTCATTAAGTTTTCCTGTCATCTTTTATTTTAGGTACCCGTTAGGGGATGTAATTGTAATACCTACTAGATGAATCATGACTTTTTAAACCTTGTATTTTGTCATCTATTTTGTCAATCGCCATCGGTTCGAATTGCGTGAATCTTCAAATACCTATTTTTTTACAGATGTTATGTGATATTACTAAAAAACCTGAAAATCTGCGTTATTACAATGCTAAGGACATTTTTGAAAGCGAGGTCACTCATCATCATAAATATTCTAACCGTAAAAGAGTCCAACTACACTACAATGTTTCACCCGTACATTCTGATGAAATCAGTCCAATACCAAACCAGATATCAGCGACAATGACAATCCGACCTATGATAGCCAAATAAAAAGAAAGAAAATAGAACCAGTACATCTTTCATCACGTCGGTCATCATCTAGCTCCAGCAGCTCTTCATCCTCCAGTTCAAGCAGCTCCAGCAGTTCCAGCAGTTCTTACTCTTTATCTTCTTATGATAATACAGTGGTACAACCTTCTACTTCCGATCACGTGGATGAAAATACTATCAATAATACAGATACTACAGCTAATGGACAGTCAACAAACGGACAAGAAACAAGTGAAATTGAAAACTCTGAAATGAACGAACTCAACATAGAAGAATAAACAGAGATTATTAAGAAGAAAGGTAGAAAGCGCACAAGTAATCCTCAAAAATGGAAACAAAACATAAACAAAATTCTAAGAAATTCTGGACGCTCCTATGAGACCGCGAAAAAAAAAACTGTTGCAGCTCGTGGAGTGAAACCACCTTGTACAGACAAGTGCAGACTTAAATGTTCTGAAAAGTTTACATCTCTTCAAAGACAGGCTATTTTCGATGCTTATTGGAATATTGGTGAAGTCAATCAGCAGCGATCGTTTATTCAGTCTTGTATGTCCGATGTCACTCCTAGGTATAAATATACAAACGCCGTGCGCCCGAGGCAAGCTAATAAAGCTTTTCATTTAATAGTAAATGGTATATATCAATCCGGGTTTGTAAAACATTTTTTGTTGGTACGCTGAATATATCCGATCGTGTAATTCGTACAGTAATCCAAAAGTGTCAAAACAATGGAGTTTTGCAAAATGATCGAAGAGGTAAACACGACAACCACACCACTACTGATGGTTTCATCAGTGAAAATGGTCTGAAATGAGTGTTTACTCATTTCAGACATTAAAACTTTTATAGACTCAATACCAAGGGTTCCGTCACACTACACAAGGCAAACATCTACTCGCGAATACATAGACGGGGGCAAAACTATTACAGATCTCTTCAATGACTTCAAGGTAGCGCAAGAGAAGAACAGTAAGCACTATGGTAAGTATTGCATGTTTTACCGTACATTTACTAAGGAATTTAATATTTCATTTTTTTGTCCGCAAAAAGACCAACGCGATCTTTGTCTACAGTATACAAATTCAAACGCAGAGCAAAAAAGTATGATTCATGATAAGTATATAGCTCATATAAAAGAAAAAAAGCTATGACGTAATGAAAAACATGATGACCGTTGCAAAATAGATGACAAAAATAAAGTCTTAGTGTTCGACTTGCAGGCGGTGTTACAATCGCCACGTGGCGATACATCAGCTTTTTACTATAAATCTAAATTAAATAGTTATAACTTTACCATCACACTCTTAAACAAAAAAGTTGAAGCCCAGATGAAAGATTCCTATACTGATGTACACTGCTATTTCTGGAATGAAACCAATGCCAAACGCGGTGCTAATAAGATAGGCTCCAGTTTATTGGATTGCTTTGAGAGACCATGTTGTGAAGCAGGGGTAAGTGCTAGTAATAGTGATGGCCTGAACTTGATTCTGTATTCAGACAACTGTTGCGGTCAAAATAAGAATAAATATATAGTAGCGCTTTATCTCTATGCTGTAACCCACCTGAATATACATAGAATCAATCACACACAAATTCTTAATTAAAGGTGATACTCAAAATGAGGGTGACAATATTTATAGCCTGATCGAAAAACAAATTAAAAAGAACTTAAAATCAGGACCAATTTATTGCCCCCTCCAATATGTAACCATTATTAAAAATGCCAAAAAGACTGGCCAAAAGTTCCGCGTACACGAACTTACATACGACTCATTTTTAGACCTAAAAGAACTGCAGCAAAATTGGGGATACAATTTTAATGAAACTGAAGATAAAAAAGTTTTATCATGGAATGATATCAAAGTTATAAAAGTAATAAAAAGTTAACCTTTTTCATTCTATGTGAAAACATCATACAACAAAGATGCAGAATTTGAAAAGATAAACGTAAGAAACAAGAGCAAAAAATGAATCCCCTATCAGAGCTGACAACAGTAAAAGCATACACGGGCAAGCAAAAGCTCGGTGAAAATAAAAAAGGATTTAAAAGAGTTACTGGATAAAAATTTGATACCCAAATTTTATAAAGATTTTTATGATACGATTCTGTAATCAGGGTGAAGACTTGCAAGGTTCAAAACAAAAGTTTTTATCAGACTGACTTTTATGACTGATGTAATGAAAACTGCCCAAATCAAATCTAACCTACTTTAAGATCTCACTTTTTTAAATAACAGCAATTGTTATAGGTATCCAATAAAGCAAAGAAATAGAGTTTAATACTTGTTCATAATGTTATTTTGTTTCTATAAATACATATACAGCATGTTTTTATATACAAGATAAATACTTCAGCAGGACGTTTTGTTCACGATTCTCAGCCCGAATATGTAAAAAAAATATGGCCTTAATTTTTAACCAAATTATCCTTTAAAATACAGTAATCATAGACACCGTGGTCGAGCAAACGTCAACCTTATTTTACGATACATGAATGAATTTCGCAATGCTTTGTATTCGCCGCTATTAACGAAGTTAGGTTTTATGGCACCGCCGCGATCATGCCGCCAAAGGTACCGCCACGCCACATAATACGCCGCGCCGGCGTTTACAAAGGTAAACGCCGCCTTTCGGCTTTTCGTAAAAGCCGCACCGCCCGCGCCGCACGCTTCGGCTGTCCCGCCCCCTGCGTCTTGCCGTGCGAAAGCAATGTACACAAGTCAGTTCACAAACAGTCGTACCGTCGCGTGTCGTGAGCGCAGCAGTGCGTGCGATATTAATTACTGGTATTACGATTTATTTTATTTGTTAAAGAAGTTGTGTAACCACCGTTTTAGTGTCAGTGTTTGGACCGGTGTTTTAAACAACTGTTTATTAAGTCCGTACTGACGGAAGATTTGATAGTGCATCATTAATGATTTATTAAGTATTTTAACAAGTGTGGTGGATTAAATGTTAGACGATGTGCCGTTATCACAGAAATATGTATTATCAACACGACGAAACGCCTGCACACTATCTGGTCCGAGTATGTGAGTTTTTAAATACCATTTCCAATTTTTTAAGGTGTGCCAGAACTAATCAATTTTGTATTAAATGTTTGCCTATTTTATGTTAGATATTTGCTTAGTAGGTAGATACATAAATATTTATGCCTGTTCTAAGTCAGGGTTTAAGAATTTAAGGGAAAAGGAATCATAGGTACTTACAAGTCATTCACGTAGATCGCGAGGTCGACGCGCTGCTAGGGCGTCCATACGTTTTGAGATTTTTCGTATTTAGTTTGATATTATTATCTCTGTGATTTATGGGTGTTTTAATTTATTTCTTTGTTTATGCGGGATCTCAACGCGAGCCAAACGTCCCCCGAAAAACTTCCCTCGAATTAAACTGACACCCTGTATAGATTTTGCATAGAACTTGGCACTCATTTAGATCTCTATTCTTTTTGCGGCGAAGCCCATAGCCAAGCATATTTTTTGTATTGAACTTGGCTCTCCTTTTTTACATTTATGTTTTTGGTGGGATCAAGCTTTTCGAGAATTAGCTGATAGATGGGAGAAGGTTATACAACATCAAGGATTATATTTTGAATATTAAAAGACTTTTCCTTAACTTGATTTTTATTTTTGAATTTTCATATTCCTAACCGACATAATTTATGGGACAACCTGATAATTAGTATTATCTGGTAACGTTTTAGGACATTTGGAGTGTGGAAAAGAAGATTTCCTGTTGTGGTACTCACACTGCGGGTTTCATTGCCAGTTGTCCAGTCAATAGTTATTGCCACTGCAGTGCTTCAAAATATTTGTAGGAGTAGCAATATAGAAGAAGTTCCTCCTGAGGTTGACTTGGACATTCCTACAAATAGCAATAATGAAAAAATAATTAAACAACAGGTGTGAAAAGATAGACATAAGTATAAGAAAATTATATCTATAATCGGGTTTCACCTTATCAGTTTACTCGTTTTATGCACAGTGTAAGGTCGTTGTAATGTTGGGTGCAGTATCTTCTAGTGATACAGTGAAATTAAAAATTGTTAATAGTGCACGAGGCGGTGAAATTTTATTACGCGCTGGGAATCAATATTATAAACAGAAAAATAATAAGGACTCAAGTTGGTGGCGCTGTGTGAATAGAAAAGATGGATGATCAGCAAGTGTTACTTTGAATTCTAATAGGAGCTATGTATTAAGAGAAAATGCTCACTGCAGTTCTTGTATTCCGAATTTTAAAAAATGAAGTGAAAGTAGCCATCGAAAAATGTAAACAAATTATATGTGAAGATCTGAAGCCGATTTCAGCTACATACAGAATATGAACTAAAAAGCTGAAAGATAATGGTTACGAAATTATAAAAGAATTACCAACTTTTGACAAAGTTAAAAGCAGCTTGTATAGAAACAGAAATAGACAACTGGGCATCACAAAATCTATGCACACTAACTCTACAGAAATCGTGGTGCCGGACCGTTTTAAAGACAATTTATTGTTTGATGAGATTGACGGTGAACATAAAATGATTGTGTTTGCTTCAAAGTGTGCAATTGCACATTTAAATGACGTCCGTCACTACTCTGCGGACGGAACGTTCAAATGTTGTGAAAAGCCGTCTCTTCAACTATACGTTGTACACGGGGACCACGCATCGTACATTGGTGGTGACCCACGACGAGGAGTAAGTAAGCATGATGTCAACTGCAACGCATAGTTTTGAGGACAGCACGGCCAGAACATCTTTCGTCAATCGTGTTGGTGTCCGGCTGGGAGCATTTGGCCGGAAGAACTTGACGTGTGGTTCGCGCAGGTGTAGGCGCAGTTCAACCTCGCAGATAAATTAAAAATAGCCAAAGCCGAATTTGAGGTGATGTTACAGATGGGCACTTGCTGACCTTCCGAGTCTTCATGGGCATCTCCTCTTCACCTCGCGCCAAACAAAAACGGCTGGCGACCCTGCGGGGACTACCGCAGGTTAAACGCACGCACCATCCCGGACAAATACCCGCTTCGTAACATTCAGGACTTCGCTCACAGGCTTGGTGGTTGTAAGGTTTTCAGCACACTTGATTTGACTAGAGCCTACAATCAAGTGCCTATCAACCCGTCCGATGTACCGAAAACGGCCATCACAACTCCATTCGGCCTATACGAGTTTCCGTATATGACGTTTGGCCTTCGCAACACTGGCCAGACATTTCAGCGTTTCGTCGATGGGGTGTTGCGAGGGCTAGACTTCGTTTACTTTTATATCGATGACATTCTAATTTTTTCAGCGGACCAGGAAACGCACGAGAAACACCTGCATGAGGTGTTTATTAGGCTGCGAGACTTCGGGTTAGTCCTCAACTCTAGTGTGTTCGGTGCTTCACAAGTACAGTTTTTAGGGTACGAAATTTCAGCCGATGGCACCAAACTCTTGCCCGATAAGGTAGAGGCTATAAAAAAATTTACACAGCCCAGGTCGGTTAAGGAGTTGCGCAGGTTTATTTATTTATTTATTTATTTAACTTTTTGCACCATACATACGTACAATAGCAAAGGCGGACTTAATGCTAAAAGCATTCTCTCCCAGTCAACCTTCGGATAGTAAGAACACAACGATACAGACAGGTTCTTGGGCATGCTTAATTTTTACCGCAGGTTTATCCCAGATGCAGCGAAGCACCAAGCGCCAATCAATGCACTCCTCACTGGATCAGTGAAAGGTTCACAGCCCGTCATATTCGGCAAGATCGAGCTAAGAGCCTTCGAAGCGTGCAAGCAGGGTCTATGCCAGGCAGCTATGCTGGCACACCCTGACAACAATGCTAAACTGTCTCTCGTAACTGACGCCTCCGACACTGCAATGGGTGCAGTGTTATAGCAGCTGAGAGCAGGTACGTGGGAGCCCTTCGCATTCTTTTCGAGGAAGTTCAGGCACTGGCACACTGAGAATAATGTTATCGATGGTCTCCTGGGATAGTCTCCGCCATTCCTCAACTACAGCGATTCGCAGTTCACCCACGTTGGCAGGAGCTGGAATTCTGGACTTAACTTTTCTTTTCAGCAAGTCCCAAACGTGCTCTATTGGGTTCATATCCGGTGATCTCGCCGGCCACTCCATAACAGTGATATTCATATCATTAAGATAAGCTTGAGTTACCCGAGCGGTATGCGGCCGAGCATTATCCTGCACAAAAACAAAATCGTCACCGATATATGGGGCAAACGGTACGACATTTTCTTCTAAAACCGTATGCAACTGTAGTTTCAAAATTTTTCTGAATGTATCGTTCTCTTTTGCGTCTGTATATTCTTTGCCTGCCGTCAATTTGATTTAAGAGAATTCTGCACTCATCACTAAACAATACCTTACTCCATTGGTCCGCGTTCCAAAGTCGATGTTCCTGAGCAAAAGTTAACCTGTTTCTACGATGATTTATACCTCGAGCCTTGGAGCCTTGGCGGGCACAAATGAACCCAAACCAGATCCTTCGAACCTTCTTCGTACCGTATGCTCACTTACGGTTACACCCCGCACTGCTTCTAACTCATGTCGGGCTTGGACGGCCGTCAAACGGGGGTTCCTACGTACACGAAGCCGATTGAAACGATCATCCCTACTCGAAGTGCGTCTTTTTCTGCCTTGTTCTGCTCTTCTCACATAAGAACCGGTCTCCCTAAAGCGTTGGATACTGCGATGGATCGTTGAAACTGATCGACGAAGATCTTCGGATATCACTCTGTAGGTTTGACCATTTCTTCGCATTTCGAGTGCCCTGGCTATCTCCGTTGGAGCTAAGTTAGGCATAATTCAGTCCTCAACTCCTAGTCCAGGGTCGATAATTTTTGAAAACAAAAAAAATTATAATAGGATGAAACCTATTGCAAAAGGAAGAGAATATAACAAAAAATAAAGGAAAAATAATTTACGGGCGATCTGAGGTCGGGAAGTGGGGGGGAGGGGGGGTTTAAGGGTAAAAAACGGTTTATCTCAATTTCCGGCAAAACTATAAGTCCTATGGAAAAAAGTTAAATAGCAAAGTTATAGGTAATAAAAAGGTCTACAATTTTTGTATTTACACTTTTTTCACATAACCTCAAAATTTATGTGAAAAATTCAAAAAACCAAGTTTTTGGTTTTTTATTTTTATCTTTTACAAAAATTTTTTTTTTTAACGAAATTTTGTGAAAACTTACCTTTCTATGTCCCAAACATACTGTAATTTTTTTGATTTAAAATATTTATTTTTTCACCTTATTTTGACTTAATATCGAAAAATCACCCTAATTTTCAATCGAAAATTCACCTGTCAAAATATCCGCTTTTTTAAAAAAATCTGTGAGCTTTTTATTTGCTAAAATCTCTACTTTCTGATGGTATATAAAAAAATATACACTGCCATGTTAAATTTTCTCAGAAAATGCAATGAAACGACAACTATTTTCACAAAAATTATTCGAGTTCGAGTTTTTAAATATATATTTTTAATATTTATGTACAATTTTGAGCCATTTATTAAAATTTACACTTAAATTAATCGAAAAAACGTCAAAATCCATGTTAAATTAATAAATTAATAAGCAAAAAAATTACAAATCCATAAAGATTGCAAGAAACATGCAAAAATAGTTGTCGTTTCATTGCATTTTCTGAGAAAATTTACCATAGTAGTGTATATCTTTTTTATACCATCAGAAAGTAGAGATTTTAGCAAATAAAAAGCTCACAGATTTTTTTAAAAAAGCGGATATTTTGACAGGTGAATTTTCGATTGAAAATTAGGGTGATTTTTCGATATTAAGTCAAAATAAGGTGAAAAAATAAATATTTTAAATCAAAAAAATTACAGTATGTTTGGGACATAGAAAGGTAAGTTTTCACAAAATTTCGTTAAAAAAAAAAAATTTTTGTAAAAGATAAAAATAAAAAACCAAAAACTTGGTTTTTTGAATTTTTCACATAAATTTTGAGGTTATGTGAAAAAAGTGTAAATACAAAAATTGTAGACCTTTTTATTACCTATAACTTTGCCATTTAACTTTTTTCCATAGGACTTATAGTTTTGCTGGAAATTGAGATAAACCGTTTTTTACCCTTAAACCCCCCCTCCCCCCCCACTTCCCGACCTCAGATCGCCCGTAAATTATTTTTCCTTTATTTTTTGTTATATTCTCTTCCTTTTGCAATAGGTTTCATTCTATTATAATTTTTTTTCACTTTTCATTATTTTTAAAGGCTTCTACCCTGGTCTATCCAGAAAGATACGCAATTAAAAAAACTAACAAAAAACAGTATTTCAATGAAATTTTAAATCAAACTCAGAAGGAAGAAATACTCGAAGTTCGCTCTAGATAAGGTGTATTTAAGTGAATAAAATTAAAACAATTGCATAAAATGTGATGTTCAGTTGTTTTCTTAATTTGAAAATATAATATTTATTTTTAAAATAAATGACGTATAAACCAGCCAGCAACCTTATATGATACTGATATCAAACCTTTATTTTATGTTCCGCTAAATATGTCGGTGTGTGTAGTTGGCCACTTAGGTTTTCATACTTCTTTTACATGAAACACTCTCAAACTTTGTCAATATTATTTTGTTATCAAACTTCATACCAAAAATTTAAATTGATTTTTTTTTCAAAAAAGTACAATAGATGCTCATATTATTTATTGCTTTTGTTATAGTATAGTCTGTGAGGAGTAATATAACACCAAAAACGTAAGCAAATTCATTAATTTTTAGAAATTTATTTTTAAAATATGACATAGAATGCTCCACAAACATCAGTTGATGGAACCCAAGAAACAGGTAAATATTGCATTTGTACAACATACTATATTTTAATACATCGAAACTTATTCAGTGGGACTATTCTTTGTTTTCTTGATGATATTTTTAATGGTAAAATTATATATACTTATTGTTCCAGGTGTAGCTAAATGGAGTCATATTGCCCAATTCTCTGAATTGAACAACTCTAATTCCAATTTTGTATTTGCTCCCTCTCTAAAACATGAACATTTAAACCCTAACACCAAGCAAAAGATGAGAGTAAAACTAGCAGTAGGTACAAGTTCTAAGACACACAGTTGCTGCTGGCATGTTTGCTAAAATAGCACAAGGTGTCTTGGTTGATTATAATTATTAATTACCACATTTAAAGTTTATACGGGAGATTACAGTTCATTAAGTTTATTGTCTCTCAGCAGACACCACCATCACAAATAGGTTGGATGTGGACGCTAAATGCTGTCGCAATGTTGTGGGAGATTGTGCGAGACCCATGTGTCCATAAAAAGTCTAGCAACTCGAAGGCTGAATCAAGATCCATTGGAATATTTATTTGGGTGCATTCGCAGTAATTGTGGCTCAAACTGCAACCCTACAACGGGCCAATTTGTTGCTGGCTTGAAAACATCTATGCTTAACAACCTAGCTCACCTGGGTGGTGGGAACTGCAAGGTTGATGATAATGAGACCATTATTGATAATTTTAAGTTATTTTTACAAAATCAAGACTCTGTTGATGAAACTCAATGAGGATAGTTTAAGCTCCTCAACTTTCAACCAACATGATGTTCACCAAGAAGTCTTAGAAGAAAGTGGAGAAATACAAGCGTGTACGTATGTGTGTGGATTTTTACTAAAAAAACTACAAAAACAAGTGTAAAACATGTTCTTCGTTATTAATAACTGAAGAACGAACTAAAATGCATTTCTTTACTCAATTCAAAGAATATAAAGATTACCAAGAATCCCTTCATTATGCAACAAAAAATTTTGTTATATGTGTAAAATTTTGTGCAACATGCATAAACAGCTATTTATTAGCAAGTGCTATAAGAAGGGTATTATGAAAGAAATATCGTTAACTTTAAAAAACTCGCAACATTTTAACTTTTTAAATGGTTGCCCAGAGCATAAAGGCTACAATATAAACTATGTAATCAAAAGTGTCTGTAGTTGATGAAACTCAATGAGGATAGTTTAAGCTCCTCAACTTTCAAGCAACATGATGTTCACCAAGAAGTCTTAGAAGAAAGTGGAGAAGTACAAGCGTGTACGTATGTGTGTGGATTTTTACTAAAAAAACTACAAAAACAAGTGTAAAACATGTTCTTCGATATTAATAACTGAAGAAAGAACTAAAATGCATTTCTTTACTCAATTCAAAGAATATAAAGATTACCAAGAATCCCTTCATTATGCAACAAAAAATTTTGTTATATGTGTAAAATTTTGTGCAACATGCATAAACAGCTATTTATTAGCAAGTGCTATAAGAAGGGTATTATGAAAGAAATATCGTCAACTTTAAAAAACTCGCAACATTTTAACTTTTTAAATGGTTGCCCAGAGCATAAAGGCTACAATATAAACTATATAATCAAAAGTGTTTTTCACATTACAGTTAAAAGATTTTGTATAAAAATTAGATATTTTTCTGAAGAATCCAACACTACAGCACTTAAAAAAAATTAAGATATTGTCGCATATGTAGGATATTTTATTTATGTTGGTTGAACGTAGACGGGCACATTAACTCACAAATTATAGAACACTTTCATTGCTGTAAAGCTATTTTTATACTTGTGAAAAATGGGCAAATTACGATTATTACTCATCTGGTTAATTGTTTGGCCTGTATACAATATTACACAAGCATACAATATTATTATTTTCAGTAGATATGAAAAATCTTAACATTGTAATTGAAATTAAAGAACTTTTGGCTATTGAATTTGAAATTTTAACTTGACATTTAAAAACTTCAAAATTAATTTAAATACCTAACTAAGGAAAGGTATGCTTAACTTTAATTGTCCGTAAACTGACTTTGAGAGTGAATTTTTGTGATTCTGTACTAAGCAGCAATTTAAATAGTAACAGTTATAAGTGACTCTAAGTTGGGGCGTAAGGAGTATAGTCCGCTAATAACTGGGAGTACGTAACAAGTGAGACACAGTGACTGTGACTTGTGAATGAGGCTTGTATTTCATCAAGCTTCTATCCGTTTGTTATCTATAAAAATGCCTATGACTATAATTTATCGTGTTTATTTATTTATTTATTTAGACTTTATTGACCACAAAATCAGGGTACAAATGGCGAGCTTAATGCTTAATGCATTCTGTACCAGCTAACCATTAGGCCAAACAGATATCCACGACCAACCAATACCAACAATTTGTGACGAACATATATATATATCGGTGAGGCCATGAATCTCCAGTGATGGTCCAAGGACGGACCTCTTTATTCTACAGTGCTTGTCTGATGCAGAGGCTGGCATATAAGAAATGTCATGTCATATTTAGATTAGGGAATTGTCAAGAATGTAGAACAGATTATTATTGATCACGTAGTGTTGAAGTACTTTGGAATATTGATGTGAACGTTAGGAGAACTGGAAATATATCATGGTGCAAAGTAAAAGGAATATAATTTCATAACCAACACCATAGAATACCCCTTCTGCTAAATATATATTATAAGAGAGTGTAATAGGGTAGCGTAGAAACAGGTATAAAAGCAGATACCTTCAGTGGCCCGGTTTCACTTTTTCTCGGGCGCTCGGAGCATTAAGACGTAAAGGACGGTGTCTTGACCTATTTTGTATCATCGATTTGTAAGTGATTTAATTATTTTCTTTTTTGGAGATTGGACAAATAATTTGTTGAAATTACATGTAAAAACTAATAAAAATAGGTGATTTCGATATTTGTTTATTTTTTTTATTTTTATTCCACTCCTGACTATAAATTCAGAAGTGGGATATTAACTCATTAGCTCACAATATCTTAGTCTTGGTTCCAACCTCCAATCTCACTTACATTTTTCTTTGACTGTTTTCTTTTTTGTTTTGTTTTTTTTTCTTCTTGTTTTGAGTACATTTGTTTAACTGTTCCGTTTCGAGTTTGCGAATAATGCCTCGCAGTAGGTCCAGGCACCGATCTTGTGATAGGTCACGGCGTAGATCCCGTAATGACTCTCGCGATACGCCGCGACGTCGCGCTGTTGATTCCGGTAGTTCACGGTACGATTCTCGACACAGACGCCGTTCTCGCTCCCCGCCGCGTGAGATTCGTAATCGCCACTGTAGAACACCTTCTCCTCGTCGTCACAATGCCTCAAATGAGAGCGACTTAAGGAATACGTCATCCACCATATTAGAGAGGTTAAGTGCGATTGAGAGTAAAGAACTATCGTCCCGCGCGAATAACGAAAACCTTCCATCCGCGAGTAATAAAGAAGTCGCAAATAACTCTGGTCAGCCGGTAGTGTGCCCGTCAGAAATATTGTCATCCGTCAGAAATACACCCTCGAACGATTGTTCGCTCCGAGCGCAGGTAGGAGAGGGTAGTACAATTGCTAAGGACACTCAAAATTGGGACTCGAGTACTTCAAACTTGTTAGAGGTCCTTAAGACCTTACAACCTGTCAGAAGTAATAATTACTTTGTATCTGACTTCGACCCCACGATTAATAGCATCGTTGCGTGGTGCGAGGAGGTCGATCGTGCTCGTGATGCTAATGGTTGGTCCGATTGTGAGTGCCTTTCACGAGTAGCGTCTTGCCTTAAGGGTGACGCCCGCGTATGGTTGTCAGAGTGGGTAACTAACAGTCGTACATGGTCGAATTTCAAAAGGGAGTTCGTACCACTCTGCCCTCAGCAGTTAGATTTCGCCACCATTTTATACGATGCAATGAACGCGACGTCTGATAAGTATCCGACCTACGCAGAATACGGACGGCGCACCTTATTGAAGTTAAGAATTGTTCAGGGGTTAAGCGATGAGTTGCGAGTCTTGATTGTCATACGCGGAATCGATAATCCTCAGGTTCGAGCTGCGGCCGCCAACGCGAAGTTAACCGTTGAAAATTTAGTGTCGTTTCTTTCAATCTACACCAAACCCTTCAAAGGAAAACTCGACAATCGAAATAGTGGGTTACCCGCCAAAAAACCATTCAAATCCGAAGTGTTTCTCCTGTGGAATTAAAGGTCATTTCACGCGTCATTGTAAGCGGAACAACTCGGTCACTAACCGCAATCCAGTCCCGAATCAAAACAATCGTTTGCAATGCTCTTTTTGTAAGAAGGTAGGTCATACGGAGAATGACTGTTTCGCGAAAAATAGATCAAATACCCTCAATCACCGTAACTTTAATTTATGTAAGGATCGTTGCAATTCTCAGTCTCGAGATATTACGTCAGCAGTTATCGAGGGCGTACCGATGGATGCCCTGATAGACAGCGGAGCTCTCAACGTCTCTCTGATATCTTCCGACGTTTTACGTTACCTTTCTTGTCAGCCTAAACCTACTTATTGCGTATTAAAGGGCATCAGCGATCATGAGATTGTAGCCACTTCGTTCGTAACCGTCACCATCCAGCTTAGCGAAATCTCTATTGAAGCAGATCTGATAGTCGTACCATCATCATGCATGAATACCCCTATAGTAATAGGCACTGATATCCTCAATAGGGAAGGGGTAGTTTACATAAGAACGAAAAATGGGCAGTATTTAACGCGATCCTCACATAATAACCCCGTCAACGAAATACGCTCTCACGATTCGCTAAAACTTAACACCCCACTTAACGGCAAAGATTATGACTCATTAGTGTCAGTGATAAGACAATACGCTAACTTTTTGATTTCGGGCACAGCCGCAACTACGGTTACGACTGGTGAAATGACCATCAAACTCACTAGCTCAGAGCCAATCGCCTATCGTCCATACAAATTATCTCATCAAGAAAAACTTAAGGTTAGAGAGATAGTTAGCGACCTCCTAGAAAAAGGAATAATTAAGGAGTCCCAGTCTGAGTACGCTAGCCCCATAATTCTAGTCAAAAAGAAGGATGGATCCGACCGTATGTGTGTCGACTTCCGCGCCCTAAATAGACTTACCGTTAAGGATAGATACCCGTTGCCTCTAATTGATGACCACATTGACCGATTAGGCAATTACACATACTTTTCTAGCCTTGATATGGCTACGGGTTTCCACCAAATACCGATAAATAAACAGTGTACTCATTATACTGGTTTCGTAACTCCAGAACTACGAGTACCTTAAGATGCCTTTCGGCTTATCCAACAGTCCAGTAGTATACCAGCGCATAATAAATAACACCCTGAAGGACTTCATTACCACCGGACGAGTACTTGTCTATATAGATGACGTGCTTCTTATGAGTTCATCAGTAACAGAAGGGATTTCATTACTTCGTGAGGTTTTACACACCCTAACACAATCGGGTTTTTCAATAAATCTCGGAAAATGTTCGTTTTTAAAAACCGAAGTCGAATATTTGGGACGTGTGATAACTAAGGGTCAGGTAAGACCGAGCCCGCACAAGGTGGAGGCACTCAAAAGGTCCCCCGTCCCTCAGAACGTGAAACAAGTGCGCCAACTGCTGGGCCTTGCCGGATATTTTCGCAAATATATCAAAAATTATGCGACTAAAACGGCTTGCTTATCTCACCTAACCAAGAAAGGGGTTAAATTCGACTGAGGACCGGAGCAAGAACAAGTGCGACTACATCTTATCGACACCCTAACTAACACACCCGTATTAGCGATTTTTGATCCAAAATACCAAACCGAGGTTCATACGGACGCTAGCAGTTCCGGATATGGCGCCATACTGCTACAAATACATGCAGATAATAGCAGACACGTCGTTGAATATTTCAGCAAAGTCACTCAAAATGCTGAGGTAAGGTACCACTCATATGAGCTGGAAACACTGGCTGTCGTCAAGGCTTTTCAGCACTTCCGGCACTACCTCATCGGACTGCACTTCAAATTGGTGACCGACTGTAACGCGATAAAATCAACGGAACGGAAAAAGCACCTATTACCACGAGTAGCCAGACGACGCATGTTCGAGTCCGGTGAGTTCTCCAGCTGGGTTAAGGAACTGGGCGCGGACATACACTACATCACACCCGAGATGCACCAGGCCAATGGCCAGGTCGAGAGGTATGTACGCACACTTCTAAACATGCTACGTATCGAAGCGAATTTGAATTCTGCCTGGTCTAACACGCTGTGGAGATTACAGCTCATACTGAACGTTACTCAACAAAAGACCACCCAAACGTCACCATTAAAGTTATTAATTGGCATAGATGGCATGACACCGTTAATACGTTCCGTAGTCCGCGATATAGCCATCGAAAACACAAAACCGGACCGGGAAGCCTGGCGTGAGATCTGCAGGACCAGGGCGAGTGAACTATTAGCCGAAAATCAAACAGGATAGTCGCGTCAACCAAAATCGGCGACCACCGAGACAGTTTAAAATTAACGACCTCGCTTTCGTTATCAAATATTCTCAGTCCACAGGAAAGTTAGACCCTGGGATGAGAGGACCGTATAAGGTCACAAAGGTCTTACCATACGACCGCTACGAATTAAAACTTTTAGCTGGCGGTCGCGGAAAAACCACTCAAGCAGCAGCACAATACATGGTGCCATGGAAGGGCGAGTGGTGCCCTGAGACCTGTTCTTCATTTTTTGATGGTGAGTATAAGTTGGTTGGTGCCAACACAAGATTTGGTTGGTCGTTGCCGACAGAAGATAACATTGGTTGGTGCCAATGGTCACACTATTTGTTGGTGCCAATGGTCACACTATTGGTTGGTGCCAATGGTTACACCATTGGTTGGTGCCAATAGAAATCAAAATTGATAACTGCCAACTGCTTAACGGTAGGTGCCAACTAGAAATGATGGACGAGCAGGTCGGTAACAACTAAAACAACTTATTAAGTTTATGCTTGAACATTTATTTTTATTCCGTATGGCTTCGATGACTGTGAGGCATACAAAGGCGCCTTGTGGGTCTCTCTGTCATTCTATCCATGCTTACCGCTCTCTTGTTTCGTTAGGCTTGAAATAATTTAACAAGCCTTATTTTAATTATTTTTTTCTTCTGATTACACAGACACTGATGACGAGGACCCAGATGATGATCAGATGTCCCCCATGGCAGGTCTCAGTCAAGCACGGTCGATGCCACAGTTAGACCTGGATGAAGACCCCAGAGCTGAAGACGCCCAGGATATCGTCGAGGACGACTCCATGTCAGGAGAGGCCGTATAAGAGAGTGTAATAGGGTAGGGTAGAAACAGGTATAAAAGCAGATACCTTCAGTAGCCCGGTTTCACTTTTTCTCGGGCGCTCGGAGCATTAAGACGTAAAGGACGGTGTCTTGACCTATTTTGTATCATCGATTTGTAAGTGATTTAATTATTTTCTTTTTTGGAGATTGGACAAATAATTTGTTGAAATTACATGTAAAAACTAATAAAAATAGGTGATTTCGATATTTGTTTATTTTTTTATTTTTATTCCAATCCTGACTATAAATATATCTATAATAGGAACCCCATAATTTAACACTACTGATGTTAACCTCCGGTTTGTTTTGGCACATATCTGTGCCAAAACTACTCTTATTACATTTTACTGATTTTATATTCTAATAACTGTTAAAAGTGCATTAAATGGATTTAAAAACATTCCCAATAAATAAATGAACCAAAGACATTTGTCGTTTTCGTCAAAAATACACTACCAACATAAAGAAACTCTTTTCAATTTGAAACATTTCCGTTTGTGAGCTCCGTAAGTGAACGTGCGTTTTTAGATCGAATATTGTGTAAATCAGATAATAAGGTAAGTAAACTACTGTTTTAATTCGATTATTTATTTCATTAGTGACCTACAATTAATAATATAAAAATATTGGTGAAGCAGTACCGCTTTTCTTATTTAAAATTAGATTTCTTTTCTGGCAAAGATACATCGAGAATACTGGTCCGCTCATTAGAGTGCTTCCTACGCCACTAGATGGTGTTAGGAGTCCTAATTGGAATATAATTTGAAAGCCGCGCGGGGCGCTGCGATCGCGCCGATTGAGACGACAGTCTGAATCTGACGTCCGCCATAACTTTTACGACACACGAGTACGTGCTGCGAAATTAACTTATGTTTTGCTGATTAACAAGTTTTCCTGGAAAATATAGTGAAGATTCGTGACTATAGGGGTGCACCCTTCAATCTAATATAAAATAAAGTACGGGATTTGGTGTAGTGAAACAAGTAGCGACGGATTCCCTTCATCACGCCGGCCGGCTTCATCGTCATCTCATCGATAGAATATCGTGGACTGGCGTGGGCGTTCCAGGACGTAGCAGGGTGAGTTGATCCAGTTGCTATCTTTGCCCATAACCGTAACTTTGTACGCAAGTACACCGGCTATAGCTATTTACACGCTATATGCCACACCAAATATCAAATATTATTTCTTTTGATAAATTGTCCGACACAACTTTTTGGACCATTAGGACGTTGGAACTTTCTGTTCTTTTAGGTTTTTTCGCATTATCATAAATATTTCTTATTATTATCACATATCATCTTATAGGAAATTTTATCAGGATTTTGACAGTTTAAGTGGTTTTTACAGTATATGTAGTTTTTCTTCACACAAATAGGACTGAAAGTCTAGTGCTGTATTTATGTCAATTTCATAACAAATATATTACTGTGCCTGCGATACAGTTTCCAATCTAGATAAAAAATTCTTACAGCATTGAATTGTCACCTTTTTAATATTCAATATATAATAATAGAACAAGTACCAACATTACCTTGTAGTATACCAGTTTCGATAAATATCGATAATTGTCGATAACGCGGTAAAAGCACCACGCACATCCCTAAGCCTTAACCTATAAC
Source organism: Thymelicus lineola (assembly GCA_963932265.1). Classification (NCBI taxonomy): domain Eukaryota; kingdom Metazoa; phylum Arthropoda; class Insecta; order Lepidoptera; family Hesperiidae; genus Thymelicus; species Thymelicus lineola. The sequence goes on along the minus strand of OZ010702.1, from coordinate 1,012,973 downwards.
AGTGTAATGCAGGTTGATATTGTTAACCAAAAATAGAAGTTACCGCTATACGCCTAAGGTTGATATTATAGATACCAGTCACGACATCTAGCGTTCAGAAGACGGAATTATTTAATCATTTTCCAATAAGATTGATATTGTAATACAACAATCTGCAATTCAATGTCAATTTTATTACTATATATTAACTATAGAATTACTTGTTATGTAGAATTTTGCCATCTAGCGGTGTATAGCAGAACTTGAAAATTATTATGATCTTAATTGATAAAGGTACTAAGTTCACTGAATATAACATTGAAAAATAAGAATTAACATCAAATGTTAAAGTGAATTTTCAAACATAAATAGCAGGTTTCTCGGACTATTCGTAGTTGACAACTAACAAACAATCAAAATGTAACTTTCTTAGTTGTAAGTATTACGATTATCCATTTACTTGTGTTTTTTTGGCTAGAACGGTTCCCGTACTAATCAACACTTGTACCATTTCCACCTCTTGTCTCTGTATTCCGTGTCTGGCAACGTCGCATTATGATTGCTATAAAACGTTGACATGATTAAACTTTTCTTGACGTTAACAATTATTTCTCATCGATTCTACTGTCTGTGCGACCAGTGACAATAGTAAGATCAAATAGGTAATAATACTGGTTCAAAAAAATTTCCGTTGTTTGTTTATTTTAAGGCCCATTTAGACGAAGAGTTTGTAGCACGATTAGATTCTAGAAATGGTACGCTACTATCACGACCAATAATTGCCATAACATTAACGTATAAAAATGTTTACATACAGGAAAGAACTAAATTCTCACCTAAGATTATGTCATACGAGCATCGTGCAAATCGGTTGGAACCGTTTTGAGTTCGAGATTTGTCATTGAAGTTTAGTTTATAATCAATATTCCATTGCGAGGCAATTATCGCTAAAGAGCGAGAGGTTTAAATGTAAGAAAATATTGAATATCTTCTGCTGTCTTCTGTTTTCTAGCCTTTCTCCTTCCCTTCCTTCCTTGTTTCTCTTTAGGTTCATTATCCAAATTATCTGTTTCTTGAATATCTTCTGCTGTCGTCTGTTTTCTAGCCTTTCTCCTTCCCTTCCTTCCCTGTTTTTCTTTAGGTTCATTATCCAAATTATCTGTTTCCTTTCTAGGGTTATGGGACGATGACGCCGCCTGAGCATATTTAGGAGTCTCATGAATAGGATGATCAGTTGTGGAATACCTCTGAGTGTTAGGAAAAGAAGAGAAATCTTCTTGTGTACTTGGCTTTTCACATTCCCGGGCATACAATTAATCTTGAAATGATTCTTGTGGCGGGACATATATGGTTAGAGCCTTACGGTATGAAACGTTGAACTCGGCCATTAATTGTCGTATTCTTTTTTCCTTTAAATATACCGGACATCTTCGATTCAATGCCATATATCCATTGGTACAAATAATACACTTGTAATTGGTTGTTTGACAATTATCATGTTTACCGCCACATTTAGGACAAATTATTTATCTTTTTCGAAGGACACATTAACTTAGTGTGTCCGAAACGCCAACATCTTGAGCATTGCGTTACAGGAAATACATATGGTTCGATAATTACCTTCATTCCATGTATGTTAACGCTTGGCGGTAAAGATGGGCCTCTGAATCCCACCCTAATGGATTCGCTATCCTTCCATCCTACTCCGCTTTCAGTGCGGCGTTTGAGTCTTTTCACCGAAGCCACCTCACTCGTACTAGTGATTGCTTCCAAAAGTTCTTCCTCAGATAGCTCCAACTCGATATTTTGAATGACTCCGTAGGACAAACCTACCTCTGGGTTGTTGAAATCTCCAGCCTAAAGATAATAAATGTTCGCATTTAACCACGAGTTCAGCACTGTGTTCACTACCAATCTCCATGATGATTTTGTATGGTTTAATATATTTAACACGATTTATGTTGCTTATATTTTGATCTTTCAACAATTTTGCTAATGTAAATTGTTTAGGGAATTTTTCCTTCGAAGTAATTGTTATTTCATTTATTTCTTTGCGTCTTTCTTTTCTACCTCTAATAAATGTCCATTATTCCTCCTGCTCCTCTTGATCCACCTCTCTCCCTCTTTTATTTTGTCTATTCTGTTCATTCATCTGCGTAACTGACTGTGGTAATTCTCCCCCGATAACTTCAACTTCATACGCTGCGTCACTCGAAAGTGAATTCATTGTCCTTGAGATAAGGTTTCAATTACTATCAAAGGCTCGGCCCACTAGGACCGGCCGCCGACCGGCGCACAGTGGTTCGAATAGAACAAGCTAGCTGGACAAAAGTCATTTTGAATTTCCCGGAATTTTATACCTGAGCCCCTAACCAATATCCCAACTATCCCAAATCCGAGAATTATTTTGCACTAATGTCAACCACTAATTAGGTAATTAGGGCAGTATAAAAAGAAAGGGTGAAAAAATTACAAATCAGTTGCATTTTTGCGATTACCGAAGTAACATTAATGTCAGTGAGTTTTAAGTTTTTTGAATAATATTAGTGATGGATCTTCAAGTTAAAGGTATGTACTTTTTATTTATAATTTATAATTAATATATAAATATACTTAACCCCAGTTTTTTTATAATACCTCCATTTAAAAAAAATATGTAGTTTTTTGACGGTTTATTGTTTTCATTGGACCAGAAAGTACTTGTACCCTCATGTACCTGGGCTAGAAATTATATATGTCATAGCCATATATGTTAGCTTTCAATTGATGCCCATTTTAGCTTGCACAATCGAGTACAACTTTGTTATTTCGTCTATTTTTCAGAATACGAATTCTCAGTTTCGAAAATCGAGTTTTTTGATGAATGGCAGAAACATCCGAAAGAGAACCGTAATAATAGACTTTATGATTTTCTATCACTGAAAAATGATTTTGGAAATATTACGAATGAATCTGCGAGGGAAATTAAAATGAAAATTTCAAAAATATCAACAATTTTAGTACAAAAATGGCAACAGTCATTAGTTCAGTATTTTATGACTGTTGTTAATCTTTTTCTATTGTTATTTTTTAAGTATCTCCATTATACAAAATATCTATTATTAATTTTTGTTTTCTTGGAACCCGTGATCCTACCTTCCATTTTTTTATATATCTTGCACTTAAATTGTCATAAACCATCATAAGAAAGCCATACCAAGCAATCAAACCCAATAAATAATTTTGTCTAGCTAGCTTGTTCTATTGGAACTACTGTGGCTAACGTCGGTTTTTTGAGAATCCTGAACTAGTTGCAGATATTACAGGTTTAGATGTGAATTTAATTAAGAAGTTTGGCATTATTCTTCGAACATTGGCTTTTCAATTCGAAAAATGACCTTGATTAAGCATTCAAGGTCATGGTTAAGGTCGGTTTTGGCGTAAAATTTTCTGCCCTTTCCGAATCTGGAATAAAAAATAGGGGTTACCATTTGAAAAAATTAAGTTGACCTTGATTTGACCTTCAAAACCACAGTCAAGGTCAAATTCAAGGTCATCGGTTAGTCGAGTACAACTAGTACAACTTTTGTATAAAACGTTTTCCTCCAAAATGCATTCCTGAGGAGTTATTCAGGGGTTTCCATACTTTTGGACCACCCTGTATATATTTTGCACTTAAACTGTCATAAAACATCATCAGAAAGCCGTACCAAGCAAACAAATCCAATAAATAATTTTGTCCAGCTAGCTTGTTCTATTCGAACCACTGTGCGGCGGCGCAAAAAATTCCGAGAACTGATAAGCCCTATATAAGCGCAATGGGACGCGTCCAAGCAATACGAACACTACCCGCACACTGAGCAGGCAAAGTTGACACAGTACTCAATGACCTATTTGAAAACGCGTGCACGGAACAAGAATGAAGAAAAGATATACCTACTGTTGAATTTTACTTGCGAATTTTATAGTAATGATACCACAAAGGTTTAAAATGCCTATATACCTATATACCTATATACTACTACTACTATATACAGGGTTACTGGTAAGTAGACCTGATCCTTTCAGGAGGTGATAGTAGGGGTCAGTACAAACAAATTTTACTATTAGGTTCCATGTGTAAATGTTAACCCATTTCGAGTTATGCTACTCTTAAGGTTTTTGTTAAAAAAAGTCACCTTGGGATCGATATTTATTTATTTTTTCTTTATGTAGGTCTTTCTTGTAGATTTCTCTGTAGTTTTAGGTAGAAAATTAATCATTTCAGATAAATAAAATTTAAATCGACCGAAAAAATGGAAAATATTCAAGTAAAATATTTTTAAATCAAAATTTTAATTTTAATTTTGGCGAAGTTTCATTTATAATTAATATTTTCACAAAAAAATCTCCCTACATTCTTATGTGCAGATTATTTTAAAAACATCTACATTTAACTAGCTATCCAAAATGGTACGCTAGTCAGTATAACTCTAAACATACTTTTGAAAATTATTAACAAAGGTCCCAGGTAGTCGATACCCTTGGCAACGGTAATTCAGGTAAAATACCGCTGCCCCCACTCCAAGGAAGCCTGACGCGTGTGATTGGTCCGTCAAACAAAACAATGTTATCTTATTAGTTAGTTATGATCCCCTTGTCCCTTTCGGTAGTGTGCTTCTGTCATTCGTACGTAGTACATGCGTTTTCTCTACAATTTTTTGTGATATCGACTTTGGCTTTGTAAATTGGACTCTGTATCTGCTCTTTATTTATTTGACACGGCTGTGAATCTTGGACTTTGATATTTTCTCGTGAGTTGGATTGTGCGATTGTGTTTGTCACCATGGCAATGTATTCTAATGAAGAATACGCTGACATGATCATGTGCTATGGATTTTGTCAGGGAGTTTCTACACATGCCCGAGCAGAATACGCGTTGCGTTACCCAGGGCGCCGATTGCCAGATTTAGGCGTATTCGATGGTGTTTATCGCCGGTTGAGAGAAACTGGTTCCTTCCGAAGACGCACGTCAGACATGGGTAGACCTCACCGCTATCGCGTAGAAGATGAAGATGAAATACGACGACTCTTCATAGAAGACCCAACCACGTCTACGAATGTTGTTGCGAAACTTCTAGGCATTTCGCAATGGAAAGTGTGGTTTACAATGAACACTGCAGGTTACTACCCATATCATTACACTCCGGTGCACGCGATTGAGGAAGGAGATTCGCTAAGAAGACTAGATTTCTGCCGGTTTTTGTTGAACGCTGACATTGAGGATCCACAATTTCTTAAAAAAATTTTATGGACTGACGAATCGAAATTTGACAAGGATGGCATAACAAATTACCACAACGCCCATTTTTGGACACCTAAAGAAGATGGAAATCCCAATAAAAAAAGAGTGAAAGGCTCACAAAGGAGATTTAGTTTAAATGTTTGGATGGGCATTATTGATAACCATTTGATTGGGCCATACTTCATGCCGCAGAATTTAAATGGCGAATGTTATGAAGAATTTCTCCGTGAGGAATTATTTATTCTTATGGAGGACTTACCACTTTCTGTAAGAAAGAACATGTGGTATCAACATGATGGCTGCCCTGCACATTACCGACGAGGTGTACGTGATTGGTTAAATGAAAATTATCCAAATAAATGGATTGGTAGAGGTGGTCCCCTGCCATGGCCAGCAAGAAGCCCGGACTTAACTCCAATGGATTTTTATGTGTGGGGACACATGAAAAGTATTGTGTACCAAGATGGCCACCCCGTACCTACTGTTGAAATTCTTCAACAACGAATTATTGATGCAGCAGACGTAATTAGGCTTCAATTAACAAGTAGGGTGGTGAAGAGTGGTCTGCGACGCAGGATGAGGGTCTGCGTTAGGAATAGAGGTGGCCACATAGAAAATGAATTAAAAAATCGTGCACATCTTCAATAAACATATTATTTTTTTGTAATGAGGACTTTTTTTACCCTTACTTTGAATTACCGTTACTTTGGTATCGACTACCTTGGCCCGTTCGTCGTCGATTTTTTTATAAGAATGTTCAGTTAGCCTAAATGTTGTACCTTTTTGGGATAGCTAGTTAAATGTAGATGTTTTTAAAATAATCTGCACATAAGAACGTAGGGAGATTTTTTTGTGAAAATATTAATTATAAATGAAACTTCGCCAAAATTAAAATAAAAAATTTGATTTAAAAATATTGTACTTGAATATTTTCCATTTTTTCGGTCGATTTAAATTTTATTTATCTGAAATGATTAATTTTCTACCTAAAACTACAGAGAAATCTACAAGAAAGACCTACATAAAGAAAAAATAAATAAATATCGATCCCAAGGTGACTTTTTTTAACAAAAACCTTAAGAGTAGCATAACTCGAAATGGGTTAACATTTACACATGGAACCTAATAGTAAAATTTGTTTGTACTGACCCCTACTATCACCTCCTGAAAGGATCAGGTCTACTTACCAGTAACCCTGTATATACTAATACCAATACTATAATACTATATAATACTATATACTAATACCTATATACGGTAATTTTTAATTCACTGACAGCCTGCTAAGGTATGTATCAAGGCGGAAACATACTTACGTGTCGTGGCGTGTCGTGGCGCGCCAGGAGCATATCGGTTTCATACATTTAATATGGTTAGGGACATATTTGCGTGTCGTGTCGTGACGCAACGCGTTCTGTCGTGGCGCGGACTGCTCGCCACCGATTGCGCCAGAGCGGTGGTGGGGATTATGGCGCGACACGGCACAACAGACAAAATGTGTTTCTATACTGGCGCGTGGCTCGTGGCGCAAACATCTAGCGGGAATTAAATTTTAATTTTAAAAATGACTGAAGATCTCATAGAACTCGTACGTCAAAGAAAAGTTATATATGATTCTAAGTGTAAAGATTACAAGGATCATTTCATGAGAAATGCTGCTTGGGAAGAAATCGCTGAAATCTTAGAACAACCAGGTAAGTCAATAAAGTTGTATTTTACTTTATTATTTATTTGAAAAGAGATTAATGAATAATTATACAAAATTAACAATTAATACTATTTAAGAATTTTGTCTACCTCGGCGAATCATTTCTATTTGCCATGGTACTCTCCCTTCTGGACTAATAAAATACTCTTTGTATTTCTCTCTGACATAAACAGCGTTTTTTGATGGGTTTCTTGGTAAAGATTCAATATTAATTAGACAGTCGATGTTGCTGCTATGGTCAGTAGAATCCATCAAATTTTCTTCAGGGAGCAATGTTTCTGTTCTTAAAAAATTATGTAAGCAGCAGGCAGCTAGCACAATCTTGTCTACCATGTCCGGTTGGACTTGCATAGGTCCATGAAATACACGAAATCGAGCCCGTAAAATACCAAACGCATTTTCTACACACCGGCGTGCACGTGATAAGCGGTAATTAAATATTTTATTTGCATCATTGTTAACTAGCTTGTCTTTGTGATAAGGTTTTAACAAATATGGTTTCAACGGGAATGCTGCATCAGCAACAATAGTGTATGGCATAGGTTGTGAGTGGTTCATCCTGTGGTACATTTAATGCTTTCTGCTCAAATAATTTTCCCATCAAAGATTTCTCGTATATGCCACCGTCACTGTTACTTGTGAAATATAATGTACACATTTTAATTTTACCTTACATTAAAGCTTACAATATCTACTTTGATAATTTCGTCAATAAAAATCTTCAGAACTTGAGATTCTCCTTTAACGGGGAGTATTAGCTTTTGTAGTTTGACATTCTGCAAACCATAAGTAATTGTGGAAAAGTGTTTGAAAGAGAGATTTTTTTTTTAAAATAGCGAGATATTCTGTGAGTAATATTGCAATAAAAACATAGTAATATTGTACATTGCCACGTGAACCTAGTCTTAGCTGTAAGCACTACTTACTTAATAGTAAAGAAAAATGCCATACCTGTACTGCAGTGATCCATTCTACCAATATGGATTGAAGGTTTCTTGCTAGCGAAGATATTGAGTGACGCGCCATGCGCTCAATATCTACCGCGCAATTAATGCATCTCACGGCAAAAAATTAAACACAATTATTATTTTGCAGAAATCAAACTCAAAAATCAAATGTCAATATAGCAGACATTTGCATTTATGTCAGCCAATTGTCAACCTCCAGTAATAGCAATGGAGGAAGTAGAAGATTATACAACTTATTTTTATTGTTAATTTATTATGACTACTAATGGCGGAGTTCAGAAGAAAATTAAAATTCTAGTTATGTTTTAATAAATGGAAAACATGTCTTTTCAAGGGACTAAAACCTTGTACAAATAAGAGTATTTTAACCGTTTCCGGGGTATATGTTGGCCACCTCCTTTGTATTGAGCATCAACTAATGCAAGTAAAACTATGGAGTGTTCTTGTTTATAGTTATAGAAAGTAGAACCTGCGTTTATAGGACAAATTATGTTAACGTGTTTGCCATCTAATGCTCCAATACAATTTGGAAAATGCCAAAATTGTTTAAAGTTATTTGCAATATCTTTCCACATTTGTTCAGAAGGTGTAGGCATTACAATAGGTGCCATATTTTTCCAAATGGCTTCACACACTTCTTGTACTATAACTCTCACAGTAGAAAATCCCATTCGATAGTTGAAGGCCAATGATCGAAAAGTGTTTCCAGTAGCTAAAAATCTGAAAAGAAATAAACAATTATTATTATTTGTTACAGTAAATAAATGCAAGGATGACTGGGCAAAACTAAGGAATGCTTTCGCCAGCGCTTTGAAGCGACGAAGGAATAAGAAAAGTGGGCAGGCTGCGGCGGCGTTAGTGCCCTGGAAATATGAAGAGAACATGAGTTTTCTTCTTCCTTATATGGAATGTAGGAGCACAAAAACAAATGTGACAACTACACCAGAATCACCACCCACAGAAGAGTCTCTCGACGAAAGTCTTCCAGAAAGTCCCAGTACTTCACGCAGTCAATCACAATGCAGTTCCTCATGTGGAAAACCTAATAAAGAACCCAAATTACAAGAGTTGTACGATTTGATGAAATCTTCCCAAGATTTAAGACGTCAGAAGCAAAATTTTAGACAAGACATGGACGAAACTGATCTATTTTTCCTTAGTATGAGTAAAGAATTAAAAGCGCTGCCAAAACTTGAACAAACAAAAATAAAATTAGACTTGCACACCGCTATTTCTCAAGCATTAATACGGCAATTGGAACACAAAGACAAAATTTTAAAAACGCCTATAAAAATAACAACTCAAAGATTCATCCAATCAACTCCACAACATCAGTCCTCAACATACATCCAAACTACTGCAAACGCTGAATTACCAACATACAACCAGTCACCCTCACACGATCAGTCACCCACATATATCGAGTTATCAATTCCTACTACATCTCGCGCACAAAATCATGCTGATTCTTCAACATACATCCAAACTACTGCAGACGTTCATCAATCACCAACATACACCCAGTCACCTATACACGCTCAGTCACCCACATATATCCAGTCATCATCATTTCCATCCGGATCACACTCAAAACCTGTTGTTTCAGATAACTTGAAAGCATACTATGACAGTATAAATTTTGAAGATGAATAAATTCAAAATAATGGTTAAACTAATGATTTCATGATAAACAGATAATTTTTTAACTAATAAATAAGACAGCAGGTTGTGATTACTTAAATGTTGATTTCATATAAGTTAGTTTCATGATAAATGATTGTTAACCTAATTCGTGCAACAGCACAGTCAATTATATTTTTCAAAGTAAATAAAACTTACCTTAAACATAACGCAAGTCTTTCTTTAGTACCTATGGGTTCACGAAATTTCGTATGTACTTTTTTTATGTCTCCTTCAATCAGCGAATGGACTTCCTCATATTGTGCTTTGTTCATCCTAAAGTACTGATGAAATTTCTCATCGTCACTCTCCAGTTCTTTAACAAGACGATGAAATACACCTTTGTCTTGTCTCCCTCTGTTTATAGGGTGAACCCAGTATCTTCTTTTCTTTTTTTTGCTCTTAAGAAGTTTCATTGCAAAGAGAAATTGAAGGTCTTCATCAAAATCACTATCCGAATCAGAAGAAAACATTATTTATGTTTGAACGCTGCAAAGGTTCGTCAAGTACTGTTCAGAAATAACGCCAGAGTACGCCACGACACGACACTTTAGTGTGCACACTCACCGTCACGACAGTAAGCGTCACGACACGCCACGACACGTAAGTATGTTTCCGCCTTTACTCATGATAATAATCAAATTTGTGTATGAGACCCATATCGAAAGTTTATTTGTCGTATTATATTCATAAAAGAAGGTGGTGGATGTTATCAATACATCGAAACAGAACAAGGTAAAATAATTTTAATTAATAATATGAAAAATAAATACAAAATAATATGAAATAGGTAAGTACTAATTTTGTTGAAAATGTATGATGAATCAAAAACGGCTGAACGGATTTGGATGAAAGGCGATCCCCAATTTTCGGCCCCGAACCATATGTAATCTGTGCTAGAACATCGGACTAGACAAGAGTAAACTATATACCAAAAAATTCGTCTTATTTATAAGATAAACATATTTAAATCTTAGCTTCAGCTGCTCTTGCCAAATGAACAAAATAATGCAAAAAAGTTTTCACAGTATTTACTTCATTACATACGATTTTATAATCGATTGATAATGATCGATTGATGGAACATAATAATATATTTTATGTATTATTTAGTGATTATAATTATAATATTAATTTATTTTTTACATATTTTCGTATTCCATATAAATCAAAACTATGTAATATATTAATTACCATTCAATCGTTACGCTAATTTTATTAAATTACATTTCGAATATTTTGACATCGATTAATCGATTGACAACAATGATGATGTAATCCCTAATAATGTCATTTTGGTAACCATAGTATTTATAAATAACACCACTGTATTGTCATATTTGTCATCGATCTTTCATCTTTCTACGCGTGTTCTTGTATATTTTACTATCAAATATTTTCAGCGTATTTGGAGTCCTATTTACTATTGAAACTCATCGACACGTACACAGTGATTTTAATTTTCTATTGTATTCGCTTTCGTACTTGTGTTTTGGTGAATGTGTTTCGAAGTTTCGCTACAATTTCTTGCAAACCAATACTATATGAATATGGACTCCTTAATCGCCTGTTTTGTGACTGACAAAGGTTCAGAATAAGTCCTGAACACTGGATAACGTACCCTATACATCTTTAGAAGATCAGGAAGTTGCTGTGGCCATACTTACAATGAGTATATTATGGTATCTTGATTGGGCAAGGTACTAACGAAATATAACGCCTCCTGCACAACTACACGAAATATTAATATATTATAATGATAACTAATAAAATCTCTTGAAATATGCTATAGCTTTTATTATACAACCTTTTTATGACATTCGTTTTGGGTGAAAACCATTGAAGTAGTAGATATTATAATAGACACCCGCAACGTAAATGTAACATACATATTAAATAGCACTGTGACACGAGTATGACATAATCATAACCTATAATTAAGGTGATTCGTTCTAGGATTTCCTTAGTTGGCCATTGCTGGCAGCCGTGAAAATTGGAGAAATTGAACTTTTTGCAATAATCTAATTAACAGCCAATTTCCAGTCTTGTCTACTTAGGCCTGAGTTTCTATGGAAACTGGGGTTCTCCTTTGGTATGGAGTTACATTACATCAGACAACGTCATTACAGTTAGGTATATAAAATCTTTTTAACCCCTGACGCAAAAAGAGAGGTGTTATAAGTTTGACGTGTTTGTGTGTGTATGCGTGAGTGCGTGCGTGCGTGCGTGCGTGCGTGCGTACCTGAGTGTGTGTCTTACTTTTTATAGGTTTTCTTGTTTATGTTTGCTTTTGGGTCGAGGGTATTTAAATTTTTTATTGTTTTATAATAATACAAATATATCTGTTTTGTTTTCAGAGAGACAGGAAGAAAAAGAAAACCAACCAAAAACCTTACATGAGGTACGTATGTTTTAACTTAGATAAAACACGACTTACGTACACACATTTTCTTATACATACTTACCTGTCCAACTCCGGACTTAGCTGTTCACACCAGCCTGTGCCTCTGAGCTTACCTGTTTATACATACTTACCAATCCGTCTCTGATTTACCTATGTAGACGTACTTACCTATCCAATTCTGAATTTACCTGTTCACATCAGCCTGTGTTGGTTCGAGTGTTTCCCAGCTGAATACCTAATAGCTACTGCTGTCTATTCATTAACTTTACATTAGTCGCTCTTGAAAAAAGAAAAAAGTACCTATGATGTCTCGTTCATCTTCAATTTCTTCTTTTAGTGTTGTTAATCATGTATTTTATTGTATGTATCTCAGTTTACAGGAATTATCTGATTCAAAATCTGGTTCAATATTTGACTTTTCTGCGACATGTTCTAATTACACTCCACCGAGAAAAGAAGGTAGTAGCAGTTTAACTAAAATACTTCATTAATTCATTAATAACAATATGCTAACGGCTGTTATCCCAAAAGCGGTAGCACTCTAAGCCGAAGCAGTCCTTAAGCCATGTCAGAAACCTTCTAGGTGGCTTAAAAATATCTGCAAGCGCCAATTCAGGATTGAGATCGGGGATAGGTAATTTTGATGTTCAGCAAAGGATAGACAACACTTATATCACTATTAAAGTTGTTACCTTCATATTAACGAAGCAAAAATAGTAAATTGCAACAAAATATAATAAGCTTTTTTTTTTGTTGCAGACCAGTTCTGATGATTCTTTTCGCAATGAATTTGGAACTTCGATCAATTTAACGCCATTAGAATGTGTTTCGTTCGAACTTCGATTCATCAGTCAAGGAGCCTATTAATTTTATTTATAGCGAAAAGCGGTTCTCCATGTAGTGTATTTGTAGAAAGGAAACTTCTTCAACCTTATAAAGCAGATGAATTCGTACCAAATCAAGGAATACCTCTCGATGTTCATAATTCCTTGTCTAATGTATCTTTCAAGCCACCTAATAACATAAGTTTAAGTGAAGTTAGTTGTAAAAGCAGTTCTCCTTGCAATGTAATTGTAAGTAGGGAATTTCCACAGCCTTACAATGAATCAGAACCAAATGAAAAGATTATTTACGATATTAATAGTGAATCTCAAACAGAAGATAATTCTAATGATAGTACAACAATTATCCAAGGCAAAAACCCAAAAGTTCAAAGGTTCGAGATAAAGATTATTGCTTTTACTGTGAGTCATTTGTTTTAAATTTTGCTCGTCATTTACTCCGACACCATATTTATGAAACTGAAGTCCAAAAAATTGTGTCAAAACCTAAAAAAAGTCTTGATAGAAAACAATTAATTTCAGCTCTACGTAAAAAAGGAAACTACCTTGTAAATTCAAAAGAGGTCACTAAACCGATGCGAAAATTCAAATTTAGTGATTATTTGCCGTGTACAGTGTCTGGGATTCTATTCTAAAAAACTATTATGGAAACATAAAAAGAAATGTAGTGGTAAATCAGGAAGTAAAAACATTCAATCTGAGTCTCAAAATCTACTGATACGTCATCTTAAAATCGACGAAAAACTTAAGGAGACTGTATTTCCCCGAATACGGGCAGACAAAATATCACTTATTGCAAAAAAAGGTAACCTTATGTGCTTTCGGATCACAATATTTAAAAACTCACCAAGAAAAACATTTCGTTAACGTAGTGTCTAGAAAAAATATATATAATATAAACACATTTTACTTACGTTACGGCCAAAGAATCTCAACAGCGTGATTCGGAAAGTTATACAGCGCCATCTAGTTTCATATTGCTGAATCACACTGCTGAGCGCGTAATACTTAAATCGAAAGGAACTTCGTTCCATCCGGGTGTCCCTTGATATCTCTCAAGTTTTTTTTTATATTATAATAAAACCAAAAGTGGAGTGGAGAACATGGATAAAATGTTAGCAGAATTTACCGTAAAACGCAGAACGAATCGATGGCCTTTAGCATTATTTTTCAATATCATTGACATTGCAGCTTTGGCAGAATATATCATTTACATGGAACATAATAAACACCTTATCACGCTACACTAGCAACTTGATAACCCCGAGTTAAAAACTATATAGAATTTGTTGCTAATTTGTTGCTATTTTGTACCACAAGAATTGATTTTGTGGCTCTGTAAATTGGCGAGATATAAGCAACATACTGGACGTAATATTACGCTACACTGTCCATAACTAATATCTAGATAACCAAAGCAGCCAGCGACACGGGACCAACGGCATATTTTGTTGCTAATTTGTTGCTGCAAGATAAGTTAGTTGGATCCATCAAGAAATCAACCCTTCGCTGGGGAGAGACTACCCCTATCCACGTACAGTAGAAATTTTCGAAAACTCGTGACCAAAGCAGCTAGAGGAACGAGACCAACGGAAAATTTATTGCTAATTTGTTTCTAAAAAATAGGCTACTTGGGTCCATCGATAAATCAACCCTTCGCTGGGGGGAGACTACCCCATTCCCGTAAAGTAGAAATTTTTGAAATCTGGTGACCAAAGCAGCGGGCGACATGGGACAAACGGCATATTTTGTTGCTAATTTGTTGTTGCAAGATGGACTAGCTGGGTTCATCCAAAAATCAACCCCTCGCAGGGATTGAACTACTTTGATCCCCGGAAAAACATAATTTTCGTATCTCCCGAACAAAAGCAGCTAGGGACACGAGGTCAACGCCTGATTTTGTTGCTAATTTGTTGCTGGGGGATAGCGGAGTTAGGTTTATCAAAATCCACCTTTCGCGGGTGTTGAACTATCCCGATCCCCGGAAAAGCGTAAGTTTACGTATCTCGAGAACCAATGCAGCTAAGGACACGAGACCAACGCCTGATTTGGTTGCTATTTTGTTGCTGGGGGATAGCAAAGTTAGATTGGTCCGAATACCAACCCTTCGATGGGATTGAACTACCCATATCTCCGGAGAAACGTGATTTTAAGTATCTGGAGAACAAAGCAGCTAGCGACACGGGACAAACGGCATATTTTGTTGCTAATTTGCTGCGGCGAGATAAGTTCGTTCCATCCAAAAATCAACCCTGCGGTGGGATGGCGGCTACCTCTATCCTTGTAAAGTTGAATTTTTCGAAAACACGTGAACTATTGTTAATAAAGCCTTTGTAAGATGTCAGTTTGAAATTCAGTATTTCAAAAATGGCTGTCTTCATACTATTGAAGTGAAATGCAATAATACTTTTTTACTATGAAATGAATTCATCACAGAAGCGTTATAACTTATATAATACATTATCTCTTTTTCTTATAAATTTTCCATTCCCTGTTAAGTCAGTGCCTACATATAGGTATATTAAACGATCTTTTCATACTCCAGGTTTTTTATGAATCACATTAACGAGTTGAAATTTCGATTAAGCAAACAGTCACACCGCAAGCACTTATTTGTAGATTAGATAGTTAGTTAGTAGATTAGAATAAAGCATTTAAAATTGTAGCGCGAACCTATTTTGGTTTTCCCGCGTAACTGGGAATCTCCGCTGTATGGCACGGTTGCCAGCATCCTTGCACGCTCGCTCTATGCGTGCCCCCCCCCCCCCCCGGGCAAGTTAGTCGACTTGAATTCGCGCCTTTATTGTAGGCTACGTAAACTACGAAATACTACAACGGACAATAGTGTCGAAAGTGGTTCGGAGGAAGAAGCTGAGAGGCCATCCTCAGTGCTCACGTCTGGTGATCAGTTATCGTCGCTTCTTGCTGCGTTCGCAAAGACGCAGGCCGAGGCGAATCGTCAATTGGTTGAGTCCCTCGTGACATCGCACACAGGAACGGGGTCTCCGCAGCCTCCCTCCAACGCGTCATCACCGTCACCAACGTTGTCGTCGCGAAAGGTAGGAAATATGTCCAAGTGCACCGCTCGCTTCGATGGGCAGAGTAGAAACCCAGAGGTGGTTGAAGCATTCATCGATGCACTTGAGGTGTACAAAGAGTGTACGAGTACATCAGTCTCAGACGACCATTTTGGTTTGGTTTTTACGAAAATAAATATTTTTTTAATGTGATTTCATCTAATTTTGAGTGAATACGGAAACACATGTAAAAAGGTGTTTTCATTACTATTATTGTTTATTTGTTGTGTTTTTGTACAGATATTATTTATTAATATGTTTTAAACAAAATCACTCTAACTATAGATTTGTTTTTTTTTGTCAATTATTTCACATAATGTGGGGGCATGACGGGGTCATGGCTATGGGGCATGACGGGGTACCCCATTATGCCCCTATTATGGAAGGTTGCCTAAAGGAATGATGTGAATATTTGATATTGGAATTAATTTTGTTTTAGGTATTAAATATACAAAACGTAGACGAGGATACTTTATGCCTGTATTGCCTTGATGAGAAACATACTTATTTAAAGTCTGCGGAGGTTTGGGTGGCCTGCCAGCTATACAGACGATGGTGTCATACAGCCTGTTCTGGTATTGACGACGAGAACCCAGAAGAAATTCACATCTGCACATATTGTGAATAAAATAACCATAACCCCATACTGCCCCTACCATAGGGCACAATGGGGTTTTCATGAGGGTTTCGTAAAATTAAAATTTAAGCAATAATTGATTAGTTACTTTGCCAAATTCTATGCCAAATGATAACCGTAATATGTAACCAAAGTGCTATTATAATAATTACTTAATATATTTTTTTTATTCTGTTATTGGCTATTTCTCTTAACGTCCCCGTTATGCCCCCCTTCCCCTATATCTGTAGTATTTCGTGAAATATTTGCAAAGGAACAAAATGAAGAGCTGGCCGACACATTCGTCGTGCCGGAAGAGGCCAAACTCGACAATGTTTATGGTCTTTTGCATAAACGCATTAGGAAACGCTTACCGAGAGACACACTCACAAGTATTGAGTCGTTCATGAATAAATCGCGATCGAAGACTCGATATTGGAAAGTTCGCAAGCGGACGTTACTTCGGCGAGTTTGACGAGAGTATCGATACGACAACAAACACTCGCTAACTCGACGGCGCACAGAGGAGTATTTGCACTAAAAACATGGTCAAAAGTCAAATACCTAAAGTTCACAAAACTTTATTGTAATTATCTCCGTCTTATACCTGAATAAGTATTTTACGATATACCACCCCTTCCGGCAATCTTTGCCATTCCCGGACGGCACACTGGTAATGGGAACTCAGTCGTTCGTCTAGTGCGCTCTATGGTTTTTCGATACTTTGAGTTTTTCTTCAAATTGCATTTGCACTTCTAGTTGCTTTCTGTGTAGTGTGTGTAAAAAGCAAAATACATAATGGAAGGTGAAGGTATGTACTTTATTAATAACGAAAATAGATTTAATTCACAGTGTCGTGTCTATTATTTTTAATTTATTGACAATAAGTATAAAAATATACATAATTATTGTACATGTTCCGGTCACTTCCGAGTACTCTTATTATAAATGAAGTTTAGGCCTTCCTAAATAGAACTGCAAAAGAAAAAGTTCAGCTTTTTTCCGCCATTTTGTTTACCAGACATTTAAAGGCAATGCTCCTGGATATGGATATTTATATGATATGCAATAAATTCTCCTTTATTTTTAGGTTCCACCATTGTGTTTAAGAATATAACTAAAAAACAGTTATATGACATAATACAAGAATGTCCGGATAAGAAAACAGATGACAAGATGTTATTTTTGGAGAAAAAAGTCATATAACTCACTAAATGTCCTGATAATCAATTTGAACAAATAAAACATACTTTAAGCCATTTCAAGTATGATTTCAAGCGAAAATGGGTGGCTTCAAATTATAAACATGAACGTTTTCTAAAAAACGAACTATAACGAGCTTCAAAACACCCTTAAATTTTTTTTTTGGACTTCAGAGAAACCGGGTCGACCAAGAAAAAAATTTGGTGAATTAGGCCATAGGTCTAAGCGATGGAAAACAAAAGATTTCAGAGAGGCCACACCTGCTGATCAGTTAACTTATGCTACTCAGATGAAACAACGTGACGAAGAAAATAAAGACGTTTCTAAAATTATTAAAAATATCACATTAACGCCAACAAGAGCTACAAAGTTCCAAAAAGTGATGTTTTCCACAAATGATCATCCAACATTGATCTACCTTTCATCTTTGAATCAAAGTGATTTTAGAAGCAATTTCAAGCAGCCATGTCATTGACGTAAAAAAAAAGTCTACACTTTTAAAACTGCCCAGCTATACGTGCAGCTTTATGGGTGGCATCCACTGTTACTCACTGTGCACAAAATTCTAATGCACGGTGCAACAGTAATATAACACTCGATACTGCCAATTGGGCAGCTATCTGAAGAAGTTGCTGAAGCTCGCAATAAACACTTTAAGCTCTATAGGCAGAACTTCTCCCGAAAATTTGACAGGGTTAAATGTAATAATGCTGATTTATTGATATAAAAAAATAAAAAAGAATAGGGAAGAATGTATTCTTCCTTGTATGCGTGAATAAACGCTCGGAGTATAATAGCGCTTGAGAAAAACGAAGGCAGTGTTTAGTTGTAAATAATTGTAAAACGCTAGCGATATCATATTAAGTTAGAACTGAGATGAACAGCAGAGCGTCGACGACGACAGGCTTAGCCAGGGCTAGTCGTCTCGATCCCATGTTGTCCATGATGTTCTCTGGGTCTTATTTGGTCTAAACTTTGGTTTTGTTTTGCCTCACCAACTTGACGTGTTTTTCGTGGTTGCGAAGCTTATCCATTTGCTCGTTGACATACGATTCGCGCCGCTAGCGGGCCTGTTCCAATTTGCTTTGGATCTGGTTTTCCAGGTCGTGGACTCGGCGGTTGATATTGTTGCGCACCTGGATCAACTGGTACTCGTGACTCTTGAGACGTTCAACCATCTTCTTGATATTTTTGTCAGGCTAAGCCTCGGCAGTCTTGAGCTTTTCTTCGTGGTTGTTTATATTACTCATTCACGTGTTGGCTCTTGTAGAATCTACATGCCTTTGCCTATTTTTCTTTTACATATATCCATCATACATCAGTAGAGATAGTGCACGTATGGTATAAATTTTATATAGTGTATAACAGTGTATATGAGTGTATAATATACAAATGAATAACAGCAACAGTGTACACAATAATAGTTTGCATATAAGTGTTAACTCATAATGCCACGAGGTAGGCCACGCAAATGAAAAGGAGATGCTAAGGAGGATTTTTTACAATGTATTATTAAATACATGGGCGTAGCCAGGGAGGGGGGGTTTCGGGGGTTCAAACCCCCCCCCCCCCCCCGAAAAGTTAAGATATAAACATGTACTACTCACAAAATAGATGACGCTACGTACATCGTGTAAAATAATGAACTTTATATTACACAATTTGTGATTTCTAACCATCTAAAAATAATATTAATTAGAAATAAGATTAAAATGAAGTGTTTTTGTTTTTTTTTACCAAATATGTTACAATCAATGATCGACATGTTCAAAACAGTGAACTCTACTCGATAATTTTAAACTTCTTGAAAATTCTGTCAGCTATTCAGGCTTTTACACGTTTTAAGCATTCATGTCTTGATTCTACAGAATTCATACAATACTCTCTTCACTGCCTACGCCATCTGCTAATATCGTAACTCTACTAGTATCGTAACTTTTGAGACATAAAGTTGATGAAGAGTACCTCCATCTCTTTGAAGAAGCAAAGGTGTTGCTCGAAGAAAATGGTGGTATACTGCTTATGCCACGTATCGTCGGAAGGCAGTTAAATCGCTCTAACATTCCTGCGTCGGATATATCCATGTATTACAAAATAAATTTATTCATCCCATTTCTCTACCATACAATTCAACAATTGATTGAAAGGTTTACAAAACATCGTAAGGGCCTTATTACACTAGTGGTTTGCGAGCGTTTTGGCCCTAAAGTAGTATCGGCACTATTTGGTGTGTTACCGTCAAATTTTGCGGCCGGTTGTGAAATTGAAGAGGCATTTTGTATGTATTCGGCAGTGCTGCTCGAAAAAAGTACATCTGTCGTCAAAGCAGAACTTGAAGAGTGGAAAGCAGCTATGACTCGCATCTCCCCTATTCCAAAATCAGCTCTGGAATGCTTAGATAACTGCGATCAAAAACTATATCCAAATATTTACACATTGTTGCAAATATTGGCTACCATAGGTACCTGTTTCCACTGCTACCCCAACTACTTGCTTCCCAAAACTACTTGCGGAACACAACGAGTGAAAACAGACTGAACGGGTTGGCTCTATTGAACATTCACTATAGGATAGAATTGATGCGAATGAAGTAGTGGATATATTTAAAAAGAAAAACAGAAGATTATTTCTCTAATGCGTACGTATGACATAACAGAACGTTATTTTTTAACGATGCCGGGTGCACGAACGAAAAAGCATGACTCATCTGTCGCGTTCTGCGAGCGAGCGGACAAAGGAGAAAGCGCCATCTATTGACTTTATGAACAAAACTATATACACAAGTCAGAAAGGAACTTGCTGAAAAAATAGTTTAGTTCAGGAGTTCTAGATGGCGTTGTAGTATAAAGATAAAAGTTTCTTATCTATAAAAGTATGCAACAATGAAGAAAGCGCCTTCTATGAACAAAACAATATACAAAAATAAGTCAGAAAGGAACTTGCTGAAAAAATAGTTTAGTTCAGGAGTTCTAGATGGCGTTGTAGTATAAAGATAAAAGTTTCTTATCTATAAAAGTATGCAATCATTTCATCAATGTTTCATAAACTACCGTCCGTAAACCGACTTTACAGACAACCATATTTTTTATTTAGCTTATACTGTTCCACTGCTCGAAAAGGACTCCCCCAATTCTGAATTTTCTTATGAATATAAGGGTTATTTTATGTACTTTTCCTCGTTTTATTTTCTTGAAGCCCCCCCGAAACTAAAACCTGGCTACGCCCATGATTCAATACAAAGATCGAGTATACATTAAAGAGACAAACAGCATCGCTATGAAAAGTGATAGTATTTGGCAAAACATTTTAAATGAATTAAATCTAGACTCGCGGCAGCGTGTCAAGCCAAGTTCAAGCAAAGGAACTGGCTAGCCAGCGCCGAGTGTAATATTACACGAACCACTTGGTTGCCAGTTTTTACCAAAATTAAAATGTTGAATAAAATTACTGATGTAATGAAAACTGGCCAAGTCAAATCTAACCTACTTTAAGATCTCACACTTTTATATAACAGCAATTGTTATAGGTATCCAATAAAGCAAAGAAATAGAGTTTAATACTTGTTCATAATGTTATTTTGTTCCTATATTATACATATTTCGATTTTGCATGGCACTCATTTAGATTTCCATTCTTTTTGCGGCGAAGCCCACAGCCAAGCATAACTTTTGTATTGAACTTGGCTCTTCTTTTTTACATTTATGTTTTTGGTGGGATAATACCATTCTACCACAGTCTCTTTATTCGGAAGTTTGCTTGGATAGGCACGGAGTACTAACTGATTTAAGAAAGCTGATGTGCCATTCAGAAATGGATAATTCTGAATGCTTTTCCAACATATTGTCCTCTATTGATGGTACTTCGTTTAATGCGTCATACAATCAGAAAGAAATTGAGTTCGATTTCAATTTGACTAGGCAGGAATTTAAAGAAATTACTGAAGAATTAGAATATAAGCAGTCAACAAGATCTGCATCCAAGATGAAAAGAAAGTATAAGAGGTTTATACCAGAAGCGTATCAGCCTTTTTTTAATGAAGAAGTATATACATACTCAAAATTGACTTGCGGTTGGAACTATGATCATAACTTTTTATCATTAGATAGCACATCAGGAAAATTATATGGTAAGAGTATTTGAATTTTTAGATTATGTTTTTGTTTCCCATTCTTTATTCCATTCTCTCTCTCTCTCTCTCTCTCTCTTTGCCACGTTGTAATCATCTATTTTTGATGAAACTTAGTCGGCACATTCTGCTCTTCAATATTTGTCGTTTTAATTTTTATATCAATCGGTTCGATTACGCAGGAGTTACGATCGATAAGCAATATTTTATTTGTGACGCGATAACTGAAGGTGGTTCTGCATCCACCTATAAAGTGGCATGAATTCCAAATACATATTTAAAAAAAAAATCAGATAGCCCACAAAATTGATGCTAGTTTTTCAAAAACCGGTAATTTTAACACAGATCTTATGGAGTTTTACTATAGTAATTGTTATTTTCTCTCACTTTCCCTCATTAATTTAATCGGCTATCTATAGCTTTTCCGATTATGATGCAATTGTGGTTCATTAATTAACAACCTCTTAAATCATCATTCACGTGACAACTTTATGTTTGCTACAGTCACTTTAAGCAGTTTAATACTATTTCGCGTGTGCCTAGTTGCAAAATAGGCAGAGAGGCATACTTCCCTGCTACTTAGAAAAAAAACTTTTAACCACCCTATCATTATCTATCTTTAGTCTTTTTTTGCATTTTTACTAAGCGTCACTAGTATTTTCTTCGCATAATTAATATTATATCAGCTTTCTGATGTACATGATACAATTTATTTTCATCTCGAATAGTTATTTAGCTCATTGTAGTTATGGATCAAAAATGAATCTAAACTTCACGAGCAGCAGTCAAGAAGCAGAAAATTTTTGCTCAGCTGTCATTGAAACTGGTTCAGGTAAAGGTTGTGGTCCAAGCTAAAGAGAAAGATGGAACAAAAGCAAGTCTTGCAAGAAATATAAGAATATGGATTGTTGATAACTATTTAGTAAGTAAAGCTAGACATTTAATGAACCAGGTGATCCGAAGCCAGCTTTGATAAGAAGCTGTAACATCATTCATTCAATGAAATCCAAAGTTAAGGAGCAATCATACTTAGATCGTGATCCGATCAAAGCACCAGATATTCTCAAGCACACGACTCAAAGTAATTCAATTCATGATATAGGATCTAATACTTTTTACGTTGACTACTGGTGTGCAGATCAAGTTCGTGTTTACCAAATTCTATGTTGAAAATATAATGGCATTTCATTATACAAGGACAGTACTGGTTTAAAACTGCAAGAGATAAGAAGACCGTACAGCAATCTGAGGCACTCATTATTTCTATATGCAATGTGGTAAAATGTCTGTTTTGTAGGGTATTCTCTTCTACATAGCAAAGTATATTCTATTCTAAATATTTTTAGTAGAAATTCTTATTGAAGGAAATTCGTGAACATTAGCAGAGCATCAAAAATTAGAGCTCTCAGAAAATCACAACTACCTACAGGGCGTAAAACACATTTTCTTTAGAAAATGCTAAAGGTGAGGTACCTCGTCACTCACACAAGGGTTAAAACATTGGAAACCAACGAGCAATGTAAAATATTCGCGGAGGAAAATGATATGATCCTCCCACAAAAATTATGTCGTACACATCGTACGCCAATGCGAATGACATTGTCCACGAGTAATGTCTTTGTGACTTGGGTTTGCTCAAAAGGGCAATGTAAGGAAAAATCGAGTGTCGAGGGCAAATGGGATTTTTTTGAAAATATTAAAATTTACCTCGTACACGTTTTTTATCTCATTTATGCATTTGCCAGAAATGTAGTTATTAGATGATGATGATTGAGTATCCATTCAAAAAAGAAAAATTAAAATGCCTGAGCACCGTAACCATTGGCGATTGGATTAACTACTGTGCGGAATGCATTGTACTGTACCAAAAAATAAAAAAAATAATTTACTGGGAAGATTGGTGGCCCTGGGAAAGTCATTCAAATAGACGAACCGCAAATTGGCAAATCTAACTGTGCAATTGATGAGGGTTTTTCATGTTGTAATCAAACAAAAAATAATGTTGTGGATACATTGGGCGAGTCTAACCCGGTTGAAGGCGAGGCTTTTATAATAAAGCCTATTGATTCTGCTCAGGGAGCTACAAGAAATGGATTTACAAACGAAAAAAGTGAAACGTAAAAACGTTAAAAGTCTAAAATCAAAAATGTTAATGCAGTATTCTTTTGCATGCTCACAGTCGGATGGAAAGGGAGGAACATTTGCATACAAAGTATTGGATTTATTACTTTCTCGAGAATTCTTATGTAAGTGCTCTTGGACAGGCGGAGGCAGAGGCAGTGAAGAGGTAAAAATTGGACTAAAAGGATATAAGAACATCCTAAACTTTTTCTGTGATTTAGTACGTTCATGGTATAAAACTTATACTGCTGAGGAAAACGAAAACTTTTTCAAAATTGCCTTGAAAAATTCTGTTAAGAGGAAACTCAGTAAAAATAAAAGAGCATCAAAAAACGCAGGAGCCCCAAAAAAGCTGCACCGCAAAAGATGAATATACCTGATGATCTGAGAAACTGTAGTATGTTATAGATGACTGACTTATACATAAAAGAAAATACATAACACGTTTGTAAACTGTATAATTTTATTTAAGTACTAAAAATACAAAAAAAACACTTCTAACTTTTGAAAACAAAAATATACAACACAGTTAATCTGCAAAATGAAAGCTTTTCTGTAAATTTCATATCTTGTATTTCCTCCACGACCCCTTTTCGCTTCATTGATACGATGTGGCATGCTGTAAATCAAATTTCTAATACGGTTTTGGTCTATGTTTGACCATTCTTCTATTAGCGCACTTCTTAACTCACGTAAGTTAGCTGCAGCTGGAGAGCGTTGCTTAACGCATCTCCCGAGTTCGTCCCATAAATGCTCTATGGGATTTAAGTGTAGGGCTGCGAGCTGGCCACTCCATTGGGCTGATACCAACGTCTTGAATATACGCGTTGACCAAATGTGCTGTGTGACCAAATGTGATCGCGCATTATCGTCCATAAAAATGGAATTTCCGCCCATATTCACCAAGGACCAACATGGTCATTTAAAATCTCCTCTACATATCTGGGAGCTGTCCGATAACCGTTTTCTATAATTACTAACTCCGTACGATCCTCTGAAGATATCCCAGCCCAAACCATTATTGATCCTCCACCGAATGGCACCTTTTCCTCAAAACACGCTTGACGATAACGTTCATTTGGTCGCCTATATACTCTTCGTCTCCCCTCGTGTGTAGTCTTGTGTAGTTCATGAACGATGAACGATTAGGAAACGTTTCCTAGTGATGAACTAAAAGAAACGTTTCCGCCCGATTATTGCTACTCGGTCTATTCATTCGTTTCGGTCATTACGGACCTTGAGTTTTGAGCATAAACGACGAACGAGAAACAGAAACATGTCCGATGAACGACGTTCGACAAACGACGCCCGACGAACGCCGAGTGAGTCCAAATCCAAGACCTACGAAAACAAAACAGGAACAGGACCGATCCGTTTCAATTAAATGCGTCTCTTACTTAGTGTTCTTATTTAAATCAATGCAATAAGGTCTGTATTAGCGTACCGCTCGAAAGCCGCGAACCGAAACTTAGTTGTTGGACCATTGTTTTGGCATGGTCTTGTTATTATCTGTTTGTTAGGCACTAAAAGTAATTTTCAAGTTTTAGTTATACAGTTGTTAAAACCGTTTATGGCGACATTGTCTAGTGATTACGTAAATAGTACGTACCTATTATCATTGATTTTCTTGGATTTTAATTTTGAAGAAGCGATAAAAATTTCATCAAATAATGTCTCGAAGACCAAAAAGAAGCAATCTGTGGCAACATTTTAAAGAAGAAGCAAATGTAGCCATTTGTAATCATTGTACAGTGAAAATAAGTACAAAAAATGGATCGCTGGGAAATATGAAGAGACATATGATTTCTAAACATCCGACTACAAGAATTATTATGGAACGTCAGCCTATGGAACCTATAACAGGAAGGCCACAAGCACAAGAAAGTACGAGAACCCCAACACCAGCCAAATTGTGCACCAGCCCCATTTGCGCAACCCCAGTTCAGACAGCCACTTAACGTGCAACCCATCACGAATTTCATAAGACGACCACCATCTTCAAAAAAAACTGGAGAGATCGACAAGCAAGTTGTGACTAAATCTCACCATTCCTTAAGAATAGTAGAGGAACCAGAATTTAAAAAGCTAATTGATTTAGTATCTACTTGCCCTGGATACCAACTTCCAACAAGAAAAACTCTCTCACAAACTTTAATACCGAAAACATATAAAGAAGTGTTTGAAACATGTGTACATAAATTGAAAGAATCATATGCCGTTTGTCTTTGCACTGACGGCTGGACATCGAGTGCGAATCAAAGCTATATTGCAGTAACAGCTCACTACATCGATAAAAATACAGAGCTGAAATCAATTTTACTAGGCTGTATAAACTATAGTGAGAGGCATACGAGTGCTAATTTAGTCGCATTTTTTAAACAAATGATTGAAGACTGGCAGATATCACACAAAATCAGTTGTGTAGCAATCGAATCGAATTGAGCGTAGCTTGCGGACGACCATAAGATGAATTGAAAATTCAATTAAATGGACAATTAAGCTGTGTAATGTGATTAAAAAAACACATATTCACAATCAAGAGACGAGCGATTTGTACTGATACTATCAAACGAACGATCGTTAAAATGTTTAGTGTAGGTAGATTGCGTTTTTGAAGTCAGTGGCGAAAACAAACTGACGGAACAAAACGGCAGTTTGGCCACATGTTGATTTGTTTAGGCAGTGGTCGCTTAGTTAGAAGAGAAAACACGAGTATTAAGGAGATTACGGCGGCGAATAAAGGAGTTATGCCTGTCTTATGCTCGTGTGATGTTGATATTGTTACAGTTTTTGGAAGTACCAAATGCAAATACTCCATTACAGTAAAGGAAGTGTTATGTGTACCTAGTATTGCTACGAATTTATTGTCAGCCAGTAAGCTAATTCAGAATGAAAACAGAGTGGACTATAGAAGAAATTGTTGTTATATTGATTTCATTGATTTCTGGCTTTTTGGCTTCAACCCATTAATGGCCCACTACTGGGCACGGGTCTCTCCTCTTGAGGAGGCCTAGGTCATACTCCACCACGCTGCTCCAATGCGGATTGGTGGAGGGGTTAGTGGCCAACCCGAATGTCGGAAGTTTTCACACCAGCCGAGGGCCTCCGACATGGCTTAACGACTGTTATCATCTGATAACAACTGGGACCGACGGCTTTACGTGCCCTCCGAAGCACGGAAACGCTCAAGAATTTTTTGCCACTAGCGGTCACCCATCCAACTACCGACCGCGCCCGCTGTTGCTTGACTTTCATGTATTACAGAACCCCGATGAGATAATGCACGAAAATCATGTATCACAGAACCCCGATGAGATAATACCCGCAGGCTATGGTCATGACGAATTGCAACGGGAAATTCGCATGATTCAACCGTTTTTGATAAAACTTCAAAAACATGTGCCAAAATTGGTTGCTGGAAGCATAGACTTCAAAGCGACTGGAAAGCCGTCGCTTTTTGTTAGCAACGAAATGGAAAACCTGCGTATCTCAAATAAACCGCAGGGTGAACCGCTGCAACAGTGGTATGCTCGCTGCATCCCAGAAGGGAATATTAATACGTATTATGCAAGATGTGATTTGCCAGCAGCTGAGCGATTTGAGGGCCAGATTAATTTACTTGGTGAAATTCCGGATAGAGCTAATCTCCGGTGGCCCTTTTATAGTAACAGAGATGCCAGTGTATGCCCCTACGAGATAGCAAGTGATTACCACGGCATCCACCAAGTCATGTACGGAACCTAGTCCGTAGAACTGTCCGGTGTATAAACATAGACAAAAGATCTGGGGCCTGAGACTTTGATTTCTACTGTTATAAATTTTATAACAGTAGAAATCAATTAGTTGGAGAGGGCAAGTTAATTGATTGTGTTTATAAAATGAATGTAGAAAAAAAACATGACTGTTTGTTGAAAACAACAACTGATAGTACCAGAAGCGAACTGTGGCATCGGAGGATGGGCCATTTGAACAGCAACTACTTCCACACACGCGTGATCTTTGTTTACTTTTTAAAGGTCAAAAATCAAGACCAATATTTAGAAAGTTCATCCCGTTCCCCATAGTCATGGGGAACCTACTAAGCATATGTATCACCAAATTCATCGGAATCGCAAAACGGAGCAAATAAAAATTTTGGTTGTTAAAAAGTATTAAATAATTGAAAGATCGAAATATTTTTTAGTGTTATATGGAAACAATTAATAAACAAAATGATAAGTGAATGTAGTGTTGACATTTCGCTAATATTATAATTACATATATGGAGTTAAAAAGGAGAATGCCCATTTAGTATGGAGAAATGTACTGACTTTAACATTTTTGTGTCCTGATAAAAATACTTTTATTTGATTATTGCATCTTAATAAATTACACTATCTAACTTTAGTCAATGTTAATAGTAGGAAATACTAGATTTTCAACAAAATTACTTTGATTTTAGGGTATAGTAAACTCACAGTAATATGGACTCTATGCCGCCGTATTAAAGTCGATTGCGTATACTGTACTGTAGTACTGGCTATGGGCATTCTCCTTTGATGAACGTTTGATTACGTAGATGTCGGTGGGTGTCGTGAGAAGTAGAGGTGGAACGTATATACTGCAACAGGTTTCAAGACTAGGTTTCGGCCGCCACGTCTCAAGACTAAGTCTCTTAGGCGCGGGCCACACAGAAAAGACGTAAGACGAAGACGGGGCTCGGACCCGTCGCAGACAGGTCGCCGTTAAAACATATAGAAAAGACAAGGAACGGGCGTGACGGTCGGTGCACACTGGGCTTTTCCCGACCACAGAGTACTTAATCACTACGTTTTAAGAGACCTGCTCTCCGCGTCCTTTCCGCTCCCCCGCTGGCGCCTAAGCAGGCCCGCGTCCTGTCCTTTCTGTATGTTTTCCAATAGGGCGCCGACGAGAAAGCGTCGTGTCGGCGTCCCGTCTTTTCTGTATGTTTTACGTCGCGACGGCTGCATACATTTTGTATGAAAGTAGATTAAACGGGCGCCGCGACTGCGACGGGTCCGTGTCTTGCGTCTTTTCTGTGTGGCCCGCGCCTTAAAGACGCCCAAAGGCGTCTCGAGTATTAAGAAGTCTGACGCGACGCGGAACCATAACGCACACAGACTTATAACTAATTTCTAGCCACTCCTTGAGCTACTCGGATTGGAATGCAAACGAGACGCGTACCTAAGCATAGAGACGCCATCTGATTATGTTTGTGTGAGTGATTGTTAAGTCGATGTATTATAAAAATGAGCTTTATTGCTTAGTGTTTAGACTGATTTTTGAACAACAGATGAATTATTTTCTTTCTCACTTTAAACTATTTGCTATCGGCCTATGTTTCAAAATTTGAATCTTTAGTGCCTTATACGAAACGGTTAATAGCGGATGCTTTTATTTAAACTTTTATTGAATTAAAGGTTAACTTGAGTTGTTTTTAAAAGGTGTGTTAGTAATCGTATCAAAAACTAATTTTACATGCGTGGTGGTATTAACGGTGGTGGTTTTAAATGTTCGTTTGTATATTTTGTACATAGTAAATTAAGTTTTTGGTTAGGTTTTCAATAAACTATCTGGTGACGGGTGGTGGTGGTTTTTAAACTAATAAACAGAATATAAACAATAAATAATTTTAAATATGGCTCCAAAACGCAGCATAACTTGGGACCATTTTAGTGACAGAGGTGATTATAAAGCGCAGTGCAACATTTGCAAAATGGATATATCTTACAAGGCGTCAGTGTCAAATTTGACCAAACATTTGAAAAGGAGACATGGTACCATTCAATTGCTATCCAGACAAGAAACTTTAACGGTTCCAGCGGCGGCCGTAACACAAGCTGAAGAGGTCCGTACTATTACTACGCTTTTGTCAGAGCCTCAAGCATCTACCTCCAGACAAGATGCCAATATATATACAGGTGGGGTGGTGCCAGCAGTCAGAAATACTATGACGTCATATTTACGAAGAGACTGTTCGAAAATTAAAAAAGATATTGATCGCCACATAATGAATCTTTTCATATATGATATCCAGCCTTTTTCAATTGTAGAAGATCGAGGATTTCGTGAGCTCATTTTATTTGCCTTTCTTAATTATATCTTGCCGTCGCGAAAGTATTTCGCCAATAACATGCTGCCTTCACTTTACGAAGGCACCAAAACTGAAGTAAAGGAGTTGTTAGATTCAGAAATGGTATCTATATGTCTCACTACGGATATGTGGACATCTCGAAATAGCGATTGGTTTCTCGCTCTAACTGGACATTTCATAGACAATAACATGAAATTGCGTTCCGTGCTTTTAGAATGTAGTGCATTACACGGAATTTCACCCACTGCTGTGTCTCTGGCAGATGAACTATCTAGGATAGCACGGGAATGGAATATTGAAAATAAGATTCTTCTCGCCGTATCCGACAATGGCGCCAACATTAAATGTGCCATTGAAAAATGTTTGGGTTGGAAACATTTCAATTGTTACGCACATTGCTTGAACTTAGCAGTCAATAAAGCATTCTAAAATGAAGCGATTAACACCATAATCCAAAAAGCTAAAGCGATAGTGGCACATTTTAAAAAAAGCAATGTTGCATGGGAGAAACTGAAGCGCTATTTGGAGCAAGCTGGAAAACCCATAAAAAGACCTCTCCAAGAAGTCCCAACAAGATAGAATTCCACGTTTTATATGTTGAAACGCCTATTGGAATTAAAGGAAGAACTAAATAGCGCACTTTCTAATCTGAATGTCAACATAATGACATTATCATCATACGATTGGAACATTATTGAAAAACTGGTTCTCATACTGAAACCCTGCGAAGAGGTCACAAGGGAAATGAGTGGTGAGAAGTATGTAACAGGTAGTGCAGTTATTCCTATCACTATTGCACTAAAATCAGCATTAGTGGCATTTGATTTAGATGGTGCTGAGCCTTTACCTAATGAAGTTGAAATGGCCCGGCAAGATATTCTCAGTGGACTTTCATCACGATTTTCCTCTTTGGAAAACAGCCGCACCTTCACAATTTGCATGTTCCTCGATCCAAGGTACAAACTATATTTTGAAAATGAGAACACAGCAGAGTCAAAAAAGAAATACGTCATAGGATTAGTCACGTCTTTAATTTCTGAACGAAATGAAGAAGTAACGGAAGAAGATATACCAAATGCGACAACATCTGAAAAATCAATCTGGACCCATTATTATAAAAAAATGAAAAAAATCAGACCAAGCGGCACTGCATATTCAAGAGCTGTTGTAGAAGTCCAGCGGTATATTGACGATAAAATACTGCATAAAGCTCAGTCGCCATTAGATTGGTGGAAAAATAATGCAAACTCTTACCCGCACTTGGCAATACTAGCACGTAAGAAACTAAACGCCTTGGCTACAAGTGTGCCATGCGAGAGATTATTTTCAGTTGCGGGTAATATTATAAGTGACAGGCGAACTCGTCTTGGAGTTCGGAAGGTGCAACAGATGTTGTTCTTACAACAAAATTTAAAATGTAGCTAATGCAAAATAATAGTCAGAGAATTGTACAAACTGTAAATAAAAGAAAAACTATTTTTTTTTGTTTTCTTACGAAGCCCTTTTTTACATTAAATAGTCTTACGTTTGACTAAAGCCTGCCTGATGTTAAGCACCACTATAGTCTAAGATGTACCTAGCACGCTTGCCTTGAAGTAACCTATTCAAATACACTTCGTAATCGAACGTATTTTTGAACTAATGTGTTAGATACGTATGTATAAATACTGTACTCGTAAATACTCGTGGAACAGGTTTTAAGACTAAGTATTTAACTGGACGCGTACTCGCAAGACTCGGTACGAGTTTTACCTAGTACGTCACACCTCTAGTGAGAAGAGACTAGTAGTGTCAAACGAAAATGTTTAAAGTGTACTTTGGTGCCAGACACTACTGTCTCCTGATAATGGGTGATATTAAATGTGTCGACAGTGAGAGAAATAAGAGAATTCTACTCTGTAATGGTTTTAAATATACACTTCATCGTATAATAATAATGGCACGTCAAATTGCAGAAGTTCACAGTGAAAAATATATAGTGCTTCTATAACGATTGAAATTATGAGTGCTACAATTTTGCGGAAATCAAACCATAGATGTATTGCCCTAGTGCCAAATTCACTTTTGCAAATTGTTCTTGTAATTATTTGTGTGTACTAAAAAAAAGACACACTCCAACCAGTTATGGAAAGGATATAATTGTGGATATCCTAGAATATAAAGAAATTAAACCCAAGTTATATACATGGAGGTTGAAAGAGTATGGCTTAAGTAATTTACAATTTAACGTATTTTCGGATATAGAAATTCCAGTAAAACTCAGAACCAACTTACTGTGCGAGGATGGAGACAATTATAAGATACTGATATTTATCAGTTCCACGGCAAAATCGTCCATTGAAATATTTCGTGATTGTTTTGGAGACGGAATATTTAAAAGAGCACCCAGATCATATAAGTAATTGTACACATTACATTGTGATGTGGGTGGTTTCGTAACCGCCACAAACGTTCCCTTTGTGTACGCACCCTGATAAAACGAAACTCAGTATATACATTTTTATCGCTGCTCAAAAACAAATGCCAGAATGGAAACCAAAGCTTTAAAGTTGATTATGAACTAACGATGTTAAATATTATAACGATCTTTCAGCTAAAACGACCAGCTGATGTTATTTTCATTTTACTCAAGCAGTTATGAAAAAGGCGAAAGAATCTTCACATATGATTTTTGGACGAATATGGACGAATGCTTGCTATGAGGGATGTCATGTAATGTACTTAATCTGCATGTTAACCACCTATGCAACGGTACCCTACTGCGCAGCTGGTTTCTCTGGAGGATTTAACCCCTGTAATCAGGACTGGTTGTTCCCATACCAGAAAACCGACCATGCAGGGAACTTTGCCTTATGCCTCTTGGCCTCTCCCAGCTGGTAAAGCAAGGGGCCAGGGTGCCCGATGTTGATGGCCACACAGCAAACTGCCTGGACCTTCTGCTGAAAACCAATCCAGACAAAATTCAAAATAATTTATTCATATAGGTATACACTGATACACTTATGCACGTCATTTTTTTGGCAAGTGTCTTCAAGGCAAGAGTGAATAGGCTTTTACTAAGTTAATGCGTTTTACCACCAATGACTTCATCACCACTTTACATCAGGTGGGATTGTAGTCAAGCATTAACTTATACGATATGAAAAAATGTATAATTCTACACTCTACCTGCGCACAATGTCTCTTCATGACATTGACAAGACTTCTGAATATATGCGCTCTGATAAAGAAAGCGACTACGAAATAAAGTTATAAAAAATCAAAAATATTAAATTAAACAGTTACGTCAAAAGGTACGTGAGTATCAAAAGAAACTACGGCGCATCGGATAACAGAAAATGACTTTAAACTCAAAAGTGGCCGATCTTTTACAAAATAATAGTAAAGAGAATGTAGAAGAGGTGAAAAAGAAATTATTATTTAGTGAGGTGATCCAAAATCAACTCAAAGAAAATATAAATTTGTCAACGAATAATAATGAAAAGAAGATATTTAAAAAAGTATTAAGTGGCAAAATAGTCAAGAAGTATAAAGTGTTGAACCAAATTAATATGAAACCTATAAGACAGTCATCTACTGCAAATAAAAGTTTGTTAGATATGACACGGAAGACACGAAACGATAAAACAAATTCAAAGTTAGAGAAAATAGTCACAGATTTTTTTGAAGAAGATTGCAATAGTAGATTATGCCCAGGTAAAAAAGATAGCATTACAAAAGGTAAAATAAAAAAACAGAAGAGATTGTTACAGGACACCATGAAAAATCTACACATCAAGTTTATAAAAACAAAAAATATAAAGTTAAGTTACGCACTGTTTTGCCGCCTACGACCTTTTTGGGTTGTAACCCCAAACATCCACCAAAGAGAAACTTGTTTATGTATAACTCATGCAAACATGAAGCTAACCTTGTCTTCCCTAAAACAGGCAAACATTTTCCAAACTTCCAAACTATTTTCCAGATTTTCCAAACTATCAGAGTATGCTTAATTATTTATGTTGCGACAGATACAATGAAAAATGTCTTATGCGAGAATGTCTTAACTGCAAAACACGTTCCATATGTTATCATGAGTTCGACAATTCTGTTTTGATCAAATACTCTTCATGGCAATGTATTACAGAGGACATTTTAGATACTAAAACCAAGAAAAACCGCAGGGTTCGAAAATATACCAAAATAACATTAAACTGTGCTCCAAAAGATATTGTGATGAAACTTGAAGAAAAACTTGACATTTTTTTAAAGCATGAAGCAAATATAGTGCATCAATATCAAACCATTAAAAGTCTAAAAGATAACTTAACTGAAAAAGATGCTGTGATTCATATGGACTTCTCTGAAAATTATAATATAAAATATTCTTCAGAAGTTCAATCGTTCCATTTTGGTGGGTCACATACGCAAATAAGTTTGCATACTGTGGTCTTATATACCAAGGGAGAAACAAAATGTTTAGCCACAATGTCAGAAAACCTAAACCATAATGTACCTGTAATCGGGGCTCATCTAAGGCGCGGGCCACACAGAACAGACGTAAGACACGGACCCGTCGCAGTCGCGGCGCCCGTTTAATCTACTTTCATACAAAATGTATGCAGCCGTCGCGACGTAAAACATACAGAAAAGACGGGACGCCGACAGGACGCTTTCTCGTCGGCGCCCTATTGCAAAACATACAGAAAGGACAGGACGCGGGCGTGCGTAGGCGCCAGCGGGGGAGCGGAAAGGACGCGGAGAGCAGGTTCTAATTATTATAGTGATTAAGTACTCTGTGGCCGGGAAAATCCCAGTGTGCACCGACCGTCACGCCCGTTCCTTGTCTTTTCTATATGTTTTAAAAAGCCCTGTCTGCGACGGGTCCGAGCCCCGTCTTCGTCTTACGTCTTTTCTGTGTGGCCGGTCCCTTAAACCTGTCATGGAACTTCCGTACTCAGTAGAAAACGTTCATTTTTTAAGCGATGGCCCTGTTACTCAGTACCGTAACAAAGATATGTTTTTTTACTTACTTTGTAAATTGACTGAAACCTATCCGAATATTTGTGATTTTACTTGGAACTATCATGAAGCCGGTCATGGTAAAGGAGCTCCAGATGGTATCGGAGGTACGTGTAAACGAACCGCTAAAAAAATTGGAGCTTTAGGAACTGACATTGCTACGATTGAAGACTTTGCTGCGGAATTAACAATTACCCCAAAATTAAAAATTTACCTCATAGTGCATAAATTCATAAATATTTATTTTTCTGCTTAATTTTGTGTCGCGCCGCTTTAGGTACCTTTCGAGGAACGTATGGCAGTCCAAAATTTTGAATAAATGGCCAGTGTGCACGTGGTGTTCAGCCACAATACATATATAATGTGCGTACGAGTATATTTTTACCCAGTAGCGACTATGTGTCTCATTATTTTTATTAGTCTACATTAATTTTTTTGTTATTTTAGACTACTAAGATGCCTTATTTTCCTCGTAATGACGAACAAATAGAAGAGGGCCTGCTTTTAGATTATAGTGGCGGTGAAGATATTTCTGAAATTGAAGAAAATGAAGATTTTAATGAGCATGAAAGCAATTCAGAGCAAGAGGCAGAAGAGATACGGATATCCTCAGCTATGTCGACATCTTTTTTTATGCTTTGAGCAGGCAAATGAGCAGACGGGTCACCTAATGTAAGTGATCACCGCCACCCATGGAAATTAGCAACACCAGGGGCGTCACCAACGCGTTGCCGGCCAAGAAGATGACGATAGACCCGCTTCTTGAAGGACCCCATGTCATAGCTTAGAGGGAACACCTATGCAGGTAGTTTGTCTAGTGAAGAGGATATAGTACAAAATTAAAATCTGAGTCACGCTCATCAAGAAAGAGCCTTGCAGCCGCGCTCGCAAATGTCTACATCACGATGTGCAGTGTGTGATGTGTCTTTGGGAAAAAGATCGAAAAACTAAGACTGATTGCAATTTATGCCATAAAAAGATATTTAGAAAGCATACTGTTCCGATTTGTGAAAAATATGCTCAAAAAGTATAGCCATATAGAACATAATCGACATATCATTTATGGAGGGTGATTATTTTTAGGTTATACTTTGAACGATTTTTTTTCAAAAAATGCCATATTACATGTAACAATTATTGCTATAAGTAAGAATATATTATGTTCAGTTGATATTCATCCCGTTTTTTAATTTTTTTTATATGTTTAGAGTAATTTTTCTTTCTTTATAAGCCATGCGCAAAAAACATTTAATTTTACGCTGTGATTTCATTAAAAAAATATATGTATATTAACAGATAAATAATTTATTCACACATTGTTTTGTGACAAATATATAACATAAGAAATTGTTTCATTAAAATAACCATATTAAACCCCCATTTTTACAATAAATCCATTGTGGTATTTTTTACCCGGTAGCGACAGTTCGTGTTACATTATGGGGTGCGCCTCCCGCCGGGTTAAACAAATATTGTCCAGGCATTCAAATTTTTGTGATACCCGAAGAAGAAATTGACTTTCAAAAGAAGATAATGGAAGATAATCGACCAAACATCAAACCTTTTACCGGTACACTGAAAGTATATCAAGTACGAGGAAACTATCTGAGCAATATGTTGTACCTGAAGAGCCTCAGCTGCTTTTGTAGCATTTTTTGTCCTCACTTCCACTTAGGCGTCATTAAATACCCCCAAATTGAAAAAAACAAATTGGATGAGGCTGCAGTATACATATACCGATTATACATATACCGTGTATACCGATTCTGAGGAAGATGTGCAAAACAAAATGGTTGCACAAACATCTACTCATCTGATTAATACTATAGACAATGCAGACACTGCTATGACTGTCAAGAACGGAGATTTTGTACTTGTGGAATACCACATTAATAATAAAAAATATAGATATGCTGGCATATGTTCGTCAGATTTTGATGAAGAAGAAGAAGAGATCAGGGTAACTTTTTTAAAGATCTCCAATGAAGATGGTACTCTTTTTAGAATAAATGACAATGACAATATGTCTAATGTTAAATAGGAACAGATCTTGACCATATTACCAGTGCCAAATATGTATATGTATGAAGGGTAACAGAGTATTCTACAAGTTTCCAAATCCAGTGGATGTATTTGAAAAGTAAATTGTTGATTGTTTAGTAGTTAAGTAAAAAAAAAGTGTGGCACTCGAGTGTCTCACTCTTCGGTATTTAGCATAAGCACAACAGGGACGTCGATATCATGATCATGCACATTAAGCTATGATTGCCATTTCTCCCATCATGCCAATCAATATGCGGAAGAGCGACAGTGATAAAACAAATCCTTCACTGCCAGTCTGACACCTTGTGAGAGCGCTCTGACCCGTGTCAAAGCGCTCTGACAAGTTGTCATGCTGGGGCCACACTAACGGGAAATGCCATTAATTATCGCGATGATGGACGTTCAACGTAGGTGTAGCCACGACTTATCGCGATAATTTGACAACGGCATTCACACTGCCATTCGACAGTAGGCGATAGCTCAAATGGCGGTACATCAAAGAGATTATCGCGAGAATGAATGCGTTGAAGCGGCCACACTACGTATGTCAGTGTGAATCGTGAGCGCGATTGGATCGCACGTATATTTTGTCATTTAATTACCTACTATGGCCGAGTGGAGTAACGACAGAGTAATAACATTTCTTGAGATCCTGCAAACAGAGCCATGTTTGTGGGATCCGAGACTTAAAAGTTTTAAAAATCGCGCGTCGCAAAATGACGCTTGGCGACGTATAATAGAGTTACTACCTTTTCAAGTAAATATAGAAGACATTAAAAAGAAAAAGGAGAGCCTAATGGGTTATTACAGAAGCCATTTAAATAAATTTAAAAAATCTTTGAAGTCCGGAGCTGGCAAAGATGACATGTACACTACTAATTGGTTTGCATACGAAACGATGGACAGTTTCCTACGAGGGGTATATGAAAGTAACCGCACATTAAGTACAGAGGTAAGTACAATAAATAGTCAGTCATTTTGTTAATGTATTCAGTAGCAAGTAGGTTTCTGTAACGTTTTTAGGGTTCCATCGATATTTTTGGTATCAATATATTTTTAGGGATCCGTAATAGGAAAGGAAATTCCATACTATAATAATTTTTACACGCTTTATATAAGCTTCACCTGTATGTTTGTTTGTTTGTCTGTTTGTTTGTAACTTCTCTTTGAATGTGATTTTGACCCACTTCAAACGGTCAGCTTTCTTTCAAACTTCGTAGACTTATCGAGGACCGATGACAATTCAATGTTTAAAGAAAAAAAAAGAAAGAAAGAAAGAAATTTATTTTCTATTTTTTTAGTTGGATTTTCTATAAAAGCGTATTTTTTAAAACTATTATTTATTTATTCACCAAAATAACAGGTTATAAACTTTACAAAATGTTCGAGTCCTTCTTTTAAGTATTGAGATACCTGTGCCAGAAGGATATAAGTTGTAGAAGTTATAAGGTAAAGTATAAGAAAGTTATAAGGTACGTGGTGTGTGTGTGTGTGTGTGTGTGTGCATGCATGTGTGCGTGCTTGTGTGTATATGTGCGTGTGTGTGTGTGCATGTCGGTGTGTTATTATGCATGTTCGTGTATGTAATTGTGTGTGTGTTTGTGTGTAAATATATACTATATACTAGAAAGGAACGCTATTGCTATCACTCTGATGTCTGTCTGTATGTCTGCCTGTGTTTGTTCATCCGTTTGACTGTTTATGTGTCTGTCCATCTGTTAAACTTATTTAAATATAATGTAGGTATATTCTTTTCATCTTCTTTCAGATAAACGACCTGTGTGAGGCCCAAGGAAGAAGTGAGGAAAAAAATGGTGGAAATGAGAATAAACCTCATTTGCCTTCAGAAATGGAAGAAGCTTCACAAAATATACAAGAAGAAAATAGAACTCGATCCAGAAATAAATCTTCTCAATTATTTGATTGTGGTAAAAAGAAACGACTGAGAGACGATTTGCCTCCAGAAATAAGAGCAGCACGACGTCAAATGGATGAAGCTTTTGAATACATGAAAGAGAAGAAAGATGATGAATATGAGATGTTCGGAAGACTGATCGCAAGTAAATTTAAAAAAATTAGAAATCCAAACACGCGTGATATGTTAATGAATGATATTCACAATTTGGTATTTCGTACATGTATGGCAGATCGACTTGAGCAACAGTCTTCAGTACCTCAATTTTCTTCATCCCAGTCTCCAAACCATCAAGTATTCAGTCCATCACCAAATCCATCCACATACCAGTCACCTCCAGGCCGTTCCACATCACCGTCTCCACACCATCAAGTATTCAGTCCATCACCAAATCCATCCACATACCAGTCACCTCCAGGCCGTTCCACATCACCGTCTCCACACCATCAAGTATTCAGTCCATCACCAAATCCATCCACATACCAGTCACCTCCAGGCCGTTCCACATCACCGTCTCCACACCATCAAGTATTCAGTCCATCACCAAATCCATCCACATACCAGTCACCTCCAGGCCGTTCCACATCACCGTCTCCACACCATCAAGTATTCAGTCCATCACCAAATCCATCCACATACCAGTCACCTCCAGGCCGTTCCACATCACCGTCTCCACACCATCAAGTATTCAGTCCATCACCAAATCCATCCACATACCAGTCACCTCCAGGCCGTTCCACATCACCGTCTCCACACCATCAAGTATTCCGTCCATTACAAAATCCATCCACATACCAGGCATTTCCAAATCCTACTGCATCCCAATCTCCACAACACGAAATAAATAGTCCATCACTTCTAGATCAGTTCTCAATTCAATGTTCCCAAGAAAATTTCCTAGAATTACCACCAACACGTGCCTCACAGATAGTAATAACAGATTCCGGTGCAATAAAGATACTCAAAGAAAGAAAAATTATGTAAAACCCACGTTAATTATTTCAAGAAATAAATAAATGAAAGACATAATTACAGAGTATGTTGTTTTATTTTTCAAAGTACAAAAATGTTGATTCAACTTAATAGGGATGTTGACACTAATTATAAATTAGTGGTATAAATATTAGTGGTAACATTAAAAGGCCTCAAATATAATTCTTTTATTAAAATCAATCACAATTAATTAAATATCATTAATTTAAAATGTTAAAAACTGTACTCACTGTCACGTGACCTCAAACGCCATTTTGAGAATATGACGTCATTGGAACAATTTTACATGGAAATTCAACAAACTTAGTAGACAGATAGTATTGAATATCGTTTAGTTACGTCACGTGACGTTTTTGGTGAGAAATTTGATAATGATTTTTATTTATCAATTTTTGTTTTTAAATTGAAGATTATTATTTTTATAAAATTTTTTTCGTGAATATTGAGGTTCTATGTATAAAATAAAATTGAATCCTAAAATTAGTCAACATCCCTATTGAATAGATAGGTAGGTAGAATAGATGCCTAGTTTTATGTAATTTAAGACACCTTACGACAAATTCATGTCCCTGAAATTTTCTGCGAATTTATTCCGAACCTCAATTGCTGTTAAAGCTGAACGTCGTGCAATACTCCTCATTGACCTGAAAGCGCCTTCGCCTTCTCCAATGTCTTGTCTCCAAGTCCCAGGATTTATTATTTCTCCGTTAACAATTGTGTCAGTGTAGCCCGATGGGGTGTAAATAGACCGTGAGTTACAACTTTTTCTTAAAAAGTTATGTAATAAAGCACATGCCATTACGACTCTTGAAGCCTCGTTTGGTTGAAGAGCTATAGGTTTTCTAAGTACTCGAAACCGTGCTGACATAACACCAAATGCGTTTTCCACAACAATACGAACAGAAGAAAGTTTACGATTGAAGTTTCGTTGCAAACTTCCTTCGGGGTGTTGGCCGGGAAAAGGTTTCATTATGTTGGGATGCAAGGGAAATGCATTGTCAGCAACAAAAACGTAGGGCATGTTTACATCACCATCAGAAAGTGGTTCAGGTTGTGGTAAATGTAAGGAATTTGTCTGAAGTTTTTCAAATAAAATACTATCTCTGAATACACCACCATCGCTGATTCTACCCTTATTGCCTACATCGCAAAACATAAAACAAAAATTGCGATCAACTAAGGCCATCAAAACAATACTAAACGAATGCTTGTAGTTAAAGTATTCAGACCCACTGTGAATCGGTGACACCATGACAACATGTTTACCATCGATTGCCCCCAAGCAATGAGGAAATGCTTCTCGAAAATCAGATTCCTTTTGTAGCCATTCGTTTTCATTCTCAGGTAACTTGATCATGTCCTTCAATACTAATATGAGAGCAGCACAACATTCCCTTACAATATTGGAAATTACTTGGTGAGACATCTTGAACAAATAATGTAAGCTTCTGTAACTATCTCCCGTAGCTAAATATCGTAAAGTAACTGCTAGTCGAACTTTGGCAGGTATAGTTACACGAAATTTAGTTTTTTGTTTTTCTATCAAAGGCTCAACTCTGTTAAGAAGTAATTCGAAATCAGTTGCTGACATTCGAACGAATCCCTTGAACTGGTTGCTTTGTTCAGCTAGTAGGTCAGAGAATATTTCCTCCATTGTGTTCCTGCAAGAAAAAATTGAATTATAATATTTGTATTACTTCAAAGGTACACTTTAATGTATGGTATGAAAGAGAAATAAACAGAAGAAAAAACTTTTAGGAACCCCGGGTGCGTCAGTCTAATTCGCATTTGACCAAATATACCTATTATTTATGCTTGGCATATTAGATAGATAGCATTGGACACCATTGGACTACAATTTGTGTGCGGGCAGACAAAATAAAATTTAAACTAATAAACATCTAGACTTACAATGTACGTTTCCTGTGCATTTGTAGCATCCACCATCTTCTTTTTCTTTGTATCCTTTTTTTCTTCGTTCGGTAATGATAAAATATATTCATATAATAATAATTTACACTCATCAAATACAGATTCGCACCGTCAACGTCCATCTTGGTTGAAATTTATGAATTTTATGAAATTTATTTATGGAACATTATCGCCAATTTTATTGCCAAGAATGGGCATTCACGTTGACCGTTCAAGTGTAGCCACTCACTTTATCGCCGTAATAATTATCGCAATATTTATCGCGATGATAGGCATTGACGTTTCCTGTAGTGTGGCCCCAACATCAGAGAGTGATAAGATTTATTCTACTAGATTTATTCGGCTAGAAACTTCACCCGCGCGGGGAAAGTCAAGAAAACCCTAATCCAAGGAAGAAAATCTTAACGCAGTGTATCGTGCGGTGTTTCCCTGTTATCCTGTAAGTGTGAGTACCTTTCCTTTTTAAATCTAACATCCTTAACCCTTAAATGGACAATGTTGTTTTTAAACAACATACTAAACATCACAGATAAAATTGACCTTCTTTTAATTTTTTGTTAATTTTGACAACTAGTTCTTATTTCTGAACGAATTTTGTACTTTTTTTAATGTTGGCACTATCCAATATTTTTATGCATTGAAAATAAGTTAATTTCAAATGTCACTTTGAAGAAAACTTTTCTAGTGGCGCGAAACTAAGTTTTGTAGCTGTGTTCGGACTTTGATAAAATATAATGTAAGTATATAACATATTTTTATTTGCTTGATTATATCTTCAATTACATGTTCATGTTGTAAAACATTGAAAATCACTTGATGCTACTGTTGAATTAGGCGAAACCTGGTATGTTGTAGGAAAACTACAATGCGCATTGCCTGCTAAATAAATGCATGTTTGGTGAAGGATTTTTATTTTGCTTTTCAGCATGCCGCGATTACTAGAAAGCGAAATTATAAAGTATTTAGAAACTCTTGAAGATTCAGAAGACGGCTTAGACGGGTCAGACTCCGAAGTAGAGGATGAAGGTCACTATTATCAAACAGCTCGAGATGTTCTTCGAGACCTTGAAAAATGTGATGAAGGTCAGAATGCCCAGTCTGATGAAGTGGATGCTCTCGTAATCGACAACGATGAAAATATGCCAGACCCTCCTATTTTGGAAGCCGAAGAAGCAGCACCCCAGAGTAGATCACAAGGGATTTCTAAACGACCTCTGGTTTGGCGAAAACGGAATCTTGTTACTGCTGAAGACAGCCTTATTTTTAGGGGAGAAACTCAGATAACGGAAGTATTGATGTCTTGTAACACGCCGTATGATTTTTTTTCATTTTATTTTACATCAGATCTAAAAAAGCAAATTGTAGAACAAAGTAACTTATAAGCAGCCCAGAAACAAATCTCCAATCCTGAAATTATAAATGAAAATATCCTAAATAAATTCCTAGGCATTCTGATTTACACCTCAGTTATAAAATTTCCAAACACCAGGGCTTACTGGAGTGAAAAATTTGGTTCTGATCACATAAAAAATACTATGCCGTTAAAAAAATTTGAAAAAATAAGATCCACTCTCCATTTTGCCGACGATACGCTATGCTTGCCCAAAGATCATCCAGACTATGACAGGCTATTCAAAATAAGACCTCTTGAGGAAACGCTCAACTGCCAGTTTAGGAAGGTTCCCTTAGAACAAAGGCTTTCTATAGACGAGCAGATGTGTGCAACCAAAATGAGCCATTACATAAAACAAT
The DNA here is from genome assembly GCA_963932265.1 of Thymelicus lineola. Classification (NCBI taxonomy): domain Eukaryota; kingdom Metazoa; phylum Arthropoda; class Insecta; order Lepidoptera; family Hesperiidae; genus Thymelicus; species Thymelicus lineola. The sequence continues at coordinate 969,256 of OZ010702.1, read as the reverse complement.
ACATGCCCAATAAACCCCACAAGTGGGGGTTCAAATTATATCTCATCTGCAGTTTACAAGGATATGCTTATAGATTTCAGGTTTACAGTGGAGGGGGCTCCAAAAATAACATCTTACCTGGTGAGCCAGATTTGGGAGAGTCTAGCAATACAGTCGTCAGTTTAGCTAGAATGGTATCCATTCATCCATCCATCAGCCCTTGGAGGTCCACTGCTGGACATAGGCCTCCCCTAACTTGCGCCACTCTGACCGGTCCTGAGCCTTCTGAATCCAGCGGATGCCCGCTGTCTTCTTCAGGTCGTCGGTCCATCTTGTCGGGGGGCGTCCTGTACTTCGCTTTCCGAGACGCGGGCGCCATTCGAGGACCTTTCTTCCCCAACGGTTATCGGTCCTTCGCACTATGTGGCCAGCCCATTGCCACTTCAGCCGGCTAATTCTTTGAGCTATGTCGGTCACCCTTGTTCGTCTACGGATCTCCTCGTTTCTGATACGATCACGTAGAGAAATACCGAGCATAGCCCTCTCCATAGCCCGCTGTGCTACCCTGAGCTTGTGGATTAGGCCAATAGTGAAGCACCACGTCTCGGATCCGTATGTCATCACTGGCAACACACACTGCTCGAACACCTTCGACTTCAGGCACTGAGGTAGTGTTTGGTAGAATGGTATCACGCGATGTGAATCACATTATATACTTCGACAACTTCTATACTTCTGTGCCTCTCATCACCTATTTCGCTAAGGAAGGAATTTTCTCACTGGGAACAGTAAGAGTAAACCGATTGAGAAACTGCAAATTGCCTGAAAAAAACACTATAATGAAAAAGAACGTACCGTACGTTAATTTTTTCATTTCATCTAATCTACGATTACTTGCCGGGCACATATCTTAACAGAAGTGGTCCCCCGTATAATTGCACCAGCTGATCACTCAAAGAAACAAATAATCAACGATCAATGTGGAATTTTGCCAAATGCACAAGCTCGTCATCCTAAAGGGTTGAATGAAATAAGTGAGCCAGATAAGTTTTGGGCTCAATTACTGAAAACTAGACTTTTCTGACCTGGCTCATTTTGCCCTATCTACACTGTCACTACCCCATGCGAATGCTGATTGCAGTGTGATGTTTTATGTAGTAGGAAATTTGTAACAGCTTATTTCAATGAGTACATCGTCCTAAATCCAATAATTTACACTGCCTTTGTTTTGGTTATAGCACGTTTTAGATGCATAATAAATGTACGAGATTTGAAAGCCAAAATACGAGATTTTTAGCTGCATAATAACGAGAGATTTTTTCTTACGGTGCGTGAATTCCCTCATGAATTTCCTTACAAGATTTTGCTCACATAATATTTACCAGTTTGCACAAAAATGTTACATTAACACTTATTCTGTCTTATATATTATATTACGAATGAACTACTGAAATATAAGTGTATTTTTTAGACCTAAACCTTTAAAATGTAATAGCTCAAAACTAACATCACTGCACTTGGTTATGGGTAGGTTTTTCGCTGTAAACCCTCGATAATATGGACATTGGACAATGATGAATTTACCAATATTACTCTATAAAAGGACTGTAATTAAATTTTGATACAAAAATAACTTGGCAAACTACTAATTTCACTTTCTAGTTTCTACTAGTCCGACAACCTCTTGCTTGAAATTATAAGGGATGCGCATTGCGCCGATCATTCGGCATTCCGATCTTTGAAAAGATCGGAATGATCGGATCGAGAACATACGATTTATTCGATTTTCGGATCGGGTCGAAACCATGCGATCTGGAGGGTGGATCAATTCGACTCTTCAAAGATCGGATCGGATCGAATCGGTAATTATTATTAAGTTTGTAGAATGATAACATAGAATAAAATAAGTAGATTGCATTGCGTCAGTAACAGGTCAGCTAGTACCATAATCCAAATAAATAACTATAATAAGGGCCCTTGGTGAATCCTGAAAGTATCTGAAGAGGTCGTCCGTAAAGCCTTCCTAAATACGAAGTGACTGTCAAGTATAAAAAATTAACGTAATTGTTGTTGGTGATTCACGGCAAGACTTTTTTTTCACTATATAATCTAAAAAGTATATTAAAGACCAATTTTCAATAACTATTCCACACCGTTTATATTAAAATAAATGTTATATTTTTTAAGTTTAATGTTAATTAATAAATTCTTCTTAGGTAATTTTTATTGTTTTTCTTTAATTTTGACCTTTAATGGTGACCTTGTTTGAAAAAATTACCTTAATAATTGTTTTAATGTTAATTATTTTCATTAAATTTTTTGGATCGATCCGTTGAAAATCGGATCAAGTTCCAAAAAGTTCATCCCTAAATTATTCGTTCGTGACAAGTTGTCTTGTCACTGACAACAACTGACAGATGACAACGACTTACGACTATAGACAAACCATACAGATATAAATTCATCACAGGCCATAGATAGTACTATATCTATGTCACAGACAGACTCATGGAGTATACTCCATGCACACACTATACTCTTACATTTACAGATTAGCAGCATTGAGCGCTCTTTGTCCTTTTGCAGATTATTAATGAAATTAAAAAGATCAAAAATTATAATAATTCACCGAAAATATATGGAATCAATAAATGGCTGAAAGTTTACGTATTCTCCGGCTCGTATATCGAAAGAACTCTATACACTACTATACTCTGTAGAAAAGTATGCAGACCGCACCTTCAGACAATCGGACCGGCAATAAAATCGTAACGTCTTGGCGCTGTTTCCGATTCAGACGTCCGATCCGGCTATCAGATCAAATGTGTATTAAGTAGGTACAGTCCGTTCACAGTTATTTTACCTCTGACAAGCTGTCGTTGTACCTTCACTAGATTGACATTACTTGCTGTCAAATGACAGTGTTGCAAAAGTTCCCGATTTGTCAGGAGATCTACTGATTTTGTTTATCGTCTCCCGATATCCCGATTTAGCGACCGTTTATTTGCATTTTCTAGCAATGTAATATAATATTGAAATTTAAAATAGAAAATAGTGTTTTAAATACGAAAAACAAAAGAAAACGAGTCGCTCAATGAAAATACAGAAGAATTTTGGGCAAATGTAGGTACATATTATAGCATAAAACGTGGTGATGGCTCATGCAATCGTGTTCTAATATATTTTTTCAACTGAATCAATAATAGGTCTATTACACACAAAAAAAACATGAGAGGTGTCAAGGTACACCTGGATGGAACGAAGTTCCTTTCGATTTAAGTATTGTTTTGTTGTACAGCGCCATTGTAGAAACTTGGAATGTCAAATATGATTTGAATTCAAATAATAAAGAATACTTTGTAAATAGAACATAATATATCATTTTAACAAATAATAATAGATGTCGCTACAAAAATGTACTCTGAATCACGCTGTTGAGATTCTTTGTAAAACATATAAGTAATCGACCTAATAACATGAATGTCGGTTCGGTTCGGGTTTATTCAGCCATCTCTGTAAAACTTTCTGAATCACGCAAGCGTGATTCAGAAAGTTGTACAGTACAGCGCCATCTCTGTAAAACTGTCTGAATCACTTCAAAAAGAGGTGTGGTCATTCTTAACATCAAAAAGTGTCGAAATTTTCCGTCTAGCCCTCTTTCACAACGCGCGATAAGGAACTTCGTTCCAAAAGTTAAAAAACACAAAAAACCCGACTGCTTATAAAACATGTGCGACATATTGAGGATAAGTTTTGTAAAATAGATGGAAGCTTAGACGCGGATATTGATAAATTTATTATAGAATTGAAAGACGAGTCTGATACAGAATCTGAGAGCAGTTTTGATGATTCATGTTCATCCGATAGTGATTATTTATCATTAGGCGTGCGTTTGGATAATTCGTATGCCAACCCAATTTAAAGCAATTAAATTTGTTGTTATTTTAATGTGAACCGAGAATGTGAACCGAGGAGTTAGGAGACTGTAGAATAATACATTATTTTATTTGAACGTGTATCATTTCTACTATAGTTCCTTTGGATCAACCTAGTAAATAATATTTATATACATCAGAATAAACATGAAATATTTCATGTTAGGGAATCGTACAAACTAAACATGACAACACATAGCTAAGGTTTAACCAACTTATAAATAACTGTGAACGGACTATATTCAAACATAATATGTATGGCACGAGTGCCTTCCGATTGTCTGATCAGGCTATTGGAGAGAAAAATCGGAAATCTATTCCCAGCCTTAGGAATTATCGCTTTGCGCCGCACCAATGTTGAGTCATTATTAACCGACTTCAAAAAAAGGAGGAGGTTCTCAATTCGACTGTATTTTTTTTATGTTTGTTACCTCGGAACTTTGGACTGGGTGAACCGATTTTGATGATTCTTGTTTTAATCGAAAGCTGGTGCTTGTCGTGTGGTCCCACATAAATTTGAGCGAGATTTGATAATGACATCCATGTCAAAAGCATATAAGTCTTTTTGCATTAAGTATTTGCGCGATAAATGGACGAATAACTCAATATTACGCCAACCGATTTCGATGATTCTTTTTTATTGGATGTACTTCATTTGAAGTCGGTTATTTTCTTGTTAAAATTTTAGATTATGACTGTATATACAATGTACGATTAACAAAATAAAACAAATATATTCACCACCTTTATTACTGAACTTTATTGTCAATAAAATAACATTGGACGGAGATTGTTGACAATATACAGGGTGTCCCAAAAGGTTACGTAGCTAGGAAGAGGGGTGATAGGGGTGGTCACAAGGGTCACCAGAAAAATAAAAAAAAAAATCCCCTCTGGGAATTAAAAGAATAAAAGGCATTTTTTTAAAAACTAAAAATTTTACACCTTTTGGGGCGACTTTGCTCCCGATGATCTACAAATATTGGTATAATTAAAAAAAAATGCTGTTATGTTATCGTCAATAACCCTTTTTCAAATTGAAACAAGAAAAACAATACATGTCTAAGCAATATTTCAAAGAAAATTAAGTTCTTGTCCAGTCAAGGACTTAGTAATTACGATTTCACTCAACTTCCTCCAAGTGTACTGAAAAAAAAAAGTACTATGCAACTCCGGCGAGTAACTTAAAAAGATAGGTAATTTTATTACAATTCCAAAATGGTATAACACTTACTTAAAAAATTCTTACTAGGATATGTAAAAATAATTTTCGGAAACAATACCCCTGCAGAACAAAACACCAATAAAACAATAGTCTCAAATTCGTACGCAAATACATTTTTAAATGTTTATTCTGTTTCTTAAAACTTAAAAAGATAGGTAATTTTATTGCAATGGTTTTAAATGAAACTCAAAAAAAAATGTAATTATTTATTTAAATAAAATGCTCGAAATGTCTACCATTAACATAAATACACGCCCTACATCGTTTTAAAAATGAGCGGGAGATATGGCGAGCAAATCTTCTATTGTTGATTGATTCCGCGGCCTCTGTGATCCTCGCCCTCAAGTCAGCCAAGTCAGTGATGGGTTTCCCATAAACTTTTTCTTTTATAGCACCCCAGTAAAAGAAGTCTATCGGGTTTAAATCCGGTGAACGAGCTGGCCACGCTATAGCACCGGCCCGTCCCATCCACCTACCAGGGTATTCTTCGTCTAGGAAATCCCTTACAGGACGTGCATAATGTGCTGGGCACCCATCAAGCTGGAACCACATATTCCTCATTGTTTCTAGCGGCACATCTTCCAATAGATTTGGTAATTCGTTTTGTAAGAAGTTTAAGTACGCCGCGCCAGTCAGTGCCTCAGGTAGCTCAAAGGGTCCTATTACTTTACCATTTAGTATTCCGGTCCACATGTTCACTTTAAAACGATATTGGGACCGATCTTCTCTAAGTAGGTGGGGATTTTCTACGTGCCACTCGTGTAAATTGTGTAGATTCATGTATCCGTCCTTTTTAAAAGTAGACTCGTCGGACCACAATATTTTATTAAAAAAATGAGGGTCCTCCCTATGCATACGCAACATCCTACGACAAAATGCCAGTCTCGCAGGATAATCGCGTGGTAACAGACCCTGTACGCGTTGCACGTGGTACGGGTGAAACTTCTCAGCTTTCAATATGCGATGAGCAGTACTTCTTGGTATACCTGTACTTGCTTCAATTGCCCGAACTGAAGTACTCGGATCGTCTGCGACGGCTTGAAATACTTCATCTTCGACATCGAACCGAGGTCTGCCTTCATTAACCGCTTGATGTGGAAATCGACCCTCAGACAATAGTCGGTGGATATTGACGAAAACACGGCTATCCGGGTGACGTGCGGCGTTCGGATATCTTTCTCGGTAGAGTCTTGCTGCAGCACCGGCATTACATCTACATTCGCCGTAAATGAGATGCATGTTCGCATATTCTTGCGCAGTGTACGTGGGTGGCATGGTGGTACAGTATCGTACACTTTAGTCCTTGAGAAAGCCGGGTCGTTGGAAGAAATCACAAACAATGTCCAAATCACAAAGAAATAATCAAGTCGAGAAAGCGAAGCAAAGTTGTTAGTACAAAATGAACACAAACGAATACAAAGGATGCGCAGTATGGAGATCGTAATGTACTGATTGACTACATACTATTGGACTAACCAGAGATGGCCTACCTACTTTTTCTCTTTCTTAAAGTATCTCCTGTCTCTCTCACTCACCAAACTTGTTTAAACTTGTTTTGTTTGGTTTCATTGTTATTGGTATGTTTTGTTCTGCAGGGGTATTGTTTCCGAAAATTATTTTTACATATCCTAGTAAGAATTTTTTAAGTAAGTGTTATACCATTTTGGAATTGTAATAAAATTACCTATCTTTTTAAGTTACTCGCCGGAGTTGCATAGTACTTTTTTTTTTCAGTACACTTGGAGGAAGTTGAGTGAAATCGTAATTACTAAGTCCTTGACTGGACAAGAACTTAATTTTCTTTGAAATATTGCTTAGACATGTATTGTTTTTCTTGTTTCAATTTGAAAAAGGGTTATTGACGATAACATAACAGCATTTTTTTTTTAATTATACCAATATTTGTAGATCATCGGGAGCAAAGTCGCCCCAAAAGGTGTAAAATTTTTAGTTTTTAAAAAAATGCCTTTTATTCTTTTAATTCCCAGAGGGGATTTTTTTTTTTATTTTTCTGGTGACCCTTGTGACCACCCCTATCACCCCTCTTCCTAGCTACGTAACCTTTTGGGACACCCTGTATAAGACATAAATAATATTGTACCTGTAGAACACAGAATACAGAGACAACTGTATTCAGTGCTGTAGAACTACAATTGTATAAAATTTCTGAAAATTATTAACACTATTCCAATATTGTTATGAGTGGACATAGCTTATCAATAAGGCGTCACGAACGCGTTTGTCAGGTTTAGAAGGTTTTATCATCAAATAATTAAATAATTATACATACCTACTGGTATTTACTTGAATTTTGTACTACTTCGAAAAATTCCATTTCAAAAAACAATTTAATCTCATGCAAGAAAATCAATAGATTCAATATCCCAATATTGCTAATAATTTTAAGAATCATTATTAAACTATAGTTTAGTCTGAAACATTAAGAATATCTTACTTTACGGTTTTGTCTATACAATTAAATATAGACTATTAAGTGGATCGGAGCTACCTAAATAAAGAGAATCTATGAAGTTTTATAACCAAGAGCAGATGACACCATCTTGAAACACTACAAATAGAATCCCGCAGACAGTATGAAATTATAAAATAGTAATAATTCAGTCATTTAATAAACATCATCTTTAGCTTTCCATTAAGACACATTTATGACGCTATTTATTGCTTTGTACAGTTCAATAAAAGTATACAATACCCATTGAAGTATTATTACTAGCGTATAGAACCGACACCGCGAACACCATGTATGTCCCAATGCATTGGCGCCACGTGGCTTCAATCTTCAATGGATTCGTTCCATTTTGAAAGGAGAACGGGGGCTCAATTTTGAATTCGAACCTCCCGGCGGGACGCACATTTTGTTCGAGATGTCTGTTCTATGACATTATACTTCAATGACAATACCTAGGTACATACATAAACCATAATTAAATTTGTTAACAAAGATAGGATAAGCCCGGTAAAACATACATATAAATAATTTTAATAGATCCTTATTTCTATAACACAATGTATAAACACATGTAGAAGACGTAAAATTAAAGTATGTATTTATCTTTAAGAATAAAAATTAAAGTATTTGCTACGCAAATTAGTGTTATAATTCCAACGACACAATAACAATTATAAACATTAGGCATTTTTACTAACACTACACGAAAACAAGTAATAATTTCATTTAAGTATGTCAAACTAAGACCAGAATTTGGACGGACAGAAAAAATATAAATCTACACTAAAATAACTTAACAAGACAAAACAATATAATTAATATTATCTTGTAATCAATAAATTCACAATAAACCAAAATTTAAAGACTTGTCAGTAAATAAGAAATGGTGTTTTATTTGTTGAACGACTATGATTCTGAATCACAGACGGGCTTTGCAGTTTACAGAATTTTTATGTAATTAAATTTCCCACATATTTGTATATTTCAAGTGATTAGAGTTGAGAAAGACTGAATATCTTATACGCATACGGCATATCCATTGAGTAGCTTAAAAGTAAGAACAAAATTTTCGAGAATATTTAGTTTTTACTGGTTAAGTAAAACTAAAAAACTATTGCAATGGTAAGCTTATCTAATTGATTAATACCTACTATAACTGACGGGCGAAGTAAGGCACATTCTCCAGGGGTAAAGGCACTATGGTTTCCAACCATAAATTAATAGTTTAAAGTCACAAGATCTGTAAGTATAAGCGTTAACACGCATTACGATTTATCGTAATCGTAGTGCGTATTAAACATGTGTTTTATTAAGGACTTCCAGACACCGCGAACACCATGTATGTCCCAATGCATTGGCGCCACGTGGCTTCAATCTTCAATGGATTCATTCCATTTTGAAAGGAGAACGGGGGCTCAATTTTGAAAATCAAACCTCCCGGGCCGGACACACATTTTGTTCAAGATGTCTGTTCTATGACATTATACTTCAATGGTATTAACAGGATGTCTTAAATAAAATACACATATTTTCTTTTTAAACTAACCTAAAGTTTATATTGAGGACCCTTTCATAGTAGAATATTAATTTCTTTTAATAGATAGATAAGCATACAAATTTCACTTCCAAGTTAAGTATTTATTGTAAAATATATTATATTTTTACTTACACCATAAATAAAATAAAAGAAATATCCTTGATATTATTGGACACAAAAATGAGAAAAGAAAATTAATGGTTAAGGAATGACACCTGGTGGGTTTGATTCAAAATACTTAAAACATCGTGTGGTATTTATAATACTTATAAATCTTATTTACTTGCACTTAAAACTATATTGCAACTAATATAATATCTTAACGTTTTTTATTGCATAAAATATACAACAAGCTCATAAAAATGTATAGAAAATGTTTTATTTTTATATTACAACACTTTGTGCTAGCCATGTATAAATTATACATGCATTATAAAGTGAATTTCTAGAACTTTGTTCCTGCAAAATATACATAGGAATGTATATTCATAAATTTTAATGTACATTAATTGTAATTACATACAATTAACAATTTATATGTTGAAATTTATAACGTTTTAATAAGGTCGAATATAATATGCTTAAGCATGTTTAACCATTGTTAATAATAATATATTGGAATACAAAATGTATTTATTTAGCTGCCTCCCTTACAATACAACATTTATAATGCCTAACAATAACTAATACTAAGTGTTGATTGCAGTATATACAAAAAACATTAACCAAGAGTTAATAACTTAGTTTTCAGATTTTATCAAGGCTGTTTCACACTAATATATTTTGTAGCATCGATGAAAGAATAAAATATTTTTGGAAAAAAATTGACTTTTGAGACCCGTTGCGTGACTTTGTTTGGATAAGAACATTAAGGTGTGTTAGTACTGTTGGTATTGCTTAGTAGTAAAGTTTACTGACGGTAATGGTATCCAAGAACCCTAAAATTTTATTCATTCTATCCGTAAAAGTGACCCCTTCCCTCTGCACAAAATTTTTACGCATTTTATATAATCTGTTTATATGTAAAATATAACTTGAAAAAAATACCCCATAATTACCATTTTACTTCCTTAGGTAAACCCTTGTTCAATGAGATTCTTACACCAATCCAATACTAAATCTACTTCTACCGGACGTAATATGTTATATTAATACTATACTATAATAATTTCTCATTATTCCTATTTAATAATTCAATCTCGCAACTATCTGATAATTTTTGTGCTTAAATTATCTAATAAAGTTTGGTCATCTCTGACTGTCCCAATCTAGTATTGGCCAATCAATAATAAGTCAAAATATTCACAACACACTGCTACAAAGAAGTATAATATCAGAGTCAGCATGTCAACAGCAAACTGCTTAGAACATTATAATAATGTTCAATTTCCCAAAATAATGGTTTAAAATACAACTGGAATAGCACAAATAATTTAAATTTGTGTTATCGCTCCATTTGAAATTATTGGCATTCATTACCTTTTTGCTGTCTGTACCAAGAAAACATTAAACTCAGCCTTGATAAAAACATTTCAAGAACATAGGTACCTAGCTTATATAATAAGCTCAAGCAAATGTTCTTTATAAAATACAACTAATTAAAGATAATCAGGATATAACTAGGTGGTATAAGATTCAGATATATAGTTCATACCTCGGTGCTATGTGTTTGTATACGCACTTTTTTCTGACTGCCATTTCTGTTTAATGGTGGTGAATGGCCTGAATATCCAGGGTTGTGGATTCCCAGGCCTCCAGGCTCGCCTTCTCTAGGCCTAGGCTTCTTCAGCGAGGATCTGAGAGGAGATCTGGTGATGGTACTGGCATCGGAGAGGCCAGTGAGAGTTGTTGCAGTGGTATTCATTGAAACTACACTGCCGTGTCCATTTGTGCTGTATGGCTTCCCTGATGCGTCAGTCATTGAGATGCCTGGAATAATGATGTTATATATTTAAAAAAAAAGAAATAAGGTCTGTATTTTATTTGGTTTTAAATAAATACACTTTTTTTGTATGTCTAACAGTACAGCTGCAGCGTGCGAATGAAGTGCGTCTATGTGGACAGTAGACCTTATTATCAAATATGTCCGTTGACGAAAAAAGTAAAATGGAAAAAGTATCACTGTGTAGAACGTAGAATTGACAATTTTTGTTAAACTGATGTATTGAATCTTTATCTATATCTTTATGATATCTTGAATTCATACGCTCATAAAAATCATATAATACATATTAAATTCCTATACCTCTCCCTTCCTTGAATCCAGGGTTGTTGATAGTGGTCCCCTCCGGAGCCCCCAGGGGGTTGGTGGGATCGCCCCCCTCCCGCCGCGAGAACAGAGCGTCGTACACCGACATAATGAACAACAGGGAGTTTATCACTATGCATACTATCTGGAAATTAGAAAAGCCATTTTTTACAACCTTAGAAGTGCATATTTATATTGTTATTATATTACAAGGCAGGGGGCTGTTGGCAGGGTACTGTGTATTTTGACTTAATTGTGAAATATCAAGTAAACCATCGTAATGTTTTCAATTTTGTGAGTTTCTGTTTTTTATTTCAGAAAGCTGTTAGTGAACTAATTGTTTTTATAATAAAGAGTTACAAAATATTAAGACATGTACAATATATTCTGCAGTAAGTAACAGTTTCTTATATTCTTACCTGAACATAGAAAGCTTCTCCTCGCGTAACTGAGAACCCTCTGTCATTGCCTTGGACAGCAAACAGACCTGCTGCTGCTATCGACAGCAACGCTGAAAGTATTGTAATTGTTTATGAATAAATAACATAAATAATAATACACACACACACACTCACACACATCCATACACTTGTACAGACATACACAAACAAATATACGTATGGCCTGCTTGGAAATACTGCCTAAGATTCAGAACACAGATTTCGTTACAAAACTAAATATCTGCCGCTTTCTTTTTGATATGTGTGGCTGTGGCTACAACCCATGAAAGGCCCACTACTGAGCACGGGTCTCATCCCTTGAGGCCTAGAGCATACTCCAACACGCTGCTCCAGTGCGGATTGGTGGAGGGGTTAGTGGCCAACCCAATTGACGGAAGTTTTCATACCGCCCGAGGGCCTCCGACATGGCTTAACGACTGTTAACTTACGAAAACGACCGAAACAATAAGCTGTCGGCTTAACGTGAGGGCACAAGCGGTCACCCATCCAGCTACCGACCGCGCCCGCTGTTGCTTATCTTTGTCGATCGCTTAGGATCGACACAAGCCGCCGGACTATGAGCGCTTTTTGATATATCCGGTTTTATTTATATAACTAGCCGACAACGAACAGATCAGCCACTTCAAGTTATCACCGTCGCGCATGGACAGCAGTAACACCGAAGGTATCAGCGATGCATTTTGGGCTCTGGCCCTAGAAACGAGAGCCTTGCATTATTTCATATCTTGTTGAAATCTCTCTTGCTTAACGGATGAATTGATATTTCTATTACGGTTGTTATCGTTCCATAGCAGTGATTAAGCTACTTTGGTGGCCTTCGAGCATATCCTATATATTCGAGCATATAATATACTATTAATTGTTTATAGTTTCTGCTATAGTTTCACGTAAAATGCTTGTTTTATAGACAATTTGGCATACTAACTCAATTTTACAGTTTTGGCTATTTGTGACTTTGTTGCACCGAAGGTGCGATATATTCTTCCCGACACTTCATTGATCACTAAACGCTCCATTGATCCGCACTAGACCACATGGCGTAACATGGCACTAGTATATTAGGCTCTTACCCTCTTTAATTACAACAGACTAGTGCACTATGTGGGCTGATATTGCGTTGAAGTGTTGAAGTCACGATAACATTAACTTATTATACTTAAATGTAATATTTATTACATATCTAATGGAATTGTAACTGGTATTTAATGTCGGGAGCAACTAATGGCAAGGGCAATAAACAACACTTCCTCATTGGGATAGCAACAATACATTTGACCTTTGTAATTGTGTATAAAACTATTATATTACTTTTGTAGTGATAACTTGAAATTACAAGTCTCTTTTTTCGGTAATAACTTTATCCAAAATCAATCTGGTGTTGTCACTCATTTATGGCACATCGAAATCCGATTTAAGTTTTTAATACTTGAGTTGAGACACTTTTATAGTTAAAGTTTTAAACTGTTTCTTTTTGTATGGCATCCCACAAGATATAATATTAGGCCCGCTAAGTTTTACATACAACTTACTTGCTAATAGCGCCAGCGCTAACTTCACCATGACTAGGTGAGTATATTTGAGACCAACTTTCTCCTTCGAAGAGATCATGGCGAGTTGCAGGATCGACAGGATACAGAAGACTCCGAGCACCGTTACGCCGACAACTCCCACCACACCGGCAATGTAGACTGCCGCTGTTGACAAGAGAATGTAGTTATTCTTGATTGTATTTGATAATTTCTGAATCTCGTATCCTCTATATATTGACACAGAAACGATAGAAGTGATATAAACACATTTTAGTCATGTTTTGGTTGTTTATGTACCTTAATAGGATAACAGAGGAAAAAATATTGCAAGCTTCAAGATATTGTCAATCAATCACATTTAACACTTAATTATTACTAAAATAACATCAAAAACATTCGGCAATAAAGCCGAGTCTGGTAATTCACTCATAATTAAATTAATGTAAATTACGCTAAATATTCAACAAAGCGGAGTGTAGCAGAAATGAACATAATTAATAATACGGAGTGATACCGGCACACCCAGGCAACCAGCTGAAATGCCAACTATGGGAGTGGCTTCTAGCGTGTTACATTTATCCTGACTAAATACTATAACGCACAGATCATTCTTTATCCATTAATACACTAGCTCTCTACCCGCGGCTTTGCCCACGTTTTCCAGATTTTTTTTACACATATAAGTTAATGCTTGACCACAATCCCACCTGCTGGTAAGTGGAGATGTGGTCAAGGTGGTGAGCACATTAACTTAGTAAAAGCCTATTCACTATTTTCTTGAAGACATCCACATCATAATACCTTACGAACCTACGGACCAGATCATGGTCTACCTCTTATGTTAAATTTCATTTTTTTTTAGTTTTTGCGTGACAGAGTAATACATATAATATCCATAAGTCCTCACTAACGACCTTGCAAAATATTATTAGCAGCATTTAACTTCTTTTTAACGACTTTAGAAGAGAATATTGGATTCCATGACTATTTATTTCTCTATCTCTTTCTCTTATTCTATATCTGGCTGCCAATTCTCATTTCGTAGAGATACATCTCTAACAGAGATATCTCTAAAAAACATGGCGGATCTCTAATTAAACCTAATTTCCTTATTCTCGGGATGTCACATTAGAGATATCTCTGAGCCTTTTCGTGCGACATGCAACGTATGGTCCGGAGCGTTCGAGATTGAAATGTCACGCGTTTTGACCAATCACGGCGTTGTAAAGCGTTCGGGATTGAAATGTTTGACCAATCACAGCGTCGTAAAGCGTCCTTTAGAGATATCTCTGAGCCTTTTCGTGCGACATGCAACGTATGGTCCGGAGCGTTCGAGATTGAAATGTCACGCGTTTTGACCAATCACGGCGTTGTAAAGCGTTCGGGATTGAAATGTCACACGTTTTGACCAATCACGGCGTTGTAAAGTGTTTATTTTATATGTCTAATGGTAATGTCGAAAGATAAAATGTCGAATGTGCTCCAGAATAACTTTTTTGGATACATTCGAGATTTTGCCGACATGTCTCGTCGAGATTTAAAGATTAGTGATATGTCTAACTTCGAGATTATCTCTACAAAATGGGAATTGGGGGCCTGCTCGGACATCTGATCTCTGTACTCAATTTAATGTCAATGGTACTCGCGAGTGTTTTGGTTGTGTCGGAAAGCCATTGATAAGTGGATAATTCACAGCCTCCTTTGGACCATTTATCATCAGTTTTTTCGCCTATTATTTAGAGTGGGAAATATTTTCATAAATTAATTGAACAACATTTTTTATAACATAATTCAGGACTTTTGTATTAAGCGAACTTGCGATTTCTATATAAATATTTTGGGACATGGCATCGTCGTTATCGTTATCTGCATTTGTCGGATCGTTTTTAGGTGAATTTGGTTGTTAAACAACTACAGCTACACTTGTACCCGTAACCCCCTATGCAACTATTGACCACAAAATTGTACCGTTTCGCAAAAATGCGTTAAAGGCACTTAGAGGTTTATCTATAAATTGATAAACGACTTTCTTACACTGCAGTGCCCTGTAGGTATGCTATTTGCTGAGCGAAACGTTAAGGGTTCGATGATCAATATAATTATATGCAGATTTTGCTCGATCTTAGGTGTTTGTAATTGATATTGTATACAAATTCACATCAACTGCAAATTAATTCTAATATGTGAGCAATAAATTATTTGGGTATTTATATTTTAATGTTTCATTGTTAATATTACAGATGTATAAAAAGTAGGTATTGAGACCCAAACAAGTTTTACTTACAGGAACATTTATCAACGTCGTACTACACTCTCACTTTTCACACAAGTTCACGGGCAAACTTAACTGCACTAAGATTAAGAAAGCAAACAAAACTCCATGGGCTCTAGTAATGTCTTACAGTACAAGAACAATTAAATAAATAATAGAAAAAATACGTGGAGCACCAAACGCAATATTTTTTTTTATACCTTAGTTTTCAAGGAACAGACCTGTTAACGCGCAAAAATAAACCTAATTTTGAGTGAAAATTATATATAACTAGAAAACAAACGCCCGCCCAAGTTAACAAGACAGACTGATACTGTCATAGCTCATGATTCTGATTCACGCAAACAAAACTTTCCTCTTACTCACTGTTTCACAAATGCGACCACATATCCTGCAGAGTAAAGCCCTTGCATACGCAATGGCCTGCATTTTGTTCGACAATGACATGAATATTGTATTTTTAATACAAAGATTTATTGATGCATAGATAAAAACTTACTAAGTTGTAACTCGTGCCTTGAATAGATCTATCATTTCGAAATATTTTTGACATGATAACGTCTATTAAAACGATGCCGGGTGCACGCACGAAAAAGCATGACTCATCTGTCACGTTCCGCGAGCGAGCGAACAACGGAGAAAGCGCCATCTATGAACATAACTATATACACAATTAAGTCAGAAAGGAACTTGCTGAAAAAATATTTTAGTTCAGGAGTTCTAGATGGCGTTGTAGTATAAAGATAAAAGTTTCTAATTATAACTTAATTTCCAGAGATAATATTATATTCGAGCACTACTTTATCAATGTTTTGTCATGACGTTGTCACGTTAAACTACCGTCCGTAAACCGACTTTACAGACAACCATTCTTTTTACTGAGCGTTTTCTGAGGTCTATTGATCAATGTTTAAACAAGCTAAAGTTTTGTGCATAAAAATAAATACTACGTGCGGAAAAATTTACTTTCCAATGATATCGATGGACATCGCAAAAATCGCACTATCTGCTTTAAAATTGATTTTCCAGTCTTGTGTAGTGCCTTTTGTACATCCGTGCGTGAAAAACGTGCGAGAAAATTTACTCTCCAACCTGCTATTAACTGAAACTAAAAAATTAATTTCTACTTTTTAAAGCCAAATTTTCTGTATGTTGATATTAGACTAAATTCACAATTTACGCGATTTTCCCACTAATTACAAAATGTAATGCGGTATTTACATATTCGGGTCGGGTTTCAAGGTTGGTGGTTACATGCTACAGGTCATTTGGTAAATGCGGTCACTTCTGTCATCTGCTAAACGAATGGTTTCTAGTTAAACCTTTTGTTTGTCTTGTCATGGATACTAGCTCGGTGGATATTATGACACTGTAAACGACACGGAGATATTGAGTAAATACATAAGTAAACGATCCTAGTGTTGACTGTTGAGTAAGGAATTTTGGCACTTGTCTGGATTAGACCGTAGTGTGGAAATGTTTTAGATGGCATATATGGGATGGGATGGGATGGCGTCTCTTTTTTCATATGTTCCCCTGGTTCAGAATGCTGAAAATTCTGATTTTTCATAGATAAACTGTGAAGATTAATGTCGTAATTCATATTTTTAACCGACTTCAACAAAAGGAGGATGTTCTCAATTCGACTGTATTTTTTTTATTATTTTTTTTATGTTTGTTACCTCAGAACTTTGGACTGGGTGAACCGATTATGATGATTTTTTTTAATCGAAAGTTGGTGCTTGTCGTGTGGTTCCACATAAATTTGAGCGAGATCTGCCATTGGCATCCATCTCAAAAACATATACATAGGTCTTAATGTGCGCGATAAATGGAAGAATAACTCAATATCACGCCAACCGATTTCGATGATTTTTTTATTGGATGTACTTCATTTGAAGTCGGTTATTTTTTTGTTAAAATTTTAGATTATTATGTCACAAAATGCTTTGTAGGTGCTAAATTCGACTAAAGTTACTTTCATGACGGCAATGATGACAGTAAAAATAGAAGCGGCTTGATTAAGGCCTAGGTAAGGGTAAATAAAGACGTGTAATCATATCTCTAGAGCTCTGAAAATCCCGCGTCAAGCTTAGTAGGGTACACTGTACAGTCATCTTACGCTCTTAGTACACCTACGCGTTCGTATGCGGCAGCGAAACGACGAAAAAACTGTAAGTTGTATGGCAACGTTTCGCATGTGTTATGTCTCGCTCTACTATATAGCTAGATGAAATAGTTGCGTCCTTGTCGGTATTGTTTCGCAAGTAACTGCGAAATGGCCGTTACACAGACGCAGCCGTTTCGCTAGTGTAGACATGGGTCGGTACGCGTTTTCGTAATACCGTAACTATGTATTGATATTGTCGCCGATAAAGGGTTTTAAAACTGTTTATTTTAATAACTATGTATTGAAAGGTTCACTCGGTTTATCTGGTATCATCGGTATTCTCATATTCTCGGTAAAGTCGGTATTAAGGATAAAGGGTTTTAAAACTGTTTATATTAATAACGATTTATTGAAATGTTACAACACAATACCCAAATTTTCCCAAACAAAGAAAGTTACAAATCAGCCCATGAATTAGAAATATATAAGAGGTTCGCAGAGCACTTGTCTTAGCACTTTTGTCTACAATTGTACCTGCGCAGACGATAGCCATTTTGGTTCAATGTATATACCGCGATTTATAGCCTAATTGGTAGCAACCCTGCCTGCGAAGCGAGGGGTTCCGGGTTCGATTCCCGGCCGGGGCAGATATTTATGTGACAGATAAATATTTGTACTGGGGTCATGGGTGTTGTAGTGATTTGTCGTCCATGCCACCCGCGATACAGGTAAAAACTCACAAAACATTAAAATTTTAATAAATTAAATATTCTGTGTAAAAACCTACTGCAGGGGTGAGGGGTATGAATGTGTGTAAGCGTTTTTTTTTTTATATACAATTTATTTGTAATTTAAAGTTTGTTAAAGTACAACATGTTTTTGTATTATTTTACTTTACCTACATATTTTTTTAATTTTATCATTTTTCATACCCGCAATAGAACACGCATAAATACTATAATAAATTGGTATCTATTTCTAATTTCTATATTTTTTAATATTAAAACCAACTTAAATAAGTCCTTGAGCTAATTACTATAGTTATTGAAATAGGAATAAAGGCGATATCCCGTTGCATTTAAAATATTAAAAAGCGTGTAAAAATATTATTCATTCACTGTTTGGTTTGGTTGCTGCTCAGTCTCGCTCTCTCCTCTTACTCCTCTACTCTCCTCTCGCTCTAACATAGGTGTCTTATTGTGTCACGTTCGTATTATTTCGGCAGCGCTTGAGTCTGTTCCTCGGGCGTAATCGGAATACCTGACCTCGCAATACCTTGTATTAACGAATAAATGGTTTCTCATAATACACAGTTTTTGTGGCAAAGGTTTATTGAAACTGTTTATAGTTTATACCACGTTTTCATACGTTACCGCGCATTGCGCAATACCTTGTATTCACGAATAAATGGTTTCTCTCAATAAACAGTTTTTGTAGCACGTGATATCGTATTTGTGGTATTATACAAATAAATGGTTTTTGAAACTATTTATAGTTTTTACCGCCCATGGCTAGCTAGTGGTGTTTCGCATCGCAAGGCGTCACCACGCGATCTGTCAGTGAGGACAAAATTTCGCACAATGGAAGCCGAAAATATTGAAATATTATTGAATTTGATTCAAAATTATCCCGAATTATATTTAGTTGGGCATGAAATACGTATAGAAACGATCTTCATGTGATTTAAGTTCTAAGCATAGCTTATTTTCTCCGAGTTTTCTTCGCTTCTGATTTATTTCATGCACCCAGATTCTACGCTTTCTCTTTAATACCGACGCCAGCAACAACAATTCTTCCTCTTCAGAATCTGAAAGCGACGACTGGACGACCCACGAAAGCTACAATGACATTTCCTTGCGAAAGAACTGCAGTGTAATAACGTTCCGCAGATGTTTCGCTACCGCAATTATTTCGCAAAGACTCGCAGCCGCATACGAACGCGTAGGTGTACTAAGAGCGTTAAGGTCGTAGCTGACTTATACGACACCGCTCCCATCCAACCGAAGTATGAGAATTCAAATATAAACTTAAAATCGTGCTCTGTAGGTACAACTATTGAGTGGCAAGGTTGCGGTTAGCTTGCTTCCGCGCGCGGGCTGCTAATTTTTGTTGTTACTGTAAAGTGCACCTACAGAGCACGATTTTAAGTTTATATTTGAATTCTCATACTTCGGTTGGATGGGAGCGGTGTCGTATAAGTCAGCTACGACCTTTAACCGTATTGGCTTCAATCCTACGCCAGATGGGTGTCATAAGAGGCGACTAAATCCGACTCGCTGGTGGTATTATATTGGTAATATTGATTTTAATAGTTCATTAATACCATTATATTATTATTTCTCCGTGGGATCCGCCTGGACAGCTACCACTTTCTTTCTTGAGCCGCCAAACGACTCGTCGTATTCTGGCTAGGGGCTTGAGAGCCAAGTCTTTCTTTCTTTTCCTTAACTCTTTCTTGGCCGGCAACGGATCGTCAGCTCGTTTGTATTTATAGATGGAGATAGATTGCTATCTCCATCCTCTATTTCCATTATAAGAAACCGTAATTAGTAACTTAGGAACTAGTAGGCCCCCAATGTAGTGAATGATAAGTTATTATATAATACAAATAGTACGTGATCTAGAACGTGATATACCACAATACTTCGAAATACCGTACTTCAAGTTCAGTGGCACTGAGCTATTCGTGCGTCAAGCCTATAACAGTTATTTCAATCTGTTGCCGTTGAAAATAATAATACATGATCACAAATCATTAAAAGCCGAAATGTCACGTACCCTTCGCAATCATGACTTGTAAAATGAGGTGAAAAAATTACAGTACAAATATTTCGAATGCCTTAATCTTGTTTTTGCGTTGGTAGACGTAGATAATAAAAACCTTTAGCATTCGCGATCTTATTTATAATATAACTCTCGAGCCTCGGCTTACTTTTTCCGGTGAATCCGGTGATGCCTTTGGTGTTAAGTCTATGAGCGATAGTGACCATTTTAACATCAGGTGAGCATCTTCAGATTGTCAGCTAGGTGAGCTAGGTATTTACATTAAAAAATCTACGTTGGTCATTGTGGTCCTGTCTGCTGAGCAAGAAATACCTGCTTCAATTCCTTTTTGTTGCAAAGATTTACATGACATAAATTAATCTTTACTCTTGGATACTGTATGCATGTGATATTTTATATAATATGTAAACCGTACACATACCACTCGACAACGGTGAGATTATTTATTGTAATTCATTCTAAATAAGGTCTTCGTTAGATGAATCACAGAAATAACTGCAGTGACCTTACAAAGTTAAGATGCACGGTTATTTACGCTAACAACAAAAAATCCCATGAACCCACTAAACCGTATGCAGACAATAGCGTCATAAAAACCTCACGACAATAGCGTGACATTGGAACTGCATCCATTTGTATCTAATAGCCACTGTTTTTCCATTACATGATGCAGCGTCGTAAGATAATTGTTTTATTGGTTAACTAGCATGCCGGTTTTGCATTGTCCGTTCTATTTGTAGAAATGATTGTGGCTAACATCCTTAGACAACCGTTACTATTATGTAATATTGTTTCAGGTTTTGCTGACAAAAAAATAACCGATTAACAATGCAGGTTCCAGTGTCGATCTACCTGAGTCCTGTTAAGAAACTCATTAGTTTAATATCAGCCAGCTTTAAAACTCGCACAACATAAATAGCAAAATCTGTTTTTGACCAAAGCCATGAATGAGACATCCTCAGAAAATAATATAACTCGTACAAAATAAACAACAAACTCCTTTTTAAACAAAAATATTTTAAAATATTATCAGAACTTAAGCGTAAGTTTTTAGCTAACAAAAGCATTGCATACCGAACTTCGTACAATACCTTCCACCTACACGCATATTTGCATTTGTTATTCGCTATTGACATCTTCGCTCGCGGTCATCGACTTAATGATTAAGCTATACAGAATTTTGTGAATGACCTCTACATAACAAGTAAGTATTATTTATAACCTTGTATCATTTACTGAATTCTATCTACATGATAATCCTCCATACACTGTAATTTGTATGTTTGTTGCTCAATCCCGCAAAAACTACTGAACGGATCTCGATATAATATGGCACAAAGATACTTCATAACTAAGATTGCCTCATAGAATTATTTTCAGAAAACTATTATGAAATTCACTTAGTCGATTATGCGTTCCAAGAATAATAACTTGTCAGATTAACTGTGATGGCTTGTCTCTTCATTAGGCACTAGTGCTGCCGTCCTAACGAAGAGTGCAATAAGTCAAGTTTTTGGGCAAATTGACTTAAGACCATATGGGTTAGAACGGCAGAGTGGCCTGGCGACAGCGTGTGCTATTACGCAAAAAAATCTGTATGGGAAAAGTCGAAAATCAAAATGTGCCTAATGCATTTTTTATTTGTCTCAAACCATTTTTGCTTTATTGCCTTTAAATGAAACCAGTTTGGGGCACATCGGTTGTATGATTTCAGAATCTATACAGGTCATCCGTACAAACATTGGTACTACTCTATAATCTAGACAGGAGACAAAAATTCAAACCATCTTATGGTCACAGCTTAGCTACCATTCGAGCTCATGATATCTAAACCGATAAACGTTAATAAAGGTAGTGTTTCAGTGAACAATGATATACGCGTGCATTTATAAGGAAGCACTCATCAACTCTAACTACCGGATGATGAAAATAGTCGGTACTAATATCAAAAAATCGAGTTAATGATGTTACATATCATATTCCACTATTCAACGCCCAGTTAGTAGTGAATAGTGATATAAAGTTTCGAGTGGTCCCGGATTCGACTCCCGAAAGAAAGAAAGAACGAGGCTCAACTTCTGTTAATAAACTGAAGTAAATTAAACTAGGTAAGGTACTTGATAAGACATTTCAAATTAATTATACTAGCAAAGAAAACTCCGGAAGAGCAATTTCACGTCAGTAAAGTCACCAATCCAGTATGCTAATCGATTTCCTCTCTGGTAATAAGTACTAAGGCCAGTCTACTGACTTACAGTAGTAAATACTGCTCAATCTAAAACCAGTCCTATATACTGTAGTTATCGTGAAGAAGAAAATAATGCTCGTTCGGTAAAGGACATGTGAAAGTACTATTTACATACAACATTGGTTTAGACTTTAGTACAAAATAACATTTCTTAGGAGCGTATCGAGGTTCAAGAATGCATAAATCAAGTCACTTGACAAGTTTTTGTATATTTTAACGTCTAACAACAAATCTACTTAATAAAATTCTAACACTGACTGATAGACAGACCAAGAACTTACTTTTAACGACGCTGAGATTTAAGTAAGGATTTACAAAGTGGGGTGCATTTTAGTGGGTGAGATTGAAATAGCGTGTCAAAGCTTGTACAGTTTTAATAAGTACACTTAAACATTTATTGAATTTCTGCCAATTCTATTATAAAATATATAATTCCATAAATTTATGAAATACCAAATACATATCAACATTTGGACAAAAGCAAAACCGTAACAGAGGTTGACCACTTCAGAATACTGTCGAAATTATTTAACATGACATCACATTAAATTAGTAAACAATCATACTTTATCACAAGATCAATAAAACTATATTTCCTTATAGTAATGTAGATAATCATCATTATAGTTGGTACTATATTACATTTCAACATGCTAGTTCACCAAACATCTGAGTCACCGGTCTCGTATAGGTATTGCAATCAACGTGCAACGCATACTAATTTAAAAAATATTGTTTTAAACCACAGGTGTTCATCAGATTATTGATAAGTTATTAAGCCATAAGAAACCTTTTTTTGCTTTGAAAGTTTGCCTCAAAATTGGTCTTGTGCAAATAAACATCAAACCATAAAACTTATAAAAATATCATTCAATCTACATAAAAGTCCGTCTGGTATTGGATTGAATATTAAAGCTTATTTTAACTGCAATAAAAAGTTAAAACGAATAGATATCACAAAATGATAATAATAAACACAACACTATAGTATAAATTTAAAAATTAAAAACAAAACTCGCTTGCTGTAAAAAAAAACTGTCATGATATTCCTTTTTGAAATCCTTATGGTGACCTCAAATTTGATCTGAGTTTGAAAATTGATACCCAAATTGCATTATTCGATTTATTTTTATTTAATCTAACGATATCTTAATTATATAAATCCGTTCAGCGGTTTGGAAGATACGAGGTAATAAAGAATATTACACACATACATACAAACATACAAGATACGCGCGAAAGACATAACCCTTCCTTGGCAGTCGGGTAATAATAATTTTGGGTCTTCGAGCCAGTTTTGCGCCACCTAAGGATATAGAGGACGCTCTTCGTAGTTTGCAGGTGCTAATAACGGTAGACTAACGATCAACAAATGCATAAGGATGATATGAAGACAATGGACGCATATACATTGCATTGTGTACTTTTAAGCTGCAACGATGACAATGAAATTGTTTTAGCATTACGTGGAGGGATTCGTGCATGAGCTGCTTAGCTTCGACAAATATTAGTTGCAAGCCTGTCACTTGCCAGAGGAAAAATACCTTCAAGAAACGAAGAATTAGGCGAATTAAAGAAAATACAGGTAGGTTACAGATATTGTAATGATATTTACGTGGAAGGTAGTTACCGTCAAGATCATTATTTAATTAATTCGAAGTAACATCACACATAATACACTGGTATTTAACTCACTCAGTGGTAAGATACCCCTTACAGACCAGAGGCAAAACTATGTAGATATACACCGTTATTCTTAGTATATGCGAAAGCTGAATGTATTTTGACCAGAATCAGTTGCTGAATCGATCGCAATAATTTTTACACCATGTTATATTTTGTCCTAAAAATATTTTTAAAATGTTACAGGTTGGATACCAATGCAAAACATCGTTATTATCGACCATCTTAAGCCTTGGTGGATAGTTTCAACTTTGTTGGTTATAATAACAACAAAATAAGATTTCACATAAACATATGGCATGGGAGAACTACTACTAACATCTCAATTTTGTTAACTTATACATAAACTGTTATTCGGTTGCGTTGACAACCGAGATTGATTAAGATTGTCACACAGAGTACTTAATCACTATGGATTGTCAAGTCTGGCGTTTTGCTTGCGCTCTCTTAATAAAATTATTATCGTGTCGTAAAAAATTTGGAAAATGAGTTTTCAATACAGTAATGAGCAGTACACAGAAATGGTACTCGAAGTGGTGTAAGGTGATAATGTGTCCATGGCAGTGCGACGGTACGAGGAGCAATTTGGTGTAAGAGTGTCGTAGAACACCATGCTTTCCGGCACACAACGCTTAAGGGACTACGGGTAGTTCCTGCCTCCTATCGCCGTTAATCGAGGTGTGAATCGCATTCCGACGGCAGTACAACAAGGGATTTTGGACTACATAGCCGACAATCCCGAGAGCAGCACAACACATGTGCTTGTTTGTGCATAACGCAAAATGGGGGACACTGAACAATTATGTATGACTTGTGTGAATGATTCACTATGAAAAATTATTAAATACATTATTGTAAATAATGGGGATTAATATAAACACGTCAAAATGGTTGACAGTTAACTGCGGCGGTCGCGAATTGACGCGGGCCGCACGCTCGGTGACCATGTTTATGCGGGGACAATGGAGAAACACAACAAGCTTGTAACTTTGTGAGTTTTCAAGATACACCTTTGAAAATTTTTATGTAGATTATTTAGGCGAAAATATTTGACACGTGTATAGGTTTTTCTATCAAGAAAGAATAACGTTGTAGATACAGTCCAATTCAGCTACACTCAACCAGCAGCCCGCGGGCCGCATGCTAGCTGCATTTATGGTTGGCCTTTCTGGCCCTTCTTTTGAGTTTTGGTTGTTGGTGGTGGAAATTTTATGCCATGAACTATTAATCAAACTGAGCATTTACTACATCCTCAATTATTTGTAAAGTTAGTATTAGCTTAGTAGCCCTGGTAACGTAACCTGCCTGATTCTAAATGAAGATTTTAGCTCAATGGAACAATGTGGCATTACCAATAACATTTCATCGAGGCAGTAGCAGTAGGTAGTGACTCGCCTTAGAGGGGTCATAAGCACGATCTGTACGTCAGGACACAACTTACCACAGTATTAGGATTTAGAATCGGTCCATTATTACCTCTCAACATAAGAACCAACAATCCATTCTATTCACTTCGCAATGAACAAGTCCTAGAAGTGATTTAACGATACCTGCGACAGTAATTCACGTCTGGTGCGCACGAACCTCCCATTGTATTCCGATTAATCTTTGAAAGTCGTTCTCGACTTGGCTTTATTGCAGAGGCAAATTATGTACGTCATTGACAATGTTGGTCATTTAAATGCGCACTTATAGATGAAGAATACTCATGTGCACAAGTTTATAATATTGAAGTAATAACAAGGAGATACGATTCACTTTTATCCATAATTTTAGAAGAAAATCGTTGTCAATATCAGAAAATACATAACTGTGAAACAATAAACTTGAAACTGTCAATACCTGGGAATTAGATCGTGATTATTGCATTGAGGAGCATCTGTCTGAAGCATATTTATAAAATTAATAGGGCAGAAGCTTTCCTTTGAATTGTTCCAGATGCGTCATGGCATGGTGGCATGCAAAACATACATTATGATGGTACGATTGTATTCAATGAGTGTATCACTTTACATCCTATTTTCTAGTTCAACCTAGGGCTAAATGAAAATGTCCCAGGCAAATAGGCTAACAAAAGTACTAAAACTAAGCCTTAATAAGTTACTTGTCAAATTAAAACGATCTAACAAAAGCATTAGAAGGTAATAGAAACATTAGAAGGTGTGACCCCATCTCAGACGGACCATACAAATGTGCTATCACATATCAACACAAAGCTTAGACGATTAATAGAGGTGCAATTAAGACGATTAAATCTAAACGCTCAGGTTAAAGTTGAGACGAGACGAATTCCCAACGGCATTGTAAGACGTGCTCTAAATACTGAGTGTATTGTGAGAAAACTGGCGCGTGCGATCTGACCGCGAATACTCACGACATTGCTTCGTGACCGCTTTCAAATTGCACGTCTGTCTTAAATCTATGTAATGAAACTGTAGTTTGTGCACCGAATTAACTTTAATGTTGTTTAAAGTTTTCATTACTATATCAATTCTCCTTCTCTTTATTCTTTCTTTCTTTTTCTTCTCTCTTGGATAGCAACGCATCAGTGATACCTTTGGTGTTGCTGATGTTCGTGGGCGACAATAGCCACTTACCATCAGGTGGATCAACTCGTTTGTCGGCTATTTCCATAAAAAATCGATTACAGCAAGTTTTTTATAATACGCGTTAAAATCGGCATTGTGGACATGACGGTAATCAAAAATATTACATTTTGTTTTTAGTAGATGTGAAAAGGTTACAACTCACTTTATTTATTTATTTATTGATCACTAACATACTGTACACTAACATTCTTTTCACGGCATTATCCCAGTTACACACATTCTGAGCGCCAGTACAATAATAAGTGACGTCTGCATTCAAAGCAACATCATTATTGTTATTGATTAGGTTACTTTATTTATTTTCAGTGTTGTCCTTATGTAAATGTGCCGTGTAGGTGATCCTAAGATAATTTTTAATCTATTCAGACTAATCGAAATCGGATTTCTTACACTCATACAATTTTGAATTTAAACAGTGACTTAGAAATAAACTCACTATTAATTTCCCTTTTGCAGTAGGTACGTAATATTAAAATTTAAAAACATGGAAACATTCTAGTGATTCTAGGCACCTACAATGTTTTTAGAAGATATTATCCTTACGTTTGCCTTGCAGTATGTATATTAAAATTCCATCGCGATATCGTGGTGTTAAAGTATCTAAGTAATTAGTGGAGCCGAGAAAACTAGCAGATGATGTAACAGTTTTTAATGAGGTAAATCCTTACTTGGTAATTACGGGATGTCTCTACGATAAGCTGACAACATGAACCACGATAAAATTAAATATGATAACTTCATAGCTACGAAGGAGGACTTCCTAGGGTCTCAGCATACTTGTTATTCTATATTATTATAGAAATAATTTACAACGCAATGTAGAGGCCACGCGCAATGTAGAGTTCCGAGTTGTAAGTTTAACGACAATTTTAACTACTTATACTAACATAGCCGTGATAGTTACTTATAAATTCATCATACAACCTATTTTTTCACTTGTCCAACTCAAACCGTATAGCCGGCAGGGGGACTCTACACTACACTACACTTGACTCTATACAAAATTAGCACTTTTACACTTTAAAGCCAAATATTTCGCAAACGGACCCCTAATTCTAAAAACGGTCTTAGAAGACCCATAATATTTTTGGAAGACCTTTTCAACGATACCCCATACTATAGGGTACGCGACGGATAAAAAATTCATCCTCACGTTACCTGTAGGGTACCTTCCCTACACGACGACGAAAAAAGAGGGGTAGCATAAGTTTGACGTGTGAGACGTGTCTGTGTATCTGTATTTCTGTCTGTGGCATCGTAACGGATGAACCGATATTGATGTAGTTTTTTTTGTTTGAAAGGTGACTTAATCGAGTGTACTCAGCTGTGTTTAGTGTTGATAAAACTATCGGGGGGTTTTTAAATTTTAATTTAAGATTATTAAATTACAAAATACGATAAAAAGATGTTTACCAAAAACTTGGATTGGAAAATCGAATTTTTTGTCCTAATAAGTACCTATTCAATAAGTCGACATTGTTACGTAATCAGAAGCCAAGCGTGTGGTGAGAATTGTGAGGAAAGTGTTAGGTTCCTAACGAGATAACAAACACTTTGTGAAGGCTGTGTTTGTTTGTTGTTGGTGCAAGTGTCGCCAGTCAATGCAATATACGTTCTTACAATATTAGAGAATACGTAACCCTGAGAAATAACCACTATTCTTGTCTTAGTTCACGGCACTGGATGTTCAGTGGGTAAACCCAAGCAATTTCATTTCGGTCCCTATTGTTAATTTCTCTGTAGCAGTGCTCTTCGGGAGACAATTCGACCCATAGTTATATTACTCATATTACCCATAAAAATTAATTTTAAAATAATTTATAGTATAATAGAAATTAATCAAAATCGGAAGCTATAACGTAAAAAAAGTAACAAATTAAAATTAAAGTACACTGACGATATCTATATTGAATTTCGTCTTTGTTTCGGGGGAAAGTTGACATTAATGTTAATTGCGAGGGGAAAGTGACACTTACGGCCGGTCTCAATATTATACTGTCAGTCGAACTCTGGTACATACCAGGGATAAAAAGTAAAGATTTATCTGCCATTAACTGCCGTCTCTAAAATCAAAAGTATGCAAACAGAAGTCAACTCATCGGTAGATAACATTTCAGTGACATTTCTGTCTCTGATTTTTACGACCCTCTGAAAATTTCGTTTTTGCATAACAATAATATTTTTTATACTTTTATACTTTTTTATACTTTTTATTATAAAAAGGAACTCAGTGTTTGTGATTATAAACTTATTTCATTTTAATATTAAAATGATAGTTTGTTCCAAATGTGCTGTAAATTTTGCAGATGAAGTTAATAAAATAATAATAACTGTAACCTCGAACAATGCTTCACTAGTAACAAAACGCAGCATTTGAAGTTTGGTACTGATAGGTATCCAGACTGATGACGGTGACATATTATTGTCATTTGACATTCGTTTGTGTCGCTTGGTTACCCAAAATACAAACAACGTATGTGTTCTCATAATTTTAGTAATATTAATTAGTTTTATGAATAAATGAAACACATTGCTCAACAATTACCGTGAGTATAGACTTTATTTTTTATCAAAATTAAATATATCGTATTATTATGTTTCGCAAACACAAATTGTTGCCAAATATACTAAAAGCAAATTTCTTTTCAGATGAAGTCCAGACCCCTCAAAAGATGATGTGCCTTTCTTTTTAAGGCCAATTTAGCTATTGATGTAGCAGGGACACACTATTATTTCTGAAAAGGCAAAATGTTTTTGTTACAATGGTGGAGAAACTCCAAAGAAAATTCTTAAGATGGCTTTACCATAGGCAGTACTAATACTTCGTTGGTTATCCCTATTTGTATCCAAGTTTATTTGTACTTGGGATGACAGGTTACGATTCCCTCGAAGTTTGACGATACATGGCTCTACTGAACTATTTTTTGAGCTAATTAGAGGTAGTATCTCTAACCCCTCAGTGCTGGAACAAGTTTTATTGTATGTACCGGACAATTATACTCACGCACGTCGACGAAGGTTGTTAGCAGTACCAAGATGTAATTTGCAGTTGGTGAGAGAATCACCCTTGGTTCGTGCAGTAACTTTGCTCAATGGGATCCTGGCTTGGAACCCAGATCAGGACATATTTTACTCGACATCTGATGTAATTCGCAGAACGACCATAGATTATTTACAACGTGTAAATTGTAAACGCTGTTAAGTTGTAATGAACCTGTTATCTTTACATTTATAGGGAAATAAATAAATAATTTCAAAATATATTTTACTTAAAAAAAGCTTTGTGTTCTTGTTTTATTAAAATACCTACTTACCTAGAACTTTAAAGAAAGAAATTTTCCACAATTCTCATTCAATGCCGTTTTGTTTAATCTAAATCTAGGTACCTACTTATAAACAAATTTGGATTCAGACAATACAGTCATTATATTTTTACGAGGATAATTTCGGCGATCTTGGTATTAAAAAAGGCGAAATCAAATTCACAGGCTTCACACCATTCAATATCACTCATCACTGATTAATAAATCCATGATTCTTTGATATTTTTTTACACTACGAGAAATCTACAAATTATCCGTCGAAATCGAGTGATATGAAAAATTCCGACAGTTGGTAACTTTTAATACCGACAGGTATCTGTCAAAGCGTTATTGAGACACAAGTTTTCATTTTTGTATAGACCAACATACTCTCCGGTATGAGTAGGCCCTCCGAACGGTAGATCGATGCCGTCGGTAGATATGTTCTATCCACCGAAGGTTATTGAGACGCAAAAATTGACAGATATGACAGATAACATACTAACGTTTGCCCTATCTACAGTTTGTTGTACTGACAGTATATTATTGAGACCGGCCGTTAATGTGTGAACAAACGTTCATTTTTATTGGACATAAATAATATTTATTATAATTACGTATTATTTACTTTTTCTTTATATTATAATTTACTTTTTAGGCTTCCGAAGAAAAATCGGAACCCTTATAGTTTGGTCATGTCCGTTCGTCCTTTAGTCTGTCTGTCCGTCCGTCTACTAGATAAATGAAGCGATTCTATTGGTTTTCAAAAACACATTCCTCGCTACGCATCTCTGGCGGAAACACACTCTAAGGGCACCTCCTGAAAGAGGTACAGAGAGGTGAAGAGGTCCGACTTAGCAGTATCAAACGACTCGGTTGCAACTTGCAACCAACCTTTTTATTCTAACTGTAATAGTTATTAACAATTACTACAAACTATTTCAGTTGTTAAGGCGTTGCTTAGCGGAAATCTAGAGTCATTAACTTTTCACGACATAACACGTTAATTCACAAATAAAAAAGCTCTTTACAAAAAAAATCTAAATTGATTAAATTAACGCACAATGTAACCAACTCGGGAAAGTTTCAATAACTTACCTAGTACCTACCTAGTTTATACAACAAAAACCTATTTAAATTACAACAATAGCCAGTTGTGGCTACAAGGTCCGAACTAGTGACCCCTCACATTCTATGCCGTACTACTGAGAGATTAACCATTTTTTATTCAGTATCCGCTACTCACGTTTCTGGAGTCAATGCTCTGAGGTACGGCCGAGACGAGGTCGCCAGTTCAAATTTTGCATCCGTAGGCGTTCCAGGTTCATTTTATATTTTTGTTACAATACCATACAAATATTCCTTGTACTCGTATTACTAATATTTTTATAATTAGAAGTGTATAATAGTGTGTGGCGAATGCACGCCAGATCTGAACGCACCATAAGATTAAATACTGGGTAAATTCTTTTCTAACTCCGTCCTCCATTCACGGTCACTATCAACTGGCAAGATAATAGGTAAACAATAATATCAATAATCTTTTTTTGCCAAAGTAGTCGGCAAGTGAAGTAAACAGATGACCCACTTGATGGTAATTTGTCACCGTGACCCATACAGTGGCGTGCCTAGGCCATCAGAACAAAGTAAGCCCAGTTGTGTCGTAAAACCCAGGATCTCTGGATCCTTTTCCCGACAACACAAAACACTCCATTTCATACGTATAATATTTACCAACAAATAATATGAGTGTTAACAGCAGGCGAGTGATTATAGTAAAGCAATGATAGTAAGCCGGCCTTTTCGGCTTGTATGGCTGTACCGTCACTGGACCCATGCGTGGTTAGGCAAAAAAAGAAGAGGGATACCATTGAAGTTTTCTAAATAACTAACTTTCTCGTAAAGCACTATCACTATCATATGACAATATGTCATAGAACAGACATCTCGAACAAAATGCGTGTCCGTGTGTCCCGCCCGGGAGGTTCGATTTTCAAAATTGAGCCCCCGTTCTCCTTTCAAAATCGAACGAATCCATTGAATATTGAAGCCACGTGGCGCCAATGCATTGGGACATACATGATGTTCGCGACATTATACTATGTTCTTAAGTTACACTAACAATGTTAAGTATAGTTTGATAGATAGATAATCTAGCAATGAACTAGCTAGTTAATAGCTAACCTCGTATGAAACTATTGGCCAGCAACAGGTGAACCTTATAAATTGGAGTCATTAATCACGCCAACCGGACTTACGTACGATGTACTTACCTTCGATGGATAGTTCTTTACGAGAAAGTTAGTTATTTAGAAAAGAAATACATTATTAAAATACTGTAACGTTATAAGGAATGCATTAATGATAACGCTAGAATGCTAAGATCCGTAGATGGAATAGTGTCAGGCAATTGAGAGTTAAAAAAAATATCACTAATATACCCAGTGAGAATATACTTCATTAGAACTTCATTAGAACTAGCAGCATTTAATTCTCACATCGTATCAGTAAAGTAAATAATTTGTGCAAATTTTACCTCAATCGGGCAAATCATTTAAAAGTTATACGGCCAATTTATCAATTATCAAATTATCTCTTATCATAATACTTGATACTGTGACCTATTATTTTCTCAAGCCAACTTCTCTTTATTCTCCTGCATTCCTTCCAAAAACAATCGCGAAATGTCTACCTCTATGTGTCTTACAATTAGTTGGAGTGTCGTAGAGCCAGAGCTAAAGATCTCATTCTCATTCCTCGCTTCCTTCCTAGCGAGTAACGCAACATTAATTCCTTTTATGATAAGAATTTCCATGGGCGGTGATAACCACTTGCCATCAAGTGACGTCTGCTTGACGGCTGTTTATACATAAAAAGGAATATCGATTACGAAAACACTGACCAAAACTGGCTACTCGCCAGGAATGACTGAAGAAACAAACGGTGTCAAAGATAATATAATACGAGTAGATCATATTTTCTCAAAGCCTGGACACAATGAGCGCTTGCCTTCTCCTCTATTGTAAATAAAATAGAATAACGACTTATGATTCCTGTCCAACTATAGTTATACATTAGAACATTGAATTGAATTGATTTTCAATCAATCTTGGCAACAGAATATCTTCCAATAAATAAACCAAGAGCTAAATAGTCTCTTTGATCCAGATTTCAATTCAATCACGAAGAGAGCTGTAAGTAATGACCGCGTCATCGGCAAATGAAATAAAAATCTTCCTTGCTGTGTAAAAACATTCAATAGCTTATTAAGAACTATTGGGTTCAATAAAGGGCCTGCAAACAGTTGTAAATGAGCATGAATTCCACATGTCTTCCATTTTCATTATTTCGTAACTCCTGTTTGAAAGGTCAAATCTGATTCATTTAGGTAGAATTCGAATTTTGAATAATTTGAATACTTACTGTATTTCCGCAGTCTTCAGAACTAACTTAATTAAGACGCGGAAAAGACTATCAATTGCATTTAGCTTAGCATGACACTGAATTCAGGTATGATTTGATACCATTTAAAACGTATTCACGTTTATAAATCAAACAAGTAATCTTTCATTTAGCACCTTTGCCGTGCGTATTCAGTCGTGGTAAATCGTTTATGACTTAAATTTTTCAGATAAATTGAGTTGTCACTCGGAGCTCGGTTTCAATATAGAGACAAAATAGAACTATTTTTAAGACAATTTCTAGACGATCCCGCATAAAGCTTAGGATGCCAGGTTCGATTTCTGGATTAGGCAAACATTTGTGTAAAAGTAAAAACTTGTCCTCAGATCATACAGATTCATTCTCACCGCTACACAAAAACACAAAAAAACACCCTGTTATTTTAATTCAGTTAATTATTGCAACTTGCAACCTATTTAACTACTTCCATTTAACCGGTAGATCTGAAAGGATGGTACCTATATGTTTATCATCTCAAGAGAAGAGTTAGTTTTTTTATAAACAAATAAAAACTCATTTTAACAGAAGTTTACCTTTGGTTTAAATAGATAACTATGAATATTTATTAGATGCTGTTAAAACTAAATTAACCGAAGGATTCAGGAAGTATAACAGAGACATTGTCCTGGATATTCTTTGTCGTTGTTTGTTAAATCGATATTGGACTTACATTTTGAATGGTGTCCTTCACCTTAGAAGGTATAAACTATAAATTATACGTGGAATGAACCTGCTATAAAATATGAAGTATCATCAAACATCAACACAGGTACCTACTACATACATACTAGAAAATGTCGAGATATAGTTCATGACCAAGATGTATGGTTTATAAAACGAGTTAGGCTTTGTAGAATTCCATGAGATCTGATAACGGTTTAACTGTGAGAATGTTATAATCTTGTTAGTCTTGGCAACCTATCTTGAATGAATGTCTTTATGCCCGAACTAACAATTACATTACGAAGGCGCAGACCTGTTAAATAGGTTAATCGACCCTTAAAATCGACTAACCCCGAAACTCCAAATGGGGGCAAACGAAGGGAAACGACGCAGGTTCAAAAAACTTATAATTTGGCAGGTACATCCGAAGAAGTGTAGTGTATTGTATACAATGTATAACTACTTGTAAATACTGTATTACTGACTCAATACTTTCAAATTCAAACTCATTTTAGCCCTATCCTAATAGTTTGGTTAAGTATCTAGCTCCGAAAGAAAATATTTTATTTTATGTTTTTACAGAAACTCGGTGCAATGCAGATAATTATGTTCAATGACAACGGAGGTGGATATTTAAACTTAAATAATAATCTACGTAACAAGAACAAGGCTTACTTCTTTTATTCACGAATAATATGTAATACCTACATACAATAATTATTATCGTAATTTACAAGTTCTTTGAAGTTAAAAACGTCTCAAGGCGATTCTAAAACGTTATTATAACATTTAGCTCTAAACAATGCCTTTCATCTTTCAAACATTAGCTTTATTTGTTACATATTTGCAAATACTTTTTATTTTTGTATATAGGTGCTATTTAAAAAAAACTAACGTTCCTACGTGTTTTACGACCGTAATATTATATCTACACAAGGCCGATTTATAACTGAAACGTCATAATTTATCAGATACCCATTTTTTTTCTTAAAATCAGGATGTCTTAATAACGTTATAATTATTGAGCTTATAAAATTCAACCTTATGTGGATATATATTTTTGAGGTGGATATATATATATTGATTTTTTGATATCTTAATAATGCTATGACTATTGTGTTATTAAAATTCAACCTTATCTCAATATAAATAGATTTCAAACTTACTGTTCGGCCGGAACTTGGAGACGTCGGTGCCACATTTCTCTCTGTTGTAGAGCAGCGTCTTGCAAACACGCCATGGCCCGAAGTACCCCTTGTCGTAATTAGGGTTGTCCGCTGTAGACAAACAAAACATTTTTAAATTATTAATCTAAAGCTGGCCATACGAGTATGATCGTGATCAAGTGTATTTGTCAAGTTTGCAGTTTGACTTGACGCGGAATCCAGTTTGCATGAGATAGCAATATGGCCAGATAGCCATAGCGTGGCCAATGTTGCCATACACCGTCAAGTATACAAGTATACTTGATTGTGTATGGCCAGCATAACACTTTTTTATGTAAATAGCCGGCTAAAGAGCTGACGAGCCAGCCTATAAAATTACTATGCGGTTACTGTCACGTATAGACCAAAACACCAAAGGCATCACCGATGCTTTTCCGGGCAAAGCGTGGGAAAACATTTAATAAAAGGTTAGTGACTGTTATAAATATAAAACCAACCAACAGGTTTTTGCCTGAAAATTGATTAATTAAAATAAGTTTCATTAAGTTTAATTGAAAATGTCAAAAAAGAATCGTCAAACTCGGTTCATAAACTACGTAACAATGAGCGCCTTAACATTACATACTTAAATATTATTACATACATAGAAACAAACACAAAACGTCCTCCTTTATAGAAGTCAGTTAAAGAGCATATTGAATAAATGATCAATGACAACACAGGTGGTCCTCAAAGTAACTAACAGTGAAAGAGCATCTCGAAGGGATTGCAACAATGTGGCATGCAATCGAATACAGGTCGTGGCCAGGATTTCTAAAGGAAACACGAACTAACATTATAATAAAAGCCAATTCTATTAGAGCACTTCGTGATACAATATGGGTATGACTAAATGTTCGTAGGATACAGAGTGAAGCTTTAAAGTTTAAATAAGGTTTGACTATAAGTGTGATTGTAAGAATTGATTGAAAGATGTGTGTGATTGTAAGAAAACTGTAGCATTCACATTGAAGTATAATGTCATAGAACAGACATCTCGAACAAAATGTGTGTCCCACCGGGAGGTTCGATTTTCAAAATTGAGCCCCGGTTCTCCTTTCAAAATCAAACGAATCCATTGAAGACTGAAGCCACGTGGAGCCAATGCATTGGGACATACATGGTGTTCGGGGTGTCTGTTATATACGCTAGTAATAGTACTTCAATGAGCATTCACATTCAATTATTTTTGGTACTACTTATAAGGTTTTTGATGTGAACATAACTAAAACTGTACCATTTTGGCTGCAACTTACTGTTCTATTTCAAGGCCAAACGCGCCAATAAATAAATATGTATTATTAAATAAACGCTTACACTCATACCCCCAGTAGGTTACCTTTGTCGCGGGTGGCATGGACGACGCATACAACACATCAAAATTACACCGATGACCCGGAACAAATATTTAGCACATAAATATCTGCTCCGGGAATCGAATTCGGGACCCCACGCTTCTCAGGCAGGCTCGCTACCAACTAGGCTATAAGTACAGGGTCGTCGAATGAGGTTAAAATTGATTTCTTTGTAGGCAATCTTCGACACAGAAAAAAATATGTATCCGCTCAATTTTTAGTCTGGAACTTTATCTAACGATAACAAACTAAACCAAATATTTGGTGACCTCGGAAGCACGGAAGATCTCATAAAATTTTGTTAGTAGCAGACACCCATGCAAATGTGATTACGACTGACTTAAGACAACAATTCACTTTCGGCTTGAATAATTCTTTTAGAATCAGCAATTGTAATTGATGATACCATAAGTCCCCTTCTATTTTATAAATTGTATAAATCAACAAACAAAACACTGGGAAAAATAAAACTTAATCGTCTCGAATATAATTATTATCTGGACCTATTCTTGAGTGACCCAGTTCTTCAGTTTTGGGATGGGCTGGGCGGTACTGAGTCATTCGACTAAACAGAATTATCTTTGTGGCATATTTACTAAGCTACCATTATTGTGTACCTACTATTTGTTGTAATCTATTTTCATTGTTACCTACTATGAAGCATCAGGGTACTAGGTTAGACAAAATAATAAAAAAAAACAAAAATAGAATATCAATTTACCTAATATTCTAGAGATGTGCGGGACAGAATAGCGATGGGTTATAGGGCTCCCGTAAGGGTAATTTTTATCAAGATCATTATTCATTTACATTATTAGAACTGGTATTAATATAATTATCCTTGAAGCCTACCTGGCTAACTAATACTATCTCGCTCAGTCGTGATCCGGATGAGGGATTGAGAGCCAGTTCTTTTTTTTCTAATCTTTTCTTTCCTGGTAGGCAACACATCCATGATGCCTATGAAGTTACAGTTGCCCATAGGCGATGATGACCAATCAACATCAGTGACGAGAAGGTGGAGTTGAAAATACAGATTGGAGCTACCTTCTCTTACAGATCAGATATCCATGAATTGAATCAAAATTCCTAGTTACAGATACAACGCCTGTAATGGACACTAAACAGAACTAAATGCCATTTGCTACAATCGCATCCACAAGAAAATCTCATTTACCAGCCTCGCAACTAGGTAATATTCTCATTTCTAATTGCACGAACTCAAATGGATTGTAGGGAGCGTCACGATTCTCGGCTGAACGCTTATTTAACTGATAGCGTAGTGCAAATTGGACGCCTTCTGTAGTTTAACGAGGCTTTGTTACCGCTAGGACGTTGACGAAGTAATGTATTGTAACCAAACATAACGCTAAAATCAGAAATGAAACCATGAAAGGCTGAGAGTATTCTTAATACGAAGAATATAGTAATAGGACATATCTTTAATTAAGCGCATTTTACGCATAAGTAAATACCAGTAACTAAACAGGATAATCAATTCAAAGTCATGAGTGCTTGACACTTAATCATAAGTTGCAAGATTTCTCCGGAAGTGAAATGCTCATAGCTTGTATATTGCTTGTATATGCTTGTATAAGTATTGCATAGAGTCTAATCTAAAGCGATGGTGCAGCTCAAA
Source organism: Thymelicus lineola (assembly GCA_963932265.1). NCBI lineage: Eukaryota > Metazoa > Arthropoda > Insecta > Lepidoptera > Hesperiidae > Thymelicus > Thymelicus lineola. The sequence continues at coordinate 930,540 of OZ010702.1, read as the reverse complement.
TATCGAATTTCATAAAAAAGAGCATTTTTAAAGGGCTCAGGGCTGGAAACGGAACACCAGATGGACTGGATACCTTAGCTTTCCTCGCCACAAAAAATATAACTGTTCACACAACACGCCACTAATACGGAAGGGACAAACGGCTTCACATTTTCACCTCATTAAACACTGACTCACATGTCACATGTCAATTGACAACCTTGCAGCGCCACGTCATTAATGATCACTACATGACATTATACGATTACTACTGCGTCCTGAATTAGGTGCGTTGTAATTAGGATACCGTAAGCGAAGGTCGCTCATTGACCTGCAGTTTGTGTCAAGATTGACCGAGTCATCGTAGAACGTGATTGGGAGTTGAATGGAAACCGCTAGTTGTTTAATGGAAACAGCCCACAAACGAGCATACGAGCTGTCCGATATTAGGAGATCATCGTCGCTCATGGTCATCAGCAACTCCAGAGGATGTACGTTGCTGACAAGGAAAGGAGACGAAAGAAAGAAAAAAGAAAGGACGTTAGTTAAGAAATAAAACAATTACCGCACGTGAGGCCGACGACAATTTGTTAAGCATTGTTAAGCTTCATTGGAAAGCTTATTGTTTTTATGGATAGAAGGTAAAGATCCGAGCTTAATCACCGAATTATGTTCTAACTTATAAGTCAAGAAGGCATTTAAAGTCCACTTTTAAATGTGTAAACTTTCACTGATTGTGGTTTCATTTCAAGAATGATAATGATACTACTACTTACATAAGTAGTTGCCAACTACGTACGTACCTACCTTGTTTTAGATGGTAGGTATATCTGAACTACAGACACTAAACCGAGTTAAGTACGACTGGAACATTTTTACAAAGTACAAGAAAGATCTTGTGTCAAAGTGACTAATTATATCTAACGTTCTATTAAGAAAAGAAAGCCAAGTCGTTTCTAACGGTGTGGGATTTTGTGATAAACGAGCGAATGCAGTCAACAGGCAGGTACGACGTTAGTTCACGATGTAGTGAAACTTCGTGGCAAATATGATTAATGTTGAGCTGAGAACTAACGATGTATGTATGTACCCGACATTGTAAACATAACGTAACATCTATATAGATGCAACTTACGTTTAGACAATTTAGTTCAAATTTAAAAAACAACCGGCGTCGCCGCGCCACTTACTATGGTATTGCAGTCAAGCATTGAATTAACATAACATAAAAAATTGTCTTTTTTGGACGGACAGATACTATTGGACTTTACTGCTTCACGCGGACAGATGTGTATGAAAGTGAGGCCGTAAAGGGTGTGAAGTGTGAAGTGTGAAGACGCTTATTGGCGTGCAGACTAGAATTCATATACGCTAAATTAGTAAAGTAGTAATAAATTAATAAAGAAATAAATTTCAATTCGGGAAAATTTTGTATGGGACAAGTCGAAAATCAACTTCATAAATGGACCAAATGTACCTTATACATTACTGTGGTCTAAAACCACCTTCGCATTATTGCTTTTCAAATTATACCAGTTTGGTGCCCATTGGTTGTATGATTTCAAAGTGTATAACTTACGGAGGAGTAGGTATCAATTCCTGAGGTCGCGACAACAGTCCTATATTATTTGGTTGGCATGTGGCACTCATAATATGTAGCCCAAAGGGTTGAAGAAAATGCAGGTTCTATTCGATAGTATTAAATTTTCTGTGATTCTATGAAGAAAATGGTTTTTTTACGTTAAAAATTTTCTATAATAAGCAAATAATAAAATGATTACTTTCAAAGATGCATTTATCAACTGTTATTAAAAAAAACAGTCTATCGTTAACATCGTGCCTTCTATAATCATTAATAAGATTTCATTACAAGATAAATTATTGTTAAGATTTAGGTATCAACCAGCACGTAGCTTGAACGTGACTAATTACGTACTATTGTTTTATAGCTGAAGATAATTAGCAGAGGTATTATCTCAGAAATAATACTGATGGCAAACTATTCAACGGGCTAACGATCCAAAGTAAATTCTGAAGACAACTTAAGACTGGTTATTAAGGTAAGACTAGACTTACAGAGTTATGTATTTCAAGTACCTTAATCTCTGGACGTTCCATTTACCGTATGTAAACTGAACGGTGCCTACTATAGTGGCTTACTACGTACTAAAACGAACAATAAATAATTCAAGTTTATTAAGAACTTTAATTCTCAAAACACATCATTATAACAAAAGCGCGGTAACTGAGCTGTCAACTGTCAAAAACTCCCGCTAGGAATGGGAACAACCCCGCGACAGTGCTGTAACCGCTGCCGCGCTGTACGAATTCGGTTCATACTGATATTTTGACTGATCCAGTTTTCCAACAGCATTAAAATTCTTAATCTGTTTCTGTACCACAATACTTCTGATACTTACCCTACTGATAAGTTTGTAAAGTGTTAATTAGTAGGGTTGGAGATTATATTAACGAAAAGATCTACCGCTTTGACTGAAAAAGTACCTGCAAAAGTTATCCTCGTATTAAAAATATACAGATAATTTTCCACTACTGGGTCAGGCGTTCGCACTGAAATGCATTTGTACGTTGTGCGTCATGACTTGCGGGCAATATAAATGGAATAACTGTGGTGCTTGTGAAGGCGAAAATGGACTTACTATTGAATATTTTATAACAGTGAAAACTTCGGCAATATGTACAATACAATACAATACAAATACACTTTATTTGTACACCAAATTAACAAACAAGCAGAAATACTTAAAAAAAATATATGTGGCATACAAAAGGCGGCCTTATCGCTAAAAAGCGATCTCTTCCAGGCAACCTTAGCATATAGGAAACAAAAGAGAAAATAACAATGAGGCGTAGGGCGTATGTACCTAGTTCCTTCTCTTCTCTTCTTTCTCTTACATCCTTTATTTCAAATGGACAGTATCTTTAGAAGTTACAGCTTCACGTGGTCAGAGGAGAGGCAAGCCTGGAAAGGATCAGTCTAGAAGACTTGCGAAGAGCAGAGGCTCGCTCACCCTCTTTGAGAAGGCGCCTCCTGTGGGGTTTCTTACATCCAGGAACAATAATCAACTACCTAACTATAAGGTTTTGATATTGCTCCAACTTGAACATAAAAAATGTGACGTATCGTACGTACTACTGATCCCTTTCGAAGCAAAATTAATTGCGCGGCCATTTTCTAGCAACCTCGCACAGTAGTAAAAACTGCAACCTACAATGCATCGTAAAGACGATAAATTTTACGATAATAGTACGTTGGTAGACCGATAGCCTAGATACGTAGCGTATACTGTAATTTTAAAAGCTACAAAATCTCTAGAATAACTGTTATGTTTTAAATTAGTAAAAATCGAGATGTATTCAACTCACATTCAATTACTAGTGGAGCTGACTAGAGAAAATTTCATCAGATTTCTTCAACGATCAGCATGGAGTTACCACCCACTGATTTCTATAATAACTACACGATTAGGCAAACATGATTACAGTATTGTGTTAAAAAAATTAATCCAGCATTTTGGCGCTGATCGCATATCGTAAAGTTTAAAACTAAAACTGTACTTATTGCACGTTGCAGCAGATTTCTACATGTCCTATCTATTCTTCATAACGGATCTCGATTCGTTTTTTGTATCAGTTTATTTATGTACATAATTACATATAACTGGTAAGCAATACATACCATTAAAGATGTATCATGTAGGTATATAAATTTCATAGTACAAAATTGCATACAGCCACTAGAATGATTTATCATGTGCAGCAAAGTATAGATTAATAAACAAATAGATAAAGGGTTATAAAATACGACTAGATAAGTCATATTTTTGTAGATATTCTAAACAAAAAAAAATTATGTTATGTACCAAAAATACTAGCTTACTTTCTTTTGCTTATCTTCTCAACACAATATTTTTTTCATAATAATATCTAAAGCGCTCTTGAAGTTCTTTAGCGCTTACATACCACGTTACCATACCACGAACTTGAAAATTACTGCATTAAAACCTCGCAAGGGTCCGCAAATAGAAAAGAACCAGCCCAATCATGAAAAGTCAAAAAGATACGAAGATCTCATGCGAACGAACCAGTGAATTTTCTTGCATGCTCGTAAACGTTCGTGAGAAGCGACTGAGAAGCCACATCCTCTTTAATACGACAAAATCAGCCCGCAAACAAGAAAGATATTATGTTAAAGCTTAAAAAAGTGGTCCAACTTCATTGTTTCCTTCTAAAACTTAAGATTTAATCTTAATCAAAGTTTCACGCCTACGTACATACGAGTACAATCGCAACAAAAAGAGTGTGTATGCAGTGAGAATGTGTATTTGGATTTAAAAAAGCATTCACAAAAAATTAAGTCAAGCGCGAATCACATTGGTGTGGTAGAAAATTTTGCAGAAATTTCAGTACTTAGGATGTACTTATATTTCACCCGTGTTATGTGTGAGTGTAAATGTGTATACTTTTTTTTGATTTTATTTCTGTAATGACTTTGAAATTAAGCATTATAAAAAAATCCATCCTATAATGCTACTCGATTAATTAAATATTCATTGTTCCTTAAAATCTTATCGTTTCCTATACGCCCCTGGTAAAATAAAATCTCAGTTCATTTCACAAGTTCTTATCTCAACTCCATTTTTTTTTTTTTTTATATCTTATAAGTTAATGCTTGACTACAATCCCACCTGATGGTAAGTGGCGATGTAGTCATTGGTGGTGAAGCGCATTAACTTAGTAAAAGCCTATTCACTCTTGCCTTGAAGACACTCACATTATAATCGAGCGGAAATACCGACGCGGGCAATTTATTCAATTCAATTTTTTCAATTTATTCCAATTTCACACAGTAGGCTCATAAGTCACTATATTCACAACAGATTACAGACAAACAGAAAGCTAATAATCCTATAACCATACGTATAACGCAACAACAAAGATTCGTGAGAGAATTACTAATTTAAAAGCTATGCGAAACTTCATGCCACTGACCCACGTACTTCAAGCTTCATAAAAACATAGTAATTGATTTTGTGTCTACTATCAAACAGACGCCCAATGTATTAATCATCACGTGTTCTTCATTAAAGACATATTATATCACGTCCGCTGCTAATCTAGACAAGATACGTTTAACACATTAACATTACTGACGTTCCATTAGGCATCAATGTCATGGACAATGTTGAATCGAAAGAGCAAAAACCACATTGCAAGATATTATCTGTATATAAAAACTTTGACTTATAGCTAAAGCGAAGCCAAAAATATAATACTCGTATAACAACCGAATCTCAAATTCTTTGTATTTAAAGTCATCATTGATGTGGTTAAAATTTAGTTTGTATAACTTTAAAAGAATAACGTTAGTTTTTTTTTAACAATATTATTGACATTATTATTACATGGGAATCTGACGTAATTAAGTTTACGTTATACTGTTTTAATAAAGCATTTATTGTGAATATGAAAATAAATTCAGCGAGGTTAATTCAGTACTTAAATTATGTTTCCATCTGTTTTTGGAATCAATTGAATAAGTGGGAAATAAAAAGAGCTGATACCATTCAGCGACACAAATTCTATGTATATTAGGACTGGCCATTAAAAAATTAAGGAACTAGATGACTAGAAGGATGCGAGCGGTGCAACTGAAGGATTTCGTTTGTTCATGATCATAATTATTATTATGGTTGCAGAAAATAAAAATTTACCGGAGTAAATTCATGAAGCATTGCGAAAACTTTAGAGGCACGCTCACTTGAGATTCTGTACGATATTTAGAGATGGATTCAATAACCCAAAAGCCCGCAATATGCGTCTAACTCTAAGAGACCAGTTAATATCAAATCAAATTAAATCAAAGATAAAAATTTCGTCAGTAAGAAATACAATTTGTGATAACCAGTAATTTCAAAACGCATAAACACCGACGATTTTTGTAGTATAGCTGACACTGATGCAAAAACTTTACAGTGTCATGCTACAGTGAAAGTCCGTTCTTTAAAAGTTGTCAATTAGCCGTATTGGGGCGGCTTAGAATACTAACCCCAATCCCACGCCGGAAGGGTGTCGTAAAAGGCGACTAAATCCGGCCCGCTGGTGGTAGGGCCCTCGGAGGCATTATATTGGTAGTATTGATTTTAATTGTTAATTAATACCATTATTACTATTATTATTTCTCCAGGGGTTCGCCTGGATAGCTACCACCCTCGAGCATGAGTCAGCCGCCAAACGATTCGTCGTGTTCCGGCTGGGGGCTTGAGAGCCAGTTCTTTCTTTCTTTTTCTTCTTTCTTTCTTGGCCGGCAACGCATCAGTGATGCCTTTGGTGTTGCTGATGTTCATGGGCGGTGATAGCCACTTACCATCAGGTGGATCGTCAGCTCGTTTGCCGGCTATATCCATAAAAAAAAAAAAAAAAAAAAATCAAAAATAGCTTTATCATTCCGTACTAGCGAACAATATAGGTACCTACCTATTTTGTAGTTCGTAAATAGGATAATCAAGAACCCTTTGTTGTTTCTATGAACACTGCATAGGTACTTTAAGGGAACATCTGATCAAATTTATTTAGCTGTGTGTATTATTCTATATACCCTCAATAGGCATGGTACCTATTTTGACTGTATTGAAATGTTCTGCACAATACTTGTATGTAAGTTTTTCTTATTTAAAATAAAATCCCTTGTAAACTAGAATAAATTATAATAAAAAGTTAAAAAATCCTCATGGTGAGCTCTTTAATTTAATACCCATATTGCATTATTCGATTTATTTTTATTATTTGATACTTCAAACAATGGCATCTCACAGCCATCATATTTGTTTTTTTCTAAGAACATTTGGGCTGTCAAGACGTATCTTAATTATATGAATTGGTCCAGCGGTTTGGAAGATACGAGGTAATAAAGAATATTACATCCATACATACAAGATACGCGCGAAAAACATAGGTAACCCTTCCTGACAGTCGGGTAAGAAGATCTCGCAAATCTCGAACACGAGCCCTGTTGTAGAGATCTCGGCTAGGTCTAAAATCTCGCGAGATTGCACTCCCTAATAGTGCCCAAAGCTTCAAATGATTTACAGAACACAAACAACAATGATTTCCGAAGGTATAGATCACTCCCCCTAATCGGCTGTGTGAACTTGGCACCCGACTTTGTAAAATTTAATTTTTTTTTCTTGATTCTTATAGATTTTAGTTTGTAGTTGATTGTAGTAACTTTTTTTTCATTTGTAGTAGCTCTAAAAAAAAATTACAGAATTTTGAAAAAAAACTTGGCACCCGGCTTTTGAAAAATTGAAATTTAATACTTGATTCATAAAAAAAATCGTTTGTAGTTGATTGTAGTGAAAAAATTTTTGTTTGTAGTAAAAAAAATAATGTTTTTTTTTTGTATTTTAAGTTATTGTGACTTAATATAAAAATTGGTTTTTGTGTTTCTTGTATATTTTAGTATGTAGTTGATAGTAGTATTTTTCTTTTTTTTTTAAACAGCTCCAAAAAATTTTAAGCGATTTTTTTGTTATTTTTATTTGTAGTAGCCATTTTTTCGTTTGTAGTAAATCTTTTTCGTTTGTAGTTAGTAGTTTTCGTTTGTAGTATCAATTTTATCGTTTGCAGTAACTTTATTTCGTTTGTAGTTAGAATTTTTCGTTTGTAGTAGAAATTTTTTTAATTGTAGTTCGATTGTAGTTAGTAGTTTTCGTTTGTAGTAGCGATTTCATCGTTTGTAGTAACTTATTTTCGGTTGTAGTTAGAAGTTTTCGTTTGTAGTAGCATTTTTTTTCAATTTTTTCGTTTGTAGTAAGTAGTTTTCGTTTGTAGTAGTATTTTTTTTGTTTGTAGTAACTTCTTTTCATTTGTAGTTAGTGATTTTCGTTTGTAGTAGCGATTTTTTTCAATTTTTTCGTTTGTAGTAACTTTATTCCGTTTGTAGTATAAATTTTTTCGTTTGTAGTAACTTCTTTTCGTTTGTAGTGACTTCTTTTCGTTTCTAGTGACTTCTTATCGTTTAAAGTAAGTAGCTTTCGTTTGTAGTAGTATTATTTTTGGTTGTAGTAACTTTATTTCGCTTGTAGTAAGTAGTTTTCGTTTGTAGTAGTATTTTTTTTGGTTGTTGTAAGTTCTTTTCGTTTGTAGTTAGTGGTTTTCATTTGTAGTAGCGATTTTTTCAAATTTTTTCGTTTGTAGTAACTTTATTTCGTTTGGAGTATCAATTTTTTCGTTTGTAGTAACTTCTTTTCGTTTGTAGTGACTTCTTTTCGTTTGTAGTGACTTCTTATCGTTTAAAGTAAGTAGCTTTCGTTTGTAGTAGTATTATTTTTGTTTGTAGTAACTTTATTTCGCTTGTAGTAAGTAGTTTTCGTTTGTAGTAGTATTTTTTTTGGTTGTTGTAAGTTCTTTTCGTTTGTAGTTAGTGGTTTTCATTTGTAGTAGCGATTTTTTCCAATTTTTTAGTTTGTAGTAACTTTATTTCGTTTGTAGTATCAATTTTTTTCGTTTGTAGTAACTTCTATTCGTTTGTAGTGACTTATTTTCGTTTGTAGTGACTTCTTATCGTTTAAAGTAAGAAGCTTTCGTTTGTAGTAGTATTATTTTTGTTTGTAGTAACTTTATTTCGCGTGTAGTAAGTAGTTTTCGTTTGTAGTAGTATTTTTTTTGGTTGTTGTAAGTTCTTTTCGTTTGTAGTTAGTGGTTTTCATTTGTAGTAGCGATTTTTTCCAATTTTTTCGTTTGTAGTAACTTTATTTCGTTTGTAGTATCAATTTTTTCGTTTGTAGTAACTTCTATTCGTTTGGAGTGACTTATTTTCGTTTGTAGTGACTTCTTATCGTTTAAAGTAAGAAGCTTTCGTTTGTAGTTGTATTATTTTTGTTTGTAGTAACTTTATTTCGCTTTTAGTAAGTAGTTTTCGTTTGTAGTAGTATTTTTTTTGGTTGTTGTAAGTTCTTTTCATTTATAGTTAGTGGTTTTCATTTGTAGTAGCAATTTTTTCCAATTTTTTCGTTTGTAGTAACTTCTATTCGTTTGTAGTGACATATTTTCGTTTGTAGTGACTTCTTATCGTTTAAAGTAAGAAGCTTTCGTTTGTAGTAGTATTATTTTTGTTTGTAGTAACTTTATTTCGCTTGTAGTAAGTAGTTTTCGTTTGTAGTAGTATTTTTTTTGGTTGTTATAAGTTCTTTTCGTTTGTAGTTAGTGGTTTTCATTTGTAGTAGCGATTTTTTCCAATTTTTTCGTTTGTAGTAACTTTATTTCGTTTGTAGTATCAATTTTTTCGTTTGTAGTAACTTCTATTCGTTTGTAGCGACTTCTTTTCGTTTGTAATGACTTCTTATCGTTTAAAGTAAGAAGCTTTCGTTTGTAGTAGTATTATTTTTGTTTGTAGTAACTTTATTTCACTTGAAGTAAGTAGTTTTCGTTTGTAGTAGCATTTTTTTTGGTTGTTGTAAGTTCTTTTCGTTTGTAGTTAGTGGTTTTCATTTGTAGTAGCGATTTTTTCCAATTTTTTCGTTTGTAGTAACTTTATTTCGTTTGTAGTATCAATTTTTTCGTTTGTAGTAACTTCTGTTCGTTTGTAGTGACTTATTTTCGTTTTTAGTGACTTCTTATCGTTTAAAGTAAGAAGCTTTCGTTTGTAGTAGTATTATTTTTGTTTGTAGTAACTTTATTTCACTTGAAGTAAGTAGTTTTCGTTTGTAGTAGCATTTTTTTTGGTTGTTGTAAGTTCTTTTCGTTTGTAGTTAGTGGTTTTCATTTGTAGTAGCGATTTTTTCCAATTTTTTCGTTTGTAGTAACTTTATTTCGTTTGTAGTATCAATTTTTTCGTTTGTAGTAACTTCTGTTCGTTTGTAGTGACTTATTTTCGTTTTTAGTGACTTCTTATCGTTTAAAGTAAGAAGCTTTCGTTTGTAGTAGTATTATTTTTGTTTGTAGTAACTTTATTTCACTTGAAGTAAGTAGTTTTCGTTTGTAGTAGCATTTTTTTTGGTTGTTGTAAGTTCTTTTCGTTTGTAGTTAGTGGTTTTCATTTGTAGTAGCGATTTTTTCCAATTTTTTCGTTTGTAGTAACTTTATTTCGTTTGTAGTATCAATTTTTTCGTTTGTAGTAACTTATATTCGTTTGTAGTGACTTCTTTTCGTTTGTAGTGACTTCTTATCGTTTAAAGTAAGAAGCTTTCGTTTGTAGTAGTATTATTTTTGTTTGTAGTAACTTTATTTCGCTTGTAGTAAGTAGTTTTCGTTTGTAGTAGTATTTTTTTTGGTTGTTGTAAGTTCTTTTCGTTTGTAGTTAGTGGTTTTCATTTGTAGTAGCGATTTTTTCCAAGTTTTTCGTTTGTAGTAACTTTATTTCGTTTGTAGTATCAATTTTTTCGTTTGTAGTAACTTCTGTTCGTTTGTAGTGACTTATTTTCGTTTTTAGTGACTTCTTATCGTTTAAAGTAAGAAGCTTTCGTTTGTAGTAGTATTATTTTTGTTTGTAGTAACTTTATTTCGCTTGTAGTAGGTAGTTTTCGTTTGTAGTAGTATTTTTTTTGGTTGTTGTAAGTTCTTTTGGTTTGTAGTTAGTGGTTTTCATTTGTAGTAGCGATTTTTAGCGAGTAAAAAAAAAATTGATACTACAAACGAAAACCACTAACTATAAACGAAAAGAACTTACAACAACCAAAAAAAATACTACTACAAACGAAAACTACTTACTACAAGCGAAATAAAGTTACTACAAACAACAATAATACTACTACAAACGAAAGCTTCTTACTTTAAACGATAAGAAGTCACTACAAACGAAAAGAAGTCACTACAAACGAATATAAGTTACTACAAACGAAAAAATTGATACTACAAACGAAATAAAGTTACTACAAACGAAAAAATTGGAAAAAATCGCTACTACAAATGAAAACCACTAACTACAAACGAAAAGAACTTACAACAACCAAAAAAAAATACTACTACAAACGAAAACTACTTACTACACGCGAAATAAAGTTACTACAAACAAAAATAATACTACTACAAACGAAAGCTTCTTACTTTAAACGATAAGAAGTCACTACAAACGAATATAAGTTACTACAAACGAAAAAATTGATACTACAAACGAAATAAAGTTACTACAAACGAAAAAATTGGAAAAAATCGCTACTACAAATGAAAACCACTAACTACAAACGAAAAGAACTTACAACAACCAAAAAAAAATACTACTACAAACGAAAACTACTTACTACACGCGAAATAAAGTTACTACAAACAAAAATAATACTACTACAAACGAAAGCTTCTTACTTTAAACGATAAGAAGTCACTACAAACGAAAAGAAGTCACTACAAACGAATATAAGTTACTACAAACGAAAAAATTGATACTACAAACGAAATAAAGTTACTACAAACGAAAAAATTGGAAAAAATCGCTACTACAAATGAAAACCACTAACTACAAACGAAAAGAACTTACAACAACCAAAAAAAATACTACTACAAACGAAAACTACTTACTACACGCGAAATAAAGTTACTACAAACAAAAATAATACTACTACAAACGAAAGCTTCTTACTTTAAACGATAAGAAGTCACTACAAACGAAAAGAAGTCACTACAAACGAATATAAGTTACTACAAACGAAAAAATTGATACTACAAACGAAATAAAGTTACTACAAACGAAAAAATTGGAAAAAATCGCTACTACAAATGAAAACCACTAACTAAAAACGAAAAGAACTTACAACAACCAAAAAAAATACTACTACAAACGAAAACTACTTACTACAAGCGAAATAAAGTTACTACAAACAAAAATAATACTACTACAAAAGAAAGCTTCTTACTTTAAACGATAAGAAGTCACTACAAACGAAAAGAAGTCGCTAAAAACGAATAGAAGTTACTACAAACGAAAAAATTGATACTACAAACGAAATAAAGTTACTACAAACGAAAAAATTGGAAAAAATCGCTACTACAAATGAAAACCACTAACTACAAACGAAAAGAACTTACAACAACCAAAAAAAATACTACTACAAACGAAAACTACTTACTACAAGCGAAATAAAGTTACTACAAACAAAAATAATACTACTACAAACGAAAGCTTCTTACTTTAAACGATAAGAAGTCACTACAAACGAAAAGAAGTCGCTACAAACGAATAGAAGTTACTACAAACGAAAAAATTGATACTACAAACGAAATAAAGTTACTACAAACGAAAAAATTGGAAAAAATCACTACTACAAATGAAAACCACTAACTACAAACGAAAAGAACTTACAACAACCAAAAAAAATACTACTACAAACGAAAACTACTTACTACAAGCGAAATAAAGTTACTACAAACAAAAATAATACAACTACAAACAAAAGCCTCTTACTTTAAACGATAAGAATTCACTACAAACGAAAACAAGTCACTACAAACGAATATAAGTTACTACAAACGAAAAAATTGATACTACAAACGAAATAAAGTTACTACAAACGAAAAAATTGGAAAAAATCGCTACTACAAATGAAAACCACTAATTACAAACGAAAAAAACTTACAACAACCAAAAAAAATACTACTACAAACGAAAACTACTTACTACAAGCGAAATAAAGTTACTACAAACAAAAATAATACAACTACAAACGAAAGCTTCTTACTTTAAACGATAAGAAGTCACTACAAACGAAAAGAAGTCACTACAAACGAATATAAGTTACTACAAACGAAAAAATTGATACTACAAACGAAATAAAGTTACTACAAACGAAAAAATTGGAAAAAATCGCTACTACAAATGAAAACCACTAACTACAAACGAAAAGAACTTACAACAACCAAAAAAAATACTACTACAAACGAAAACTACTTATTACACGCGAAATAAAGTTACTACAAACAAAAATAATACTACTACAAACGAAAGCTTCTTACTTTAAACGATAAGAAGTCACTACAAACGAAAATAAGTCACTCCAAACGAATAGAAGTTACTACAAACGAAAAAATTGATACTACAAACGAAATAAAGTTACTACAAACGAAAAAATTGGAAAAAATCGCTACTACAAATGAAAACCACTAACTACAAACGAAAAGAACTTACAACAACCAAAAAAAATACTACTACAAACGAAAACTACTTACTACAAGCGAAATAAAGTTACTACAAACAAAAATAATACTACTACAAACGAAAGCTTCTTACTTTAAACGATAAGAAGTCACTACAAACGAAAAGAAGTCACTACAAACGAATATAAGTTACTACAAACGAAAAAATTGATACTAAAAACGAAATAAAGTTACTACAAACGAAAAAATTGGAAAAAATCGCTACTACAAATGAAAACCACTAACTACAAACGAAAAGAACTTACAACAACCAAAAAAAATACTACTACAAACGAAAACTACTTATTACAAGCGAAATAAAGTTACTACAAACAAAAATAATACTACTACAAACGAAAGCTTCTTACTTTAAACGATAAGAAGTCACTAAAAACGAAAATAAGTCACTACAAACGAACAGAAGTTACTACAAACGAAAAAATTGATACTACAAACGAAATAAAGTTACTACAAACGAAAAAATTGGAAAAAATCGCTACTACAAATGAAAACCACTAATTACAAACGAAAAGAACTTACAACAACCAAAAAAAATACTACTACAAACGAAAACTACTTACTACAAGCGAAATAAAGTTACTACAAACAAAAATAATACTACTACAAACGAAAGCTTCTTACTTTAAACGATAAGAAGTCACTACAAACGAAAAGAAGTCACTACAAACGAATATAAGTTACTACAAACGAAAAAATTGATACTACAAACGAAATAAAGTTACTACAAACGAAAAAATTGGAAAAAATCGCTACTACAAATGAAAACCACTAACTACAAACGAAAAGAACTTACAACAACCAAAAAAAATGCTACTACAAACGAAAACTACTTACTTCAAGTGAAATAAAGTTACTACAAACAAAAATAATACTACTACAAACGAAAGCTTCTTACTTTAAACGATAAAAAGTCACTAAAAACGAAAATAAGTCACTACAAACGAACAGAAGTTACTACAAACGAAAAAATTGATACTACAAACGAAATAAAGTTACTACAAACGAAAAAATTGGAAAAAATCGCTACTACAAATGAAAACCACTAACTACAAACGAAAAGAACTTACAACAACCAAAAAAAATACTACTACAAACGAAAACTACTTACTACAAGCGAAATAAAGTTACTACAAACAAAAATAATACAACTACAAACAAAAGCCTCTTACTTTAAACGACAAGAATTCACTACAAACGAAAACAAGTCACTACAAACGAATATAAGTTACTACAAACGAAAAAATTGATACTACAAACGAAATAAAGTTACTACAAACGAAAAAATTGGAAAAAATCGCTACTACAAATGAAAACCACTAACTACAAACGAAAAAAACTTACAACAACCAAAAAAAATACTACTACAAACGAAAACTACTTACTAAAAGCGAAATAAAGTTACTACAAACAAAAATAATACAACTACAAACGAAAGCTTCTTACTTTAAACGATAAGAAGTCACTACAAACGAAAAGAAGTCACTACAAACGAATATAAGTTACTACAAACGAAAAAATTGATACTACAAACGAAATAAAGTTACTACAAACGAAAAAATTGGAAAAAATCGCTACTACAAAGGAAAACCACTAACTACAAACGAAAAGAACTTACAACAACCAAAAAAAATACTACTACAAACGAAAACTACTTACTACACGCGAAATAAAGTTACTACAAACAAAAATAATACTACTACAAACGAAAGCTTCTTACTTTAAACGATAAGAAGTCACTACAAACGAAAATAAGTCACTACAAACGAATAGAAGTTACTACAAACGAAAAAATTGATACTACAAACGAAATAAAGTTACTACAAACGAAAAAATTGGAAAAAATCGCTACTACAAATGAAAACCACTAACTACAAACGAAAAAAACTTACAACAACCAAAAAAAATACTACTACAAACGAAAACTACTTACTAAAAGCGAAATAAAGTTACTACAAACAAAAATAATACAACTACAAACGAAAGCTTCTTACTTTAAACGATAAGAAGTCACTACAAACGAAAAGAAGTCACTACAAACGAATATAAGTTACTACAAACGAAAAAATTGATACTACAAACGAAATAAAGTTACTACAAACGAAAAAATTGGAAAAAATCGCTACTACAAAGGAAAACCACTAACTACAAACGAAAAGAACTTACAACAACCAAAAAAAATACTACTACAAACGAAAACTACTTACTACACGCGAAATAAAGTTACTACAAACAAAAATAATACTACTACAAACGAAAGCTTCTTACTTTAAACGATAAGAAGTCACTACAAACGAAAATAAGTCACTACAAACGAATAGAAGTTACTACAAACGAAAAAAATTGATACTCCAAACGAAATAAAGTTACTGCAAACGAAAAAATTGGAAAAAATCGCTACTACAAATGAAAACCACTAACTACAAACGAAAAGAACTTACAACAACCAAAAAAAATACTACTACAAACGAAAACTACTTACTACAAGCGAAATAAAGTTACTACAAACAAAAATAATACTACTGCAAACGAAAGCTACTTACTTTAAACGATAAGAAGTCACTAGAAACGAAAAGAAGTCACTACAAACGAAAAGAAGTTACTACAAACGAAATAAAGTTACTACAAAGGAAAACTTTGAAAAAAATCGCTACTACAAACGAAAACCACTAACTACAAATGAAAAGAAGTTACTACAAACAAAAAAAATACTACTACAAACGAAAACTACTTACTACAAGCGAAATAAAGTTACTACAAACGAAAAAATTGATACTACAAACGGAATAAAGTTACTACAAACGAAAAAATTGAAAAAAATCGCTACTACAAACGAAAATCACTAACTACAAATGAAAAGAAGTTACTACAAACAAAAAAAATACTACTACAAACGAAAACTACTTACTACAAACAAAAAAATTGAAAAAAAATGCTACTACAAACGAAAACTTCTAACTACAACCGAAAGTAAATTACTACAAACGAAGAAATCGCTACTACAAACGAAAACTACTAACTACAATCGAACTACAATTAAAAAAATTACTACTACAAACGAAAAATTCTAACTACAAACGAAATAAAGTTACTACAAACGATAAAATTGATACTACAAACGAAAACTACTAACTAAAAACGAAAAAGAGTTACTACAAACGAAAAAATGGCTACTACAAATAAAAGTAACAAAAAAATCGCTTAAAATTTTTTGGAGCTGTTTAAAAAAAAAAGAAAAATACTACTATCAACTACATACTAAAATATACAAGAAACACAAAAAACAATTTTTATATTAAGTCACAATAACTTAAAATACAAAAAAAATACTTTATTTTTTTTACTACAAACAAAAATTTTTTCACTACAATTAACTACAAACGATTCTTTTTATGAATCAAGTATTAAATTTCAATTTTTCAAAAGCCGGGTGCCAAGTTTTTTTTCAAAATTCTGTAATTTTTTTTAGAGCTACTACAAATGAAAAAAAAGTTACTACAATCAACTACAAACTAAAACCTATAAGAATCAAGAAAAAAAATTTAAATTTTACATAGTCGGGTGCCAAGTTCACAAAGCCCCCCTAATCGACACTCAGAACCCAGTGATGTTGTAAGTTGAAAAGAGAGCGACGGACCCCCTTGTTGAAGGACTCCATTAGCTACCTACATATACGTACACTGTGGTCCGTGGGTACATAACACTGTGGAAACAACTCTGGAAGTTCATTCCAATTACAAAGCTATTTAAACGTAGGGTTAAGTTACGTCATTATTTATTTTAAACTGGACTTGGTCCTAGAAGGACGCCAGATTTTTCACAATGACAACGTCATTTAATGACAATTATATGTAATTGTTAGTAAACTGTAATCTCATATTCATTACACCTATAAACCTCTCATCTTCTGTGTTATAAATACAGTTATTACCGCGTGGGTTTGAATGGATCCACTTAGTTTTAAGTATGAGACTCTAACGCCATATTGTTATCTTGTTGAATGTTTCAGTAGATTATATTTTTAACCGACGAAAAAAAAGGAGGAGGTTCTGAAATCGAAACGATTTTTTTATTTATTTATCATACATTAAAAAAACCCCGGGCAAGTGCGTGTCAGTCCACGCGCAATGTAGGGTTCCGAAGTAATAAGTTTATCGACTATTACTCATTAACTACAGCCATGATAGTTTTCCTTGTAAATTCATCATATAACCTATTTTCGAGAATTTTTTCACTTGTCTAACTCCAACCGTTTAGCCAGCAGGGGGGGGGGGACATTTGACTCTAACCAAAATTAGCACTTCAAAGCCAAATATTTCGCAAACGGACCCCTAATTCCAAATATGGTCTTAAAAGACCCAAAATATTTTTAGAATACCATATCAACGATACCACACACTATAGTACGTCACGAATAAAAAATTCATCCTCACGTTACCTGTAGGGGAGGTACCCTGAAAAAAAAATGTTTTTCAATATTCTGGAGTTGTATAATCCATGCCTAATTATAGCTTTCTAGCACTACAGGTCTCGGCGCTTTGCTTAGGACATACAGACGGACGGACAGTCTTGGCCGGCAACGCATCAGTGATGCCTTTGGTATTGCTGATGTCCATGGGCGACGATAGCCACTTACCATAAGGTGGATCGTCAGCTCGTTTGCCGGCTTTATCCATAAAAGAAACATAGTTTTAATATCTTATATTTATAAGATATTACTCCACCAGTCGCCTGCCAGTTTCCTTAGAAACGCTAATATTTCGAAAAATAGACATAAATTCAATAAAATTTTTATCAATTACCATTTTACGGTTATTTTACCGGTCCCTAGTAGTTTTTTTTATTATTATAAATAAACAGAGAAATAATTTGATTGTACAACATTTGTATGGACTGTGAACAACTTTACAGAGAAACGTCCTAATTTAAAAAACCTATTTTCTATGTCTCAGATCCTTTTAAAAAACAAAAAACAAAAGCGACCTCTGCAAAAATAATTATGCATTAAGACAAAAATATAACTTCGATATGCCTAGTAGCTTCTAGTAGGAATAAGAAAGGCACTTAAGTAGGCAGGTATAGGTAGGTATATGTACTAACTAAATTCCTAATACTCTTGAGTTGAATGGCCCAGGCCATGAAAAAATCCGATTACCATAAGCGCAACCGTTGGCACATCCCACAAGTTGTCACAAAGGTATCGGGGTCAATGGCCCGTTTGGCGGGCACGCCGCATTTTTCGGTGCATAGTTGGGTAAGGTACGAGAAAAATTGTTGGTTTGTAACTTTATCCGAAAATTACACAATTGTATACGGTAATTTTAGAGAACTTTTAAATTCGGCGTCTATAAACTATGGTTCCGATTGGAGCTCGAAGACTCGATCATTTAGATTTTCAAGCATATAAAAATATTTTGTAACTAGCTGTGCCCCGCGCTCCCACTCACGTTAATTTGTGAAAAAAGTAACTACTAAAATATATGTTCTGAAGCCTATAGCCTTTCTCGATAAATGGACTATCAAACACAAAAATATTTTTTTCGAACCAATAGTTCCTGAGACTAGCGCGTTCAACCAAACAAACTCTTCAGCTTTATAATACATGTATTAGTATAGATTTCATAAAAAACTTGCTATGCAACTGTTTTGATTTCAAGCAACGCACTTATAAATTAAGACACCGGAAACAAAATCAAATCGAACAAACAGTTACCTGTCTGTGCAAGTAGGGATTAAAACACAGTCTTTCACACGAGAGTAGTTTTCTAATCAAGTTTTGGCATACTAACAACTTGAAGACCCGATGTTGTCGAAATTCCGCCAGTAAATTGAACTCGAGCCCGTATCGGTTAATCTCATCAGGTAGGGATTTCGAAAGGCAAAGGCAACCAGTGTATTCAACTCGTGCATAGATACTACTGAGTGCAGGGAATCTCAACTATTGATTTTATTAATAAAAACACCGAAAGCTTTCCTGAATAAAGAAGGAAAAGTCCTCGTGATACTCTCCGACATTCTCCTGATTACCTACCGTTGGAATTACCTTTCGTTTCAGCGTAGAAACCAATGGTTACGACACCTGCTTTCCTGCTTAGCTTACTTGAAATATCTCTCGTAAGTTTCTTTACAGTATGACGTATACTATTTAGACAGCGTTTGCAACTAAGGTCACCCTCATTAATGTACGGAAATGCAAGCAATGTATGCGATGCTGCGATGCGATGATGATCATTAAATCCCCGACTACAACGTAAACAATACAGCCTAGTTGTTTGAACGTCGATCTCATACAAACGGGAAATTCGAATCAAATTTTCGAACTTAATATTTGTAATCACTAGCTTCGGTGAATGAAAATATCGTGAGGAAACCTTACACACGTAAATGTGTAGACCGTATTACACATTTTCAATTAAAGGATTATATGTAAATGCATGTAATACAATGTGAGCATTGTAGTAAACCCGGGTCCGATCAGACATCTATTTGCTACATGCCAATTATTTTTTAATTACACATCAATAAAAAAGATAATTAAAAGGTTGGGTGCTTCTGCCTTAGCGGTTCGACCCACTTCGGACGCGAGGGAGTGCAACTTCCGTTGCTGGAGTCCGGTTTTTTGTTGTTCTTTCTATATGCAGTCACTCCACAGTCGCTGATAAGGCAATGTTTAAGCGCCAATCTAATGCTAAGGTCGTGTTTTCCGAAGATTGTTTCAAGTTTCAACAAACAAGACAAGTAGACAAAAAAGGTCAGATAAGAACGAAGGTTGGTGATAGGACCCTGAAAGGAATTTTACGATTCTACATAGGTGTGTTTGTTTTGAATATCACTTTTTGAAAAGTGATCCTGGACTAGATTCTTGAAAATACGTCTGCTCTCGCCCTCCTAATATTCACGGATAAGGTGTTCCAGAGTAGCTTGAATAGTAAAGGAATAATGGAAAAACTCACTACAGCCAGTGCTTAGTTCAGTCCAGTCTGAGTACTCATTCTCTAGGCGGACTGACTGCTGACGACCGCGAAGATAGACCACTCAAGAGAAGATGAGGCAAAGGTGGGACAAAATACAAACAAGAATAAAGTAGTCGACTGTGTTAAAAGCTTTTGAAAGACTTTCGTCTAAAGTACAGTTGTATGTTGAGTTTAATAAAACAAAACGTTAATTAATTTACGTACTAAATTCTAAGATTCAAGCAAAAACAAACATTTTTCCTTTCTTGGATTCAATGTAAAATAATTATGGAGGAATGCAACTTGCGTGAGAACACCAATGTCTCTATTCCATTTAAAGCACGCTATAAATCAATAATTATAATACATAATTAAATAATAATGAGCATTAGAATAATCTTTCTTGCTAATGGCGCTAAAATAAATATCTTTAATGTATACTATAACGCAGAACATGACACATATCCGTGCACGCATGCATCTAAATATTTCTGTGATTCAAGCTAGATATACTGAATAAATTAGGTCTATGAAGGATAAACAAAACAAGTACCCCAATAGGGATGTTGACACTAATTATAAATTAATATAAATTTATGTCTAAAATATTAGTGGTAACATTTAAAGGCCTAAAATATGATTATTTTATTGAAATCAATCACAATAAATTTAATATCATTAATTTAAAATGTTAATAAAAGTACTCACTGTCACGTGACCTCAAACGCCATTTTGAGAATATGACGTCATTGGAACAATTTTATATGGAAATTCAACAAACTTAGTAGACAGATAGTATTGAATACCTATAGTTTAGTGACGTCACGTGACGTTTTTGGTGGGAAATTTCATAGTGATTTTTATTTATCAATTTTTGTCTTTAAATTGAAGATTATTATTTTTTATATATTTTTTTCGTGAATATTGAGGTTCTATCTATAAAATAAAATTGAATACTAAAATTAGTCAACATCCCTATTTACTTGTGGGGGAGGCACCCTAAAAAAATTAAGACTTTATTCTATCACTTTGTTAAAGGAATGAATAATTATGAATATCCATGATAAACAGCTTTCTAGCACAAGCGTTTCTGCGCTATGCTGTGGACGGACGGACGGACATGGCGAAACTGGGTTAGGGGTTCGGAGTTAGGACTTAAAAAATCACGGGCGGAATCTAAAAACGACAGGAAATGAAGAACAATCCTTTTTAATCTGTTTCTAATTACGTTAATTAATTTACGTACATAAATTCTAAGATTCAAGCTAAAATCTAAAAACGAGAGGAAATGAAGAACAATCCTTTTTAATCTGTTTCTAATTACCGACGACCGTATTTACATTACACAACTTTATCTAGTTTTTGTTATTAGTATTACTAATCAATTTGTATTCATTCACGGTTTAATAGTCTCTGTTTACTAAGCAGGTACAACATGTAGTTAAGGGGGAATAATAACAACATGTTCATTTTTAATTCAACTACTTACGATTACAAAGTTGGATGCGGTTTTTTTACGGTCTATGAGTTGAAAACTAAATGTGGTTTGTGCTATTTATTGTTATTAACTAATTACTATGTTACGCCTTCTGATATTCTAAAAAACCACCTATTCATAATCCCTGGTAAAGTTACTTATATTGTTCGTTTTTTTTCAAAATCGAACCGATTGCCCGGACTTATCAAATCGAGTTGGTAACCCTAGAATTACCAAGTGACTTCTTACCATCCAAACCTTTTCTTATATTTTTAACAGACTTCAAATAATCTAAAATTTTAACAAAAAAACCGACTTTAAATGAATTACATCCTTTCGAATAACAATAACAAAAGAATCATCGAAATACGTTAGGGTGATATTGAGTTACCTTAGAACTTTCGACTGGGTGAACGGATTTTAATGATTCTTTTTTTAATCAAAAGCTGGTGCTTGTCATGTGGTCCCACTTAAATTTGAGCGAGATCTGACGAGATGTTTTTGAGTTATCCCTAATTTTGAAGTCTGTTATTTTTTATCAAGAATTATCTTAAAAGTATTTTTTTCCAAATCAGAAAATGAATTTACTTTATGAAGCGAATTGCTTTGACAACCTTGTATTTCGGTGTGAAGGGTATTGGGGTTAAGGACATGAGCGACGCCATAAATGGGGTCTTTCCTCCCAAGTTCTTAGTAGATTCTATGCATCACTATCCAAAGGTACTATACGATACTACTGATTGAGTAGGTGATGATTGACTGATGTAAATAATTAGGTATATTATGTTTAGTCTTATTTTTCACGGAAATGGAAACGCGTCGGTGTTCCATGATGATTTTCCGTGTGATGTGTAAGAATGATAGTGCACAAAGCCTGCGTTAATTCCTAATTGATTTGTTTTATTCCATAAAAGAAGCGATTACTTTTGCGTCGGTGAAGACTTTTGTTATATAGGTCTTTAACGTTTTAGCCTAATCGCACACTATGCGCTTTTCACCGTTGGCAAATGGTCGCACCAATACTACTCTACTCAGTTGCAGCTTTGCGCAAAATAGTCACACTAAGAATAATAATAAATTATTCTAAAACCCTTGTCGGAATTGTTGAATATTTCGTGGTTCAGTGGTTGAGGTCGCAGTCACAGCTGATTGCGCATACGGTTGTATTACGCAACGCTTGCATTTCACTCTGTTGCTATTTAACGACCTCTAGTAATGTGATGAGTTCACTGCGCCTGTACTATATTGTGGGAATTTGGATAATTTACAAGTAGAAGGAAAAATGATAAATGTACAAATAAACCAAAATATTTTTGTTGTACAAGTTGGTACCTATTTGGTATCCAATGCGAATGGATGTATCTAACCGAAATAAAAGAACGTGTAAAGAGTATACCTACATATACAACAAAAAACTATAGCTATATCCCACGAAGAACGACCGCTGATAATGCTTTCTCTGTTAAAAAAGTAGCTTATTTAGCCAAACTCACCAAGCCCCTGAATACGATGCCATCATAAATTACCTAATGAAGGTAAATTCATTAATTATTCCAGCATTCCGTACATTAATATTTCAAAATGTCATTAACATTATTACTACTACAATTTTAATGTATCTAACTAAGCACGTAATAATGGTATCTACTATTATTGGCGAGATTGTGGTCGGGAATTCGATCAAGCGTTGCTAAAGTAGGTACAGGCTAACGGTAAAATCTATGAGTTACTTTGCCACAATCGCTATTGATGAATTACTACGATGAATTGTGAGAAAGTAAGTAAATAATTGAGGTATGTATGACTGGTAAGTTGCCTTAAAACCCAGACACGTTAATGCGAAAATGCTTATTTGAGAAGAAGTACAAGCATAAACGCATATCACAGAGATGAATTTACTCACATACGAGTAGTGCTCTTTAACTAAATCTGCACTTGGGCGTAATGTTGGTAGCATTGCATCCAAAGTTAAGCAACAGCAGGCGCGGTCGGCAGTTGGATGTGTGACCGCTAGTGCAAAAAAATTCTTGAGCGTTTCCGTGCTTCGGAGGGCATGTAAAGCCGTCAGTCCCGGTTATTTTCATAAGATAACAGTCGTTAAGCCATGTTGAAGGCCCTCGGGGGGCATAAAAACTTCTGGCACTCGGGTTGGCCACTAGCCCATCCATCAATCCGTACTGGAGCAGTGTGGTGGAGAATGCTCTAGGCCTCTTCAAGGGGAGAGACCCATGCTCAGTAGTGGGCCATTAATGGTTGAAGCCAAT
The DNA here is from genome assembly GCA_963932265.1 of Thymelicus lineola. Taxonomy (NCBI): domain Eukaryota; kingdom Metazoa; phylum Arthropoda; class Insecta; order Lepidoptera; family Hesperiidae; genus Thymelicus; species Thymelicus lineola. Next base: position 906,703 of record OZ010702.1, on the reverse strand, counting down.
CCCTCATCCACCTTGAATTAGAACTCAAGCATTGACATGGGCCAAGCTCCCCTGGTCATACAGCCTGCTGAAGAACAGACGAGGCTATGGCGAACAGAACATCCTGTAAGTCCTGTAGGAGGTCTGGGCTCTGTACCACACAGTTTAGCTCCAAAGGTACTTATGCATGGTAGTAGGATATTCTACCTGCCTGGCTACTAAAATCAACTGTCAAATGTTTTGTTTATAGGTCTCAGTGTCAGAGAGGCTGCCTGTCTTTAATGCAGGTGCTTTGGTTCTAATGGGCAGACAAAGTATTGGTGATGTTTTTGATACTGATGTTCACAGATAATGAAGACCACTTACCACTGAGTAGCTTGTCTACTCATTTGTAGGATATTTACACTAAAACCACTATTTCAAAAATAGACACAGATCAGTCTTATGCCTCAACTCAGTGTCACTAACAGATACTTTAATTGCTTCTTAGTAAAGAATCACCATACAAATTCTGTACTAAGGAGCGATTTAAGTAACCGTTAGTGACTGAGTTGGGGCATAAATCTTAAGAAAGATTATATTAATTGTATAGCTTCTCAGCATTCTTATTGCTTACATGTAGGAAGTTTGAATTAAATAACAATAGTTAATTAAACTAATAATGTATAAAAGTACTCACAGTAATATGACGGCAGGGAGAAGGATATTCCAGATTCATCTGAAAGAATTAGTGCTGCTATTGTAAAACTATTTACAAAAAACATGTGCTTGTTTTAGTATTTATATTACTATTCAATCAAAGTAACTACATGACTACTTCATTTTAAAATATTTGTATACTAGCAGGTATACCCACACTACTTATAATATTATGCAAAGCAACTATGTAATACTTCCCATGTTCTATACCAGGTTCAATACTATAGTGCTTTATTAGGTCTAGGTCAGATATTTATGTACAGATAAAGCTAGTATTCTACAATGGCAGCGGCAGGGCTGGAGGGGGGATCATAGAGTTCCCTGTGAAGACCAAAATTTACCGGGCCATGTACAAATGCTAGAAGGCCAAAAACCAAATGCTAGGAATATAGTTAATTCTATTAACTAAGAGTGTTATTAATTTATTCAACACTTACAACTATAGAAGTATCCCCAAGTAGGCAGTCCAACGGCTATCGCTCCAACAATGAAGCACAGGAAGCCAAGAATGACCACTGCTATGGAATACAGTGCCTTGCCACTCGCCATGGCTACATGACTCAGCCAAACTCCTGGTACCGGTCACACAACATCAGGAACGGCTGAGTGTTCTGTCAGGGTTTATTAGCCTTTTAATCATCTGTAAGAAATAAAAAATCTAAGATTATAGGTACTAATACTTACTACATAATACTTATTAAATCTTATTATAAATTACTAACTGTAGGTACAAACTGATCAGATGTTTTAAATCGGTAAGTGTAGAAGTCAGTAAATTAACTAAATTACCTGATTTTTTTTATTTAAATTTTAAGTACAGTGGAAACTTTATTATCCGGCACTCAGTTATACAGATTCGCAATTATCTAGTCCATAAACCTCGATTAAATAAGTTACGTCAAATGACAATTACCATAAAGGTGCAGCAAATGAAATGAAATATTCTTTTTTTTGTGTAAGTATCACTGATACTCTTATGCACATAATTTTTTTAATCTACCAGCTTTTCAGAAATGTGCTTTCTCATGGAGGAGAAGAAAAGCCGTAAAGAAACTCCTCAGTACATCTTTTAAAAATAAAACTTAGTATTTTAGTAATTGTCTTCTTATTTAATTTTTTTTTTAATAAACATTGATTTTTGATAAACAGTTTAATGGTCTCTTTAAATGAATGTCTTTTTTTTTAGTTATTGCTTGACTACAATCTCATCCGATGATGTAACAATGTAGTCTTATGTGCCAAAATACATTTACAACATGGAAACTATTTTAAAAGTTATTATTTTTTATATATTAAGATCATTAAACTCATTTGCATGTCAGGTTTATGATTGTTCAAAGGGGACTCTGATTAAATTTTATGGCTACTTTATAACTCCATTTATTTGCCACAAGTTAAAATATTAGTTAGAAGCTCAAATGAAGCAACTAAATTTGCCAGACAAATAAATAAAAACACTTGTTTTAGCATATACGAAAAGCAGCTAATTTACTATAGCTAACAAATATCGATGACAAAACATTCCAATAAGAATAAATGATGATGTCATAATATAACTTCTAATAACATTCAAACTAGAATACGCGATACGTCGGTATTTGGACCGTGTATTCGGTCATATCTTATGTATAAAATACAGTTATGTTTGGGATTTAGCAGAGCCTTTTACTTACATTCTTGACAAAATAAACAGTAGATGGAATTCAAATCACTCAAGGATGCAAATAGTCGATTCAAATAAGAATCTGCGTTGCGTATATCTCTTTTCAGCACGTTCAAATAAGTGCAATGCAACAATACACTTGTTTTCACTTGAATGCACAAACAAAAGTTCACTCACGATTCGAAATTTGAAACTACGATGCACCTATATCACTGAAATGTATTTTTTACCGCTTGGCAAAGATGACACTCATCAAAATGATGTAAAAAGAGATACTAAGTTACTGAACAGATTAGTGCACTGATTTAACTGCGTGAGAAAATACGAACAATGAATTCCAACGAACCACAATCACCACGATGCGCTGACACTTTTGCCGCGCACTAAGGAGACACGACACGACACCTACTAAACAGAATGGTCAGTAAATAAACTGGTTTTTTGATTACTTATCTAGGTAACTACTTACTTCACTTACTTGAGTTGAGTTTGACATACAAGAGTCAAGACACAGATTGAGACACAGACGTTCAAAGTTTGAAAGCTATAGAGTAAAAAATTGTGTAGTGCCATGGATATATTACACTATCTGGATTACTGACCTCGTAGAAGTACCTCAAGTTCGATGACGTCATATCTTAAGGACTACTCGACCAATCATAGTCCGGATTGAGATTGTCCTTCATAAATGTAGGAGCTCCACATTTTCTTAGAAAAATTATGCCCTATTGTGGTATGGTTCTTTAAAATGTTTTCTATTGGTAATTTTTCTCATGGTAAAAAAATACAATTTTGAAATAAAACATTTTATTAAAATTTCTTCAAAATAACTGAATTTAAAATATTGCAATTGTTTTTATTGCAATATTCTCACTGATAATTGACAACAGTACAACACCACATAGTAAGAACACACTCTCACACTCTTCACAAATCCCCAATGATCGTAATCGCCACACTGAAAAATTGCATTAATTTTTTGGCGCAGTGTTGCAACCTACCACACAATTACGTTAATACTTATAATATTCATCTTAGATGTTTTTCTTTCATTATAAAAAATCATAATCGAATGATATAACCTGGAACTATAGATAACATGGACACAATAGAAAAATGGTCCTTCGGTTATGACTTCATCCGTCCTCAGGTACCTCTACAAAATCATTCATCCAGTTAAAGTAATACATCCATGTATAGTGCGTTTCACATAATTTTGCACTTCAGCTGTAATGTTGGTATCTCTGGATGCAGTGTTGCCAGGTACCTCATAGTAACAGTGTTTCGATTACCGCGACCGTCATGATTTTCAGTGATGTACAATAAAATTGTAATAAACATGTACTAAACATTTTGAAGTATTATGGAGGAACAGGCAAAAAAATAAACAGATTTTATCTATACTTAAAAGAAGGACTCGAACATTTGTAAAGTTTATTACCTGTAATATTTTGATGAATAAAGTTATTTATTATTATTATTATTAATAATGTTTAGTTTTAGCACGCACAATTTTAATCTTTTGATGTTTGTTTCGTTTATAAATGTTTCACTTTATTCCATGGTGAAATAATATGTACTGTAATTTAATAATAATTGTACTTGTTTTTGCAATATTTTCACATTAGGCATATTTCATAGGCATAGTGATAGCCTAGTGGTTAGAACGTTGGTCTCCCGAACGCGGGGGCCCGGGTTCAAATCCTGGCACGCACCTCTAAATTTCAAATATTATGTGCGTATTACAAATTAATTATCACTTGCTTCGGTGAAGGAAAACATCGTGAGGAAACCTGCACACCTAAGAGTTCTCCATAATGTTCTCAAAGGTGTGTGAAGTCTACCAATTCGCACTTGGCCAGCGTGGTAGACTATGGCCTGTACCCCTCTCGTTGTGAGAGGAGACCCCGAGCCCAGCAGTGGGACAATTATGGGTTGTTGCTTTGCTTTGCTTTGCTTTAGGCATATTTCGGTTAGGTTCTAATTTAAAAAAAATCCCCGCTAGCTATACCTTGTTTAGTATGTATAAAAGCAGCAATAGTGTCATTGTTGAGGCTCCTACGGTGTTGTTTTGATATTATTTAGGTTGCTTATAACCACCTCCTCAGACGCGTTTGAAAAAAAGAATATCAGCAGAAGACCTACTACTTTTATTAAATAAAAAGACATACCACCAGTATTTTTGGAGTTTAACTCCAAAGATGTTTAACTAACAGATACGTTATGCCCTTACAAATCGACCGAAAAATCTGTTCCGACCGAGCTACAATACACACACGTAAATCTTTTGTTTCCCTACACCAATCACTAGTACATTGGCAAATTATGTAAAAAGGATGGCATTACTAAAACCATAATAGTGAAAAAGACAGCTAGTGTTTGTCGCTCGCGTCAATCTATATACGCTACGGTCTTTATCGCTCTCGCGTCAAAACTAGATCGCTATCTCTTTCTTCATCTGAATATGGCGTCTTTGCATTATTATTAGATTGTTTAGAAAAATAATTGAAATATACTAAATAATCTAAGTATCTTAGCGTACTCACGCATGGTATGAGATTCCTTGTGTTTTGTTGACCTTGGAGTCATAATTGGTGCACTTTCTAAACACACAGGATGGCATTTTGTTATATTTTCATAACTACGTATTAACCTACGATACGCCACGCTCGTGATTGCGCTCGCCGCAGACTAATCACAAAAGTTCCCAATTGGGAACTTTTTCAATCATCACAACGCGCGCGCTTATGACCTATCTGCCTCTTTTTAACATATAATATCATTGTTTAACTCCTTTAGAACGATTTTCATATAATATATAAGCACGAGGCATAATTTATGGAGGATAAAATCAAACTTTCTCCGTTACGTCAGGTGATATTATTGTGTTAGTTTTGTAACTCGTAACAATGAGTCTAGATGACGACTGATTTGACCAAACTACCACTACCGAATATAGATGACATTGTTACTAATTTGACGATCGCTCATCCATCATAGATGGGTTGTTACTGATTTGTCGATCGAAAACTAGATGGCGCTGTTACTTGACAATCGCAAACTAGATGGGTTGATACTTATTTAACAATCGCAAACTAGATGGCGTTGTTACTGATTGGACGATAACGTCATGTGTTTTAACTGTTTTATAATCGTTCGTAAGAAATAAACTGCAGTCATGCGTCGGAGCTGTCGCATTTTTTAAGATTCAAAAATATAGTGTGAGTTGGTTTCAAGTTTACCTAAATTAATAAAATTATTATCTATTTTAAATTCCATAAGAACAATGAACTAAGTTGTTTAATACCGAAATGGCAAATGACGAATAAATGACTGAGAAACTATTTTATGAAAGCATTCGACACTATCAGTTCCACCCCCTCCCCCCATCCCCAGCAAATCACATTTCTACTACAGCGTGCGCTACAATCGCTTTAACGATTCTGCCAACCACTTTGCAATGCACGTAACCAATAACGAGTTTTAAAATTTTTCTCAAAATGAAATGAAATATTGACTTAACTATTCATTGTAGATCGTATTATTCCTATTAGACAGCATTGCTGACAATATTCGGTGCATAATCAACGAAATTAAATTACCGGGCATGTACTGTAGTTGGTCGAGGTCATGTCGTCTGTCTGAATCTATTTTCGTCTGAGAAGCATGCCTATTAGAATAAGACAAGTATGATTTCCCGCACTTATTACTGTTAAAGACTCGTATTTTACAGTAAAGTCATTTTCCTTGTGAAAGTACACACAAAAGCATTTATTTGCAATCACTCTTTACGTTTTAGCCGATGATAGTGTTGAAGGAATTCAGAAACACAAGCGGCAAATAGTGATAACCCAATAATTATACTATCGACATGTTCTTCATTTGTTTATGTTTTAGTTGGATTTTCAGTAAGTTGTTTTATGTTATAACAGCTTTTACTCGTATTTAGTTTCACCTGCCCTTTTGTCTGTAATGAAATGTTGAAATTTAAAATTGGCCCACTTTCCATTGTTCTATCGAGCTGAAATTGTGTATAGTGTACACATTTTAAATTGGATGGCAATATTAGATGATGGAGCGGCGAATGCTATGTGAACTCTCATTTCAGGAATACCAAAAACCCAAAATTAGCATTTATACGACATTGGACATTTTGCGAATAGGACATTATGCGATTTGGATAATTCTGTGTTTAAACCTTTGAAACGACTAAACCCTCTCGTTACAAGCCCCTCAGGGTCGTTTAATTTTTCTTAAAAAGTTTTAGACGATATAATTATATGGGCTGATGATGAAACTTTGCATTTTTATAAGCTTGTGGTTATGGTTTAAACTATCTTTTAATTTAGTAAGATACGTATTGAACAAAAACAATAAATTACATATATTTCTTTGACAGTTTTTGCACCGGTCGTGTCCCTAGAAAGTGTACGTATAGTTAATTAATTAATTAATAATTGTTATAAATATCATATTTGTATATTTAAAGGTTCAATGTTCGGGAACCTTTATTTGCGAGATCCATACTTATTAATTTGGAGCTTTTAAAGGGAAGGAGTTGAGTTCCATTTTTTTTTATTTAGCCTGAAGGGCTGACGAAAACAGGCCATTTTTTCAAGAAAATGTTCCGCATGCATTGCATGATAACCTCGTTCAAGTAATAATGAAATCGTTTTCTTTCAGGGGATAAATACAAAATGTACAGAAAATGGAGAATGTATGGATAAAGGTGTACGAGCGAATAATGAAAATATCGTCAATAATGGTACAAATTATGCAGCGTACGTTTTTCAAAAAATACAATCTATTTTTTATTAAACTATGTCACATGTTCCTTTACCGTCGTCCATGGACATTTTCACTCAGAGCTCAGGTATTTTAATTAATTTAATATTGGGTAATGGTATGTTGATAAATATTTCGTTTCTTTTTAGATTGACGTCCTATGAAATGACTGATGGTTTCGGAAATAAGTTTAACGTTTCTGATATTAAAACATTATTGTCAACACTAATAGAAAAATCTGATAATTATGGTGAGATTTCATTTTATGTAATAATCTTACAGGTTTCTGGCTTCCACGTTTGGTTTTTTAAGAATAATACGCAGAAATACTATAAATTTAAGAATAATCAGTAAAATAATAATCAATAACAGTTTAATCCAGTACTAATTGTTTAATTTATTTCGAAAATGAACATTAAAATAACATAAAAAATATATTTTTTTCCATTGAAGTAGGTATAGTGTCATAGAACAGACATCTCGAACAAAATGTGTGTCCCGCCCGGGAGGTTCGATTTTCAAAATTGTGCCCCGGTTCTCCTTTCAAACTCGAACGAATCCATTGAAAATTGAAGCCACTTGGCGCCAATGCATTGGGACATACATGGTGTTCGCGGTGTAGGTTTTAAACGCTAGTAATAATAGGCAATGATTTTTTCAGAAAAAATTGAGAAGGATGTACAATTTGTGTTTCAAGGAGTCACTGTCGCAATCATACTATTTGGTGTGTGTGTAATTACCTGCGTTCTAAGCGCTTGTTTATATTGCTGCAGGATGAATATAACGTAAGTAGGTACTTATCTTTATTATTTATTTAACTTTATTGTACACCATAATCAACAGTTAAGAAAAGCATGCTACATTATAATTAACCATGCTTGTGTACAAAAGGCGATAGCAAAGACGTATTCTACCTTTTTATCTTAGCTTAATTAATGAAGAACTTTGTGCGCGATAATTGGACGAATAACTCAATATCACGCCAATCGATTTCGATGATTCTTTTTTTAATGGATGTACTTCATTTGAAGACGGTTATTTTTTTGTTAAAATGTTAGATTATTATCGTTTCATGGAGGTTTAATTTGTTTTAAAAATTACACATTACAGTGATAACCGTCTCAAGAGCGACGTAGAAGCCTTGGCAGAGAAGTTACACAGGGAATGTCGTTTTAAGAAATCCACAAAATCTCCATTATCACCAATCTCAGAGAGCTGCAATATTATAAATTCTGATGCTGGTATATTTTGTGTTTAACAGATCATTATAAAGAATATTGTCAATATACCTTCCAAAAATATACCTTATACATACCTATTTAATTTTTTCAGCGGCAACCAATCCTGTCCGAAAATAAGAACATAAGATACCTATAACACATTTATAATGAAACAAAATTGATAGACCTTGCTCAATAAAATGAGCATCCTATACCTATATATAACTCTTTTATTGTTATCCTTACTTACTAACAAAATTAACTGGCTACGGTAAGATATTTTTAACCAACGAAAAAATAATATTAATACGATATTTTACTAAAAGAAAATATTACTGGAGATAAATGAACATTGAATCTGAATCTCACACCCAAAAATGTTCCTTAAATGTAATTTAAACTCATAGTTTAAACTTGAATAAGAAACTGGGAAATCGCTTTTTTTCTACGTCCGTGTTTTCAATTTAAAGGTTGTCGGTAGGTTTGAGATTTAAAAAATAAACAATCTACCTACTGTATTGATTTTCAAACGGGTTAAAAATGTTTGTCAACAGCATGTCAACGGTTAACTTTGTCAAAACCCTGGGCATATTACTCTAACTGGATACATAATGGAGGCCAAATACGATCAAGTATACTTGTCAAGTTTGCAGCGGACTTGCAAATGCCGTATCAAGTTAAACTGCAAATTTGACAAGTTTTAGCCGTATTGGGGCGGCTTAGAATACTAACCCCAATCCCACGCCGGAAGGGTGTCGTAAAAGGCGATTAAATCCGGCCCGCTGGTGGTAGGGCCCTCGGAGGGATTATTTATTTATTTATTTATTTATTTACTCTTTATTTTAAACCTATAAACTAGATCACAATGGGCGGACTTAATGCCTGATGGCATTCTCCACCTGTCAACCCTGGGCGATAAGCTAAAAGTTGCGATTATGTTAGTAGTATTGATTTTAATTGTTAATTAATACCATTATTACTATTGTTATTTTTCCATGGGGTTCGCCTGGATAGCTACCACCCTCGAGCATGAGTCAGCCACCAAACGACTCGTCGTGTTCCGGCTGGGGGCTTGAGAGCCAGTTCTTTCTCCCTTTTTCTTTCTTTCTTGGCCGGCAACGCATCAGTGATGCCTTTGGTGTTGCTGATGTTCATGGGCGGCGAAAGCCACTTACCATCAGGTGGATCGTCAGCTCGTTTGCCGGCTAGTACTTTACCGCGAGGCACCTACTTACGCTATATAAAGCTCAAGTCAGGCCTCACATGGAGTACTGCTCCCACCTCTGGGCAGGGGTGCCGCAATACCAGCTTAAGGGGATTACCTCGCTCAAATCCCAAAAACACTGTAAGTTTGAAGAAGATTGTAGATGAATGCTTTTGTGCGTTTACCATATAAAAAATATATGATATACTGTAGGTCATGACAATCTTATTAACTTGTTTAAAATTTTAATAACCTCTCCCAAATATTGGGAAAAAAAATTGTTAAATAGGTCCTTTTTCAACTTAAACTGTCAATTTTCTCTGTAACGGTTAAATAGATCGGCATGAATTTTGTACTAAATAATATGTAATGATGCGTTTCACAATTTCAGTAGTTTTTTTTTTCTTAATTCTTTTAATATTTTTAAATAATGAATAAAAACCCAAAACTTCACCAGTACCCCACAGGAGCACCCCCGCTAAGCCCTGTAATGCGTGCTCGAGAGCCTCGGAACGCGATAAATCAGTGTCTCGATGACTCTTGTGACGCGTGGACTGTACGCGCGTTATTTTATCGAAATAAAAATTAAAACCTCACGTTTTGAACGATTTTTGAATGAAAGCATATTGTAAATAATACAAATATAAATATTTTGTAAAAGAACAATAGAAATTAAGTTTGTAAATATATGTAAAGTAGTTTATAATTTCGTTTAGTTTTTTGAAAATATCATAGAGTAAGCTTATTCAATTATCATGCCTAAATACAAGAATAAAAGTAAAGTGAATTGTGGCAGAGCTCTCCAAAACTATTGGTAAGTACATACCCTATTGAGTATATTATTTCTAGTGTGTTTATTTTTTTAACGTTTTAGCTATCTTGAGAATTTCGTTTGACGGAGGATGGAGACCTAAATGATGATGGACTCCGCAGGTGGGTATTAGGATCTCATTGATGGCAGTACGTGTAACCATCATGTTTTGATTCATTTGAAAGATCTCATGGAAACCTTGGTGACTGATGATGTCATCTACCTGATGGTGGACTCCGAAGGTGGGTAAAGGATCTCAGTGTCGGCACTACGTAGAACCATCGTGTTTGGACTCATTTGAAAGGTCTCATTGAGACCTTGGTAACTGATGATGTCACCTACCTGATGGTGGACTCCGAACGTGGGTAAAGGATCTCAGTGTCGGCACTGCGTAGAACCATCGTGTTTGGACTCATTTGAAAGGTCTCCTTGAGACCTTGGTGACTGATGATGTCACCTACCTGATGGTGGACTCCGAACGTGGGTAAAGGATCTCAGTGTCGGCACTGCGTAGAACCATCGTGTTTGGACTCATTTGAAAGGTCTCCTTGAGACCTTGGTGACTGATGATGTCTTCTACCTGATGGTGGACTCCGAAGGTGGGTAAAGGATTTCAATGTCGGCACTACGTAGAACCATCGTGTTTGGACTCATTTGAAAGGTCTCCTTGAGACCTCGGTGACTGTTGATGTCATCTACCTGATGGTGGACTCCGAAGGTGGGTAAAGGATTTCAGTGACGGCACTACGTAGAACCATCGTGTTTGGACTCATTTGAAAGGTCTCCTTAATACCTTGGTGACTGATGATGTCTTCTACCTGATGGTGGACTCCGAAGGTGGGTAAAGGATTTCAGTGTCGGCACTACGTAGAACCATCGTGTTTGGACTCATTTGAAAGGTCTCATTGAGACCTTGGTAACTGATGATGTCACCTACCTGATGGTGGACTCCGAAGGTGGGTAAAGGATTTCAGTGACGGCACTACGTAGAACCATCGTGTTTGGACTCATTTGAAAGGTCTCGTTGAGACCTTGGTGACTGATGATGTCATCTACCTGATGGTGGACTCCGAAGGTGGGTAAAGGATCTCAGTGTCGGCACTACGTAGAACCATCGTGTTTGGACTCATTTGAAAGGTCTCATTGAGACCTTGGTAACTGATGATGTCACCTACCTGATGGTGGACTTCGAAGGTGGGTAAAGGATCTTAGTGTCGGCACTGCGTAGAACCATCGTGTTTGGACTCATTTGAAAGGTCTCATGGAAACCTTGGTGACTGATGATGTCATCTACCTGATGGTGGACTCCGAAGGTGGGTAAAGGATCTCAGTGTCGGCACTACGTAGAACCATCGTGTTTGGACTCATTTGAAAGGTCTCATTGAGACCTTGGTAACTGATGATGTCACCTACCTGATGGTGGACTCCGAAGGTGGGTAAAGGATTTCAGTGACGGCACTACGTAGAACCATCGTGTTTGGACTCATTTGAAAGGTCTCCTTGAGACCTTGGTGACTGATGATATCATTTACATGTTTTCATCAAATTAGAACTGTTTGATAATCACCTTCGTGTTTTACAGACTCCGTCTCCAATAACAGTAACTTTGAAGGATGCCACTGCAACAATTGATGTTCCTCTAGCTGATCCATTTTATGATTTCAAATTAGTACGGTCCAACCATAGTCAATAAGACTTCAAAATGCCTTCTTACGGTAAGTTTATGCCACCAAGGCTTTTCTTTTCAAGGATAAATAGAATTAAACAACATAATATAATGAACTAGATTAAGATACAGAAAGATGATTAAGATAGATAGATAAAGTAAAATGACCAGTGTTGCGATAGCGCCAACTGTTGGGCAAAACATTGGCTGTTTCGGAACAGAGAAAGCATGGAGTAGTATTGTTATTTTATATTATGCTATATTTTTGTTTGTAGATTTCCGAGTGATCCATTTCGCTGTGCAGAATGGTTATCTATTGGCGCTTGTACAAATTTCAAAATATGTTCGATTCATTTTGATAAATTTGACATTGCCGGAAGCACGCAAAGGCGTAGATTATTAAAATCAGCAATTCCCAAATTGCAGGTAGGTAAATATAATATTATGATGTATTGATAAGATGTATAACATTGATGATGTATTGGGATAAAGTATGTACCTTAAAAAATTGATATGATTTGTTTCATTGATTTTTTTTATTTATAGATTCACGACCACACAAAAGTGCGACCAGCTATTTCATCGAAATTGACAGATGATTTTAAAAATCTAATTAGGTAATATGAAATTCTTTACTGTATAGAATTTAATTTCTTTACATGTTTTCATCAAATTAGTTAGAATTGTTTGATAATCACCTACGTTTTTTACAGACCCCGTCCCCAATAACTGTAACTTTGAAGGATGCCACTGCAACAATGATGTTCCTCTAACTGATCCAGTTCCCTTAAAAAGCTGTTGTGTAATTTAGAACTGGGCTCTAAATTTACCGGAAGTTGTACGCCGTTAGAAAATATACATACCTATTTTATTCCACAATTTATAAATCATATTCTTTTTTAGGTGTACATTATACCACATTTAGTTTCTTTTTAGGTTTAAATTATAGCAAATTTAGGCATTTTCTTCAGGTTTATAATTGATAATTGAAATAATTTTTAAATAACGTTAACCTTTAGCTCTTTTCATATGTACTTTATAACACATTTAGTTTCTTTTTCAGGTTTAAATTACAGCTAATTTAGGCATTTTCTTCAGAAATATTTTTAAATAACGTTAACCTTTGGCTCTTTTCAGATGTACATTATAACACATTTAGTTTCTTTTTCAGGTTTAAATTTTAGCAAATTTAGGCATTTTGTTCAGAGCAGAAGCACACAAAGGCGTAGATTACTAAAATCAGCAATTCCCAAATTGCAGGTAGGTAAATATAATATTATGATGTATTGATAAGATGTATAACATTGATGATGTATTGGGATAAAGTATGTACCTTAAAAAATTGATATGATTTGTTTCATTGATTTTTTTTATTTATAGATTCACGACCACACAAAAGTGCGACCAGCTATTTCATCGAAATTGACAGATGATTTTAAATCTAATCAGGTAATATGAAATTCTATGAAATAATTGAAATATTTTTAAATAGCTTTAACCTTCAGCTCTATTCAGGTGTACATTATAACACATTTAGTTTCTTTTTCAGGTTTAAATTATAGCAAATTTTGGCATTTTCTTCAGGTTTATAATTGATAAATGAAATAATTTTTAAATAACGTTAACCTTCAGCTCTTTTCAGGTGCACATTATAACCTATTTAGTCTTAAGCTTTTTGTTTCAGGTTAAAATTACAGCACATTTAGTTTAAGCTTTTTTCAGGTTTATAATAAATTTGATAACTAATTAGTAATTATGTATATGAAGATTTGTATTTTATTGTTGGAATTAATTAAGTAATGAATGAGATGGTCTGATTAGGTTTTCCTGGGTTTCCCTAATCCTAGCAACAAATGTTGGACCATAATTATGTATTCCCCAGCAAACATTGGGAAGGAGTATTCGTTCTGTTTAGGGATTTTATGTTTGTATAAATAATGTTTAAATGAGTGTATTAATTTTTGAGTATAGTTTTTAGTGTTGGTATATTTTAAATTTGCAAAAAATAATTTTTAGTTGACTTTATTAGAATCCGACGGAAGCGCCACCTATGTGTTTTTAACTTGCAAATTACTTCATGCTTCCTGTTCAATCCAACCTTATAAAAGGACACTCATTTGGTCTCACGCTCTTCTTCTCGATATGTTATTGGTAGGATACAGACGTATTACTCGTATTTCCCAATGCATAAAGGATTAATATAACGGTGATATTTAAAAATCCTAAACTCAGCACTTTTCTTTACGCCTCTTTAACCTTATTTCCTATAGAATTAATTAATTATTGTAATTTCGGAATAGTTACAATGGCAACATTAAAACAGGGTCATCAACTAGGTCATCCTAACTATTTCCGTTACCGTTCGAGAACCGATAAGTATATACGAGTACCTGGTCATCATTAGATAAATGTTGAAAGCTAGATCATCCTAACTATTTCTGTTACTGAGAACCGATAAGCATTTACCTGGTCATCATCAGACCTTCAGAATGTTTCATGTAATAGCACCCGTGCTCAATTAGATAAATGTTGAAAGCTAGGTCATCCTAACTATTTCTGTTACTGAGAACCGATAAGCATTTACCTGGTCATCATCAGACCTTCAGAATGTTTCATGTAATAGCACCCGTGCTCAATTAGATAAATGTTGAAAGCTAGGTCATCCTAACTATTTCTGTTACTGAGAACCGATAAGCATTTACCTGGTCATCATCAGACCTTCAGAATGTTTCATGTAATAGCACCCGTGCTCAATTAGATAAATGTTGAAAGCTAGGTCATCCTAACTATTTCTGTTACTGAGAACCGATAAGCATTTACCTGGTCATCATCAGACCTTCAGAATGTTTCATGTAATAGCACCCGTGCTCAATTAGATAAATGTTGAAAGCTAGGTCATCCTAACTATTTCTGTTACTGAGAACCGATAAGCATTTACCTGGTCATCATCAGACCTTCAGAATGTTTCATGTAGTAGCACCCGTACTCAATTAGATAAATGTTGAAAGCTAGGTCATCCTAACTATTTCTGTTACTGAGAACCGATAAGCATTTACCTGGTCATCATCAGACCTTCAGAATGTATCATGTAGTAGCACCCGTGCTCAATTAGATAAATGTTGAAAGCTAGGTCATCCTAACTATTTCTGTTACTGAGAACCGATAAGCATGTACCTGGTCATCAGCAGACCTTCAGAATGTTTCATGTAGTAGCACCCGTGCTCAATCAGATAAATGTTGAAAGCTAGGTCATCCTAAGTACTTCCGTTACTGAGAACCGATAAGCATATACCTGGTCATCATCAGACCTTCAGAATTTGTCATGTAGTAACACCCGTGCTCAATTAGATAAATGTTGAAAGCTGGGTTATCCTAACTATTTCCGTTACTGAGAACAGATAAATATATACCTGGTCATCATCAGACCTTCAGAATGTTTCATGTAGTAGCACCCGTGCTCAATCAGATAAATGTTGAAAGCTAGGTCATCCTAAGTACTTCCGTTACTGAGAACCGATAAGTATATACCTGGTCATCATCAGACCTTCAGAATGTTTCATGTAGTAGCACCCGTGCTCAATCAGATAAATGTTGAAAGCTAGGTCATCCTAAGTACTTCCGTTACTGAGAACCGATAAGTATATACCTGGTCATCATCAGACCTTCAGAATGTTTCATGTAGTAGCACCCGTGCTCAATCAGATAAATGTTGAAAGCTAGGTCATCCTAAGTACTTCCGTTACTGAGAACCGATAAGTATATACCTGGTCATCATCAGACCTTCAGAATGTTTCATGTAGTAGCACCCGTGCTCAATCAGATAAATGTTGAAAGCTAGGTCATCCTAAGTACTTCCGTTACTGAGAACCGATAAGTATATACCTGGTCATCATCAGACCTTCAGAATGTATCATTTAGTAGAATTAAAGCTATGTCAGCAGGCATAGTGCATAGTGTAGTTCAAAATAAATAAATTAATAATTATTATCATGTAGGCAGATATTCGTACAAGACGACAAAAACAATAGGAACAAAATGTATTCGAAGATCTCTCAGAGAGCGAATAAAATAGGCAAAAACGATGACAACTCGGTGACACATTTGTGCAGTAGCTTTATCTTCACTCTAAGTTCAGGCCGTTTTATTGTAGTATAGTCGTTGGTCGGTAGATGGCGCTTAGTTAAAAAATACTAGTACAGAGACCAAATCTTCAAGGTCATTGGGCAAGGCAATCCCCTTAACCCATTTGACGCCATACACAAACGTGCGATCCGAGTTGTCAACGACCCACGAGTCACTCACAGGTTAGAACACCTAAGCTTCAGAAGAGATGTCGGTTCTCTCTGTTTGCTCCACCGACTTTAAAACGGTGAGTGCTCCGAGGAGTTGTTTGACTTCATGCCTACTTCATCTTTCCATCATTGCACCACTCGCCGAAAACTGAAGTTTCATCTACACAGACTGGATTCTTGGAGAACCTCTACGGTCCGATTCTCACGATATTTTTTACCACGTACCTGCAAACTTTGGAATGAGCTTCCTTCTGAGCTGGTATTCCCGGAGCGCTATGATAAGGGGTTCTTCAAAAAAGGTGTAAAAAGAGTTCTGTTTTCCTTCAAGGCCGGCGCCGCGGCGATGCATTGGCGATTCATCTGGTATTGCTCATGTCCATAGGCGACGGTGACCACTTTCTATCAAGTGGCCCGTCAGCTTTTTTGTCTTCAGGCTATAAAAAAACTGTACTCCTAGTTTCGAAGAGGTATTTGAAGACGAATAATAATAATAATAATAACGCTTCACACTCATAGCCCCCATACTAGGATTCCCTGTGTCGTGGGTGCCATGGACAACACACAAGACAAGGACACTCACACCCAGACCGAGAACAGAAATTCAAACTCATCATTCAAATTTCCGCCTCGCTGGGAATCGAACCCAGGACCCTTGGCGCGGCGATCAGGCATGGTAACCATTGCGCCACGCGGGTCGTCATGACATGACATGTCTGAATATTTTCGACCAATCACAGGCCTGATTCAGGTTGAACTTTCATCGTAGGGTGTCCTTAAGTCTACTGTCTATTATATTACTTAGGCCAATTTTAGTTCTTATTTGATAAGTTCTTCAAAATGTTTACTTTTGCTAAATATTTTATCGAGTGGTATTGGATAATGAAAGAAAGGGTCGGAATACTTGTTTGGAGATATTCCCGCGATTAAGTGTTATTGTTCACTGCCATCTCGAATGTAATACATTTCCGATAGCTACTTAGGAAAATGTATAGATTTCCTAGGAAAAGTATAATGTATATTAAAAAGCTTAATTATCATACATTTCCTATATATTGTTATTTGTAGGAATTGTACACATTTCCTGGAGATTGTATACGATGACGGATTACACACTTTTCCGTGTATAACTTTATAGTTATAGTTCCTTATATAAAGACATAAAGTTCTTGGTGCTATTCGAGAAAGCCTAATATGTAGTCTGTTGATAGTAATTGATTTTTACTCTGTGATGTCATCATGTCATTTCAATTCAACAGTCAACCAACTGTCAAGTAGGGTTCGAACTATCGGCCTCTGGTATCGATACCGAGTACTCGTGTGGTATCGACGGGTAGGGTATCGATACCAAAAAAGTATCGGTCCTGAAGTATCGATACTACTCAGTATCTAGTATCGAGTACTCGCGAGGATCACAGTCAGATCAGAGCTAAAAAAAAAAAAAGGTCGTCGACATGTCCCCATGACACTTACTGTTTAGTCCGAGCGCTAAAACGGCCCACAGTTAATATTTTTCCATATGAAAATACTGAAAAGTAAAGTATTTTAAAAGTACTCGATACCGACGTTTCACATGAGTACTTGCGAGTAATTCCAGGTACGAGTATCGAGTACTCAGTATCGAGTATCGTGATCAAAAGTATCGATACCTACTCAGTATCGAAAGTATCGTTCGAACCCTACTGTCAAGCACAGAGTACTTTGTTATATACTGAAACTGTCATGCCCCGTTTACATGCGCGCGCGAGCCACGAGACTTTCCGCGAGACCCACGCGAGCCCGAGTGTGTAAACAGGTAGCTCGCGCGCGCGTGTCAGGGCTCGCAGGGCTCGCGTCGGGAGCGGTTTTTAGGGCGCGTGCCAAAGGGTCTCGCGCGAGCGCTCGCGTGGTGTTCACACACGCGCGAGCTTCATTCGACAACGGCAACTAGCGCCATACGTACGTGTTCTATTGGATTCGTATTTTTCGAAATCGTATTAAGTTTTACACAAAATTATATGAAATAATAAAATATGGTACTGAATGATAATAATAATGAACCTTAAACCACTAATAATTAGACTTCGTATATTGAAACTAATATTATAAAAAAGAGAATTTTGATGTTTTGTTCCTTTGTTTGTAATGAAAAAACTACTGGAAAGATTTCAAAACTAGCATGCTCTTTTATTTTAAAAATAAGAATCTGTACGCAAACCGAACAGACACTAAAAAAAGAACAGAAATTAAAACTCATCATTCTAATTTCTGCCCCATTTTAGTTAAAAAAAAATATTTAGTTGCTTATTGCACTAAAAAAGTCTAATGTACAGAAATCTACCCATAGTACAATCTACATTGAGTATTTTGCCTATAAATCATGGTAGAAAGGTTTCATTGACTGGATGACGATGTATTACGTAAACGTGCTCCATCCTTGAACGTTCGAACGCATCTGAACGCCGCGCGCGTCTAAACACAAGATAGCGCTCGTGCGCGTAGGGGGCGTGGCTTACGGACGAGCCACGGGATGGTCCGCGAGCCGCGCGTGTAAATGAGCGGTCAAGTGTCAAGGAATCTGGATCAGAGAATGTTCCTTGATCTGCATTAATCTACAATCTGCCTGCATTCAGAATTCAGATGCAGGTGCAGTAGATGTGTACATATTGTGTCAATTGTTAAACATAACAAATAATTTTTTATCGTAAAGTGCCAATATCAATTAGATTTGGTAAAATAACAATAGGTAAGAATAGAATTCGCATACATGTTATACCTTTAATGTTTGTTTATTTAATGCAGCTCATGATTACTGTATGAATTAATTTGCACATTTATATGTATTTTAGTCACTTAAAAATATTAAGTCACTTAATAATAATCGCTCTGGACAATTCTGATAGAAATATTACATTTATATAGTTAGTTGTTTAATTATTATCTTTTTACTATTTTTAGGTAACACGAAAGAAGATCAATGACGGAATGTACTGAGGATAATATGGACCAATGTAGACTTTTTGAGAGATTTACTCCACTTACATTGGTCTTAATAATTGTAACTATTGTGTTCTTGGCCTTCATTAGCTGCATTTGCATGAAAATCAGGTAAATTGTGTTTTTTTTAAATAAGTTAATGCTTGCCCGCAATCCCGCTTGATGGTAAGTGGAAATGTAGTCCAGGATGGTGAACGCACTTACATAATAAAAGTCTAGGTAAAACTTTAACAGAGAGCTAGATGCATTTGGAGTGGAAGGGTGATGGAGTGGTGTGGGAGTATGCAAAAAACCCCACCACAATTTTTTTCATGCTGAAGACGTTTAGTTTTATGATAGTATAGATGCTCGAGCATCAACCCAGATAGGTATGCGGAATGTTTCTCCTTCACAGCCTGATTTTATAGATAGAGCTGTGCTTATTTATATTTTTGGATATGCCTAACTTAAATGCACTATACTTTTAAGGCTTTATTTGTGAAAAAATATCACTTGGTTGTAACTTTTGGAATTAAAATGTGTATTGTCTCATTGACCTCTTTGTATAAGTATAAACTTATATAATGTTAATGTTAAAAGTTATCTTCAATATTATCTTTTTTAAATGTGCTATGATCTTATGCAGGTAAAGTAAATCAAGTGATCAAGAGGAGATATAAAACTCCCAAATTATTCTTAACATTTTTATGAGCTGTGTATTTTCAGGGAATGTATGAATGTAAGATGTTCATTCATATTTGTGTTTAAGATGACGTATCTTTACATATTACAACAACGATTTCAACTCTATCTTGACTCATAGGATATAATTGTAATATGAGATTTATAAACCTATAAATAACATAGATATGCCATATTTTCCAGTGATTTGAAGCTGCGTGCTTGCGTCACAAAGATGGCAAGGAGAAAAGGGGTTAAGTTGGACTTGGATAAACTGGACTCGAAGGAGACTCAAAATATTAATTCACCAGGCTCACGATTGAATGAAAACTGCACAATTATGGTACCAGATGTCGCAATTGTCCTATAAAATGTAAGGAATGTTTATTTATTTGTTTAAAGTACTATATTTAGCTTGGACATGGCTTGGACGAATGAAAAATGATATAGTATTAACATCGTGTGGTTAAACCTAAATTCATTTAGAATATACTCAGTGCCTCTCTGTAAATTTCTAAGAGACCAACAGTGTTTACTTTAAAACATTGTACAAACATGAAACTCTCTTTGAAAATTATACAATTTAATATTATTTATGTGCGTAAAAATATAACATTTATTTATAAGACATCCTTTGTTTCTCTGTAACTGTTTGACTGATGTTGGTACATCAGAAAGTGGTTTTCTCTATTTTTTTACTTTACTTATTGACTTAATTGCTAAAGTAAATCTTGCCTGAACATACTCCAAAATTACCAGTAGTATTTTTAATGTTCACTATAGTTGATTTATATGTGTTATTCTAGTCACTGTGTGCATCAATAACATTTTGATGGACTTCAGTTCCTACTTTACTTTTAAATGATATAATATTATGTCATTGACTGAATTATTTGTAACTAAATACTATAGAGATTGACTACTTTAAGATTGAACATATCCACACTAAATATTATATTATTGTTACAACTTGTAACTGGAAATATTTATTTATTTATGTAAGTTAAAATGTATATTTATATTAATTCAGGTTTACTAAATATGGCCCCCTATATTACATAATATTACATGCCCCAAAATTCATTTTTAATTTAATCTCTACTGCAATAAAATATATTATATCTCTTACCTGTATTACACATTAAAAACATTTTTTCATTAACATCCTTTAGTAACACACTTGTAATATAGAATTAATTACATAAATAATAATAATATGTATTTAATATTAGGCTTTATTTTGGTTGGCAGTTTTAATTCTAAATGAACCTATTTTCCATAACTAATTGTGATTGTTCTTGTTAATTCTAACACTTTCTACCCCACTATACAATTGTATAATCTGACTATTATGATGTATTCTTACAGTATGTGATTAACTTAATAGAATTCTTATAGCATTGATGGACGGACATGACGAAACGATAAGGGTTCGGATTTTACTTCGGAACCCTAAAAACTGACTGCATGTAAGTTATTGATGTTAAAAAACATTACTACATTATAACATAGAAAATAAACTATTGACACAATTCTTGAAATCTTGAATGTTTTATTAAAAGTATTAAAAATGTTCTTTTTTTAATGCACGAAAATATTTTTAATTAACATTCTATTACTAAAACATAGTTACCTGTGGGTATTGTAAGGTATTATAAGTATACTCAATATTTAGTCAAGCACTTTTGGATCTCATTAGATCTCATTACTTTAATTTATTTGTCAATGTAATATTTTAAATATATTTACTTTATGATAATTATTAGTATTATTAATATAGGAATCATATTCTAAAATTAAGAATAATGTTTATTTATTATAGTTTCTAATATATTTTTAAGATGCTTTGGAAAGATGTGTACATTTATAGTGTAATATGAATAACCTATCCTAACCTTATATTTATTACTTTCTCAGGAAAGGACCCCGCAAAATTTGTATGGGAATTGGCTCTCGGCTAAATTAGCTGAAATTTTGAACAGAGGTTACTTTCATCATGCTGATCAAAAGTCTCAATGGGCGCAACCCCCCAAAATCAAACCCAGACCCACCATTCCCCCCCAAATCTCAAAATACTCCCCAAAGCACTTTGGATGAAAATCAGTGCAAAAGGGATATATTCATATGAAACTTCGCACAGAGGTAGCTTTCATCATGCTGATTAAAAGTCTCAATGGGTGCAACCCCCCAAAATCAAACCCAGACCCACCACTCCCCAAAAACACCACCTGGCATAGGTAAACAGGTCGGGTATCACCCAACACCTTGCCTTCATATGCATATATTAGCCGTTTAATTTATTATATTTTAGCCATATTCGGGCGGCTTAGAATACTAACCCCAATCCCACGCCGGAAGGGTGTCGTAAGAGGCGACTAAATCCGGCCCGCTGGTGGTAGGGCCCTCGGAGGGATTATATTAGTAGTATTGATTTTAATTGTTAATTAATACCATTATTACTATTATTATTTCTCCAGGGGTTCGCCTGGATAGCTACCACCCTCGAGCATGAGTCAGATGACTCGTCGTGTTCCGGCTGGGGGCTTGAGAGCCAGTTCGTTCTTTCTTTTTCTTCTTTGCTGATGTTCATGCGCGGCGATAGCCACTTACCATCAGGTGGATCGTCAGCTCGTTTGCCGGCCATTTCCATAAAAAAAAATGTCCGTTATGCATTCCATCGTAATGTGCTTTGGGGAGAATTTTGAGATTTGGGGGGGGAGTGGTGGGTTTGGGTTTGATTTTGGGGGGTAGCGCCCATTGAGACTTGATCAGCATGATGAAAGCTACCTCTGTGCAAAGTTTAATATGAATATATCCCTTATGCATTGATTTTCATCCAATATGGTTTGGGGTGTATTTTGAGATTGGGGGGGGGGGCTGTCTGGGTTTGATTTTGGGGGGTTGCACCTGTTGAGACTTTTGATCAGCATGATGAAAGCTACCTCTGTGCGAAGTTTCATATGAATATATCTTATATGCATTGATTTTCATCCAATGTGCTTTGGGGAGTATTTTGAGATTTGGGGGGGAGTGGTGGGTCTGGATTTGATTTTGGGGGGTTGCGCCCATTGAGACTTTTGATCAGCTTGATGAAAGCTACCTCTGTGCAAAATTTCAGCTAATTTAGCCGAGAGCCAATTCCCATAGAGATTTTGCGGGGTCCTTTGGGTTCATTTTCTTATGTTTAATACTCTAATATACATATACCATTATGGATCGGTGAAGTTTTACCGATAGATTGTTATTTTAATCCATATATTTTTTCTTATTTTCGTTAAATTTATATGTGCAAATTGCAAAATATCGACCACACAAAATATAAAATTTTGTTGTAAGTTTTTTATTAATGAATATGATATACATGTAACTCTATAGCTTTACGAAATACCCTGAAAATTTCATCCATTATCTCATTATTATTAAAGAAAGAATGTTACATTCACTACTGGTGACATTAGTTCATAAGATTTGAATATATATTCTAAACGAATAATTATACATAATTTATAATCGGGCTTTTACAGTCCTGTAGATACGATCTTTGCCTTCTTATGCAATTGTATACTATGAATGTTGTCTTAGTGCCTCCAGATTGTATCTCAAGTATGCCTTAAACTAGCCATACACTATCAAGTGTACTTGTCAAGTTTGCAGTTTGACGCGGCATTCAGTAAACTTGACGGTGTATGGCCACGGTATGGCTATTTGGCCATATAGCTATCTCATGCAACTGCAAACTGGAAGTCCTGCAAACTTGACAAGTATAAGTAAGTATACTTGCATGGCTAGCATTAGATTTTGCTATCTACTTACCTGGCTAAATAGAGTAACATTTTCTAAGTATTAGCTCTAATTTTTGGATATGTTTATCTGAAATATTGATTTTATAGATATAAGTAATCTATAAATCGTATAATTTTTTTGTTCCATCGTAATTTAATCTAAAATGTTACGGAATGTTGGTTGCACTGTCGTGCATTAAATAATTTTTGTCAATTTGTCATAGAGACAAATATTTTAATTATATAATGCATTTAATAGTGTTTACTGAGTACTAATTTATTTTTCTACTAATAATGCTGTTATAGAAATGGTGTATGTAACATGTGTAGGAATTATTAGTTATTTTTTAAAGATTCTATAATATACTGCTAAACATTGCTATTGTTGACAAACATTTTAAAACATTTTATTATTTTTCTGTGACGTCGTGAACTCAAAATATGAATAAAATAATTATTTTATCATAATATTTCTATTCTTAATACAATTAGTAGGTTACACTGCTCTTTTAATGTAATCCAATGTAATCTTGATATCTTATAGGAATAATTTAGTTTATTATAAAGAAATGCAGAGATTACTGTTATAATAATTATTTGCCATATAAATAGAATTAAAATTGACATTATAAAGTTCCAAAGTGTTCAGTATTACCCAAGATTACTGTAATATATGAAATGGAATAATTTATAAAATTGTACAAAACTATACAGGGTGTCCCAGCGCGAAGTGACCGCCCGGCGTCTATTGATTATGTGGACAAAACTATCGACAAAAACCATTAAAGTAAAGGTCTTATCGGTTTGGTTTATTTTTTATTAGCTTTTTAATTTTTTTGTAGAAAAACCTGAGTTGTTGCACTATTTTCAAAATATTTTTTTTTGTTTTTACATTTATTTTCATTCTGTTTTTTGTATTTACTAGCTGTTTTTATAGTTTATCTATTCAAGGTATAAAATCTACTTAAAATTGAAAACGACATTTTTTAAAAAGAAATTAAGTGAATTTTTTTTGAAAAAATTACCCTTTTTAGTTTAATTTCGCTAAAAAGTTGGGAAAATGCCCTATGAATATTATTATTTTATTATTTATTATTAAATAACATGATATTATCTACAAAATCTCATAAAAATGTTTGTAGTTATCTCAGTCATTTACCGAACTACAAACTCTTGAAGTATCCACCCCATTTTCGATAATAAGAAGAGTAGACTTTTAAATCCAGGCTAGTGGATTATTTAAGTGTCTTACTATCAAAAATACCTTTTGCCCTTTGATAGAATAATTTTAAAGGTAAGGAAACAATAAAAACAAATGGAAATTTAAATTATTTATTTAAAAAAAACAGTAATTCATTCATAACGTTTTCGAAACGACCGCCATTGGCATTAATACAGACTAAGACTCAAAATGACATCCTTTGAGTGGTTCTTTGCACTTCCAAGAGGTTCGCTTTTATTTTTATGGCATTAGCATCAATCCTCTGTTTCAATTGTTCTCTCATAGCTATTAGCACAGCATACACTTTTTGTTTAATGTGGGCCCCAAAAATAATAATTAAGAGGCGTTAAATCCAACCAAGAGAGAGAGATGGTCCAGTAGCATGGTCCTCTAAGGTCTCAATTGAAACAAAGTATTGATGCTGATGCTACAAAAATAGGAGCGAACCTCTTGGAAGTGCTAAGAACCACTCAAAGGATGTCATTTTGAGCCTTAGCCTGTATTAATGCCAATGGCGGTCGTTTCGAAAACATCATGAATGAATTACTCTTTTTTTTAAATAAATGATTTGAATTTCCATTTGTTTTTATTGTTTCCTTACCTTTAAAATTATTCTATCAAAGGGCAAAAGGTATTTTTGATAGTAAGACTCTTAAATGATCCACTAGCCTGGATTTAAAAGTCTACTCTTCTTATTATCGAAAATGGGGTGGATACTTCAAGAGTTTGTAGTTCGGTAAATGACTGAGATAACTACAAACATTTTTATGAGATTTTGTAGGTAATATCATGTTATTTAATAATAAATAATAAAATAATAATATTCATAGGGCATTTTTCCAACTTTTTAGCGAAATTAAATGAAAAAGGGTAATTTTTTTCAAAAAAATTTCACTTCATTTCTTTTTAAAAAATGTCGTATTAAATTTTAGGTAGATTTTATACCTCGAATAGTTAAACTATAAAAACAGCTAGTAAATACAAAAAACAGAATGAAAATAAATGTAAAAACAAAAAAAATATTTTGAAAATAGTGCAAAAAGTCAGGTTTTTCTACAAAAAAATTAAAAAGCTAATAAAAAATAAACCAAACCGATAAGACCTTTACTTTAATGGTTTTTTTCGATAGTTTTGTCCACATAATCAATAGACGCCGGGCGGTCACTTCGCGCTGGGACACCCTGTATAAAAAAAATCATTTAACGCTAATATTAAAATGGGTTAAATTTATCCCTATGGAAATACGCACAATTTTTTTTAATAATCTCCTGTATATTGGTAAATTTCTGTACATTTAAAATACAAAAATAGGGACATTGGTATCTAAAGTGTATTATTATCACCTATTATTGTTTTTCAATTTTTTCCAAAGATAAGATAAGTTTTGGGTAGTCTTTATTGCCTTTGACTTTTCTCTATAGGCCTTTTTGATACTCAGTAATTCTTATTTAATTTGTATCGGAGTTTTACAAATAGATTTATTGCTTTTACTGTCTACGTCATAAGTTTTATCGTGTATATTTGTATAAGTGTATTGCTGTATAAGTACCTACACCAACTTGTCTATTTTCAAGTTGTAATTATTCATATATATAGAAGTACACAATGGCTTATGAAGTTATGATAGTTAAAAGCTGAGAAGTATAAAAAAAAACTTTTTATTGATCTTAGGCTAAAAGCATTAAAATTTAATGAACCTATTTACAATTTTATTTATTAGTTTATTTTACACTATTGGTTAAAATTTAATGGGCAATATTTTATTGAGTGTCAGGTAGTGGAATGAACAGTTCAACTGTTCACAGGCCATGGTAGTTGCACATGCTTCTTTTTCTGTCATTGCGAATATACTTGCAAAATAAATGTGGGTAATATGAACATTATCCTTTTGGCCGGTAAAAGCACATGGAAAAAGTTATACGATTTTTATTTTGACCTCCACAATTGTTAAAAAAAATTGTTTAACTCCTTGTTTAACTTTTTATCAATATCGGTTTACCTATATATTCTTTTTTCCATCAATATTAAAATGGTAAGTATACGTCCAAATGCGTCTCGAAATTGACATTTTATTTGTCAAGACATGTTTTTTTGAAATGCGTTCAACACATCTTGATAAATACTGTACTTATTTATTTATTTATTTATTTTATTATTTATGTACACACAATAATTTACAGGACAGGTACAGTAGGGATATAATGTACAAAGGTACTGCTTATCTCTAATGAAATTTCTTCCAGCAGACCTGCGACTGGAGAGGTGACAGAAAGGTAGACCGTGCGTGTTCAAAAACAATATATACATACCCATTTCTATATAATTATATATTACACATTACATGTATATGTTATTAATATAATATATATAAATAAACATATATATATATATATATAAATAAATAAATACATAAAATAGATATAAACACATAAAATACATACTTTATAACATTACGTACGAAATACATATAGTCGATAATAATAGTATAATAATAATAATGAAACTAAACTAATGACAGGTAGTAATCACGGACTTTTTTCTTGAATGAGGTTATCGTACTTGGTTGTTATAGTTTCCTATGCCTCAGAAACTTTGGAAAATATGCATTCGTTTGTCTTCAGAAATTTTACTTCCAAACCAATTGTGAACATACAATTGTTTAAGAGGACTTAATTCTATAATATTGTTGAAACTTTTCCGATGCGGATGTCGATGTCTGGCCATAGTTACTGCGTAGGGTGTTGCACCTTTCTTCAGCTTTATGTGATACTTCACTTGCATCAATCCAAGTAATTTGGAAATATTCATCTTTAGGGAGAATATTGTTAGAAGTTTGTACCTATCTGCATTATTTGTGCGCATTAGTGCCACTTTATTATGCCAAACGCATCATATTCTGCTAATCCAAGCTCCACTAGGAGTATTTATTATTTATTTATTTATAATCTTTATTGTAAAACCTACAAGCTAGGCTTACAAAGGGCGGACTTAATGCCATGGGGCATTCTCTCCCAGTCAACCCATGGTGTAGGTACGCAGTATGGTGATCTTTCAAGATGTAAATATCAGTGCTCTTAGTTACTTTGCCATGTCATCTGAATATCTACACATACACCTCGTCCTTGTAATATTATGCCATATAGAAGTTTTTCCTTGAAGTTTTTCTTGTACTTTGATAGGCTTAGGTAGGTAAAGTTTTTTTCTACGTTCTGTGCTGATTACGGTTTCGGATGCTCCAGTGTCTATTTTGAATTGAATATTTTGACCTTAATGGTCAAAATACTGGTTTGGAAATACAGAGGTATATTATCGCAAAATACTCGTCGCAAACTTTTGCCCTTAAAATTACCATTGGTGGCTGAAGTAGAATGTCATAGAACAGAATCTCGAACAAAAAGTGTGTCCCGCCCGGGAGGTTCCATTTTCAAAATATTGAGCCCTGGTTCTCCTTTCAAAATGGAACGAATCCATTGAAGATTAAAGCCACGTGGCGCCAATGCAATTGGGACATACATGGTGTTCGTGGTGTCTGTTCTATGCGCTAGTAATAATACTTCAATGTTGGTGGCACAGTATTTACTGTTGGATTCACGCACGTTGCCATTGTAACATTTTCTGCGTGTTCTCGGGCAACAAAGTGCACCCTGTTTGGTCGCTTTGGCTAATACTTTCTGTTAATGGTGTATTTTTATCTACGCCCCTTTTCATCCACATTATAAAGAAGCCCCGAATGACTGCAAATATTCAGTTCTTCACAATATGTTTATTGAGTTTCTGTGCTCTCTCTGGAGTCATTAGTTGAGCTTTGCGAAGCGAAATTTCTTGATTGCGTTTGACAAAAATTTTCAGGAAGTCTCTTCTAGCTACTTTTACTTTCATTAAAGGAATTGGCTATACTTAGGTATTATTTGACTTACAAAATTCAAAGGCAGGCCGACCTGAGCAAGTCTTATCACCTATTAACATAAATCCTTTTCCAGTGACTTAGTAAGTGTTTTCCAGTGTCTGCTAAGTGTAATTTGATGCCGGGCAGACACTCACACATAAATGCTCGATTATAGGTCGAGGTTTGTGGCTTTGTGATGTCCATGCCATCGATGACACAGCGAATCGTGGTATGGGGGACAAGTGGTTTTTGTTATTTATTTTCTTTACTGATAGGTAATATTAATTGATATGTCCTGATACTTTTGAGCACTTGTCATTAGATTTCCTGTCAGCACATAATATAAACGTATTTGAGCCTGTTACATTATTAAAAAAATTTTACCTACTTACTTATATAGTATCCAAAAATATTCTGTACCTAATCGTATTATAAGCCATTGCGTATTTATTTATTCTAGCTAATTAGTAAATGCACATTACATGTAATTTTACCTGATAGATGAATAAGAAATGTTTATTGAATTATATTGCCATTTAAAAATATATTTGTAAATATCTGACTGCCAAATATATCTATTATACCTACTGGAAATTGCCATTGTGTTTTTTTTATCTTTTACTCGTACCTTGTATGCTAGAAGTTGAAGCCAGCCTGAAACGGATTTATAGTAATGATATACTGAACCTACCTACTTACCTACTTGACAAGAAGTCTAACGCTCCAACTCAAAATCACTAATGGTTACTTAAATCGCTCATTAGTACAGAATTTGTATGGTGATTCTTTATTAAGAAGCAATTAAAGTAACCGTCAGTGACGCTGAGTTGGGGCGTAAGTTAACCAATATTTAGTGTTATTTATATGTTAGAGGCACCGGAGAAAAAAGAAGAAGAAGAAGTTCCTCGTTGTTGGAGTCAACATACCTATGTTTAAACCAAGCTGGTTCCTGCCAGTTACTTCTTAACTGTCAGTACCTACTTGGTTTAAACTTGGCTGGGTGTGCGTGAGTACATGTAAATACACGAACAGCGTAGACCGGCTTGGTATTTTTCGGCTACACTTAAATTCAAGGCGTTGAGTTATCTATTTTTTTTTATTGATCTGAGCGTATAGTACCTACTTATGTATATCCAATATCCATGGATTAGGGTGCTATCTACCACCCGACGCGACGGCTAATTTATAGGCTATGCTCATTAAACTAATAATAGCCTAGCTTCCCCTCTTGGTACAGGTCATTACCAGCAAGCTGTAATGTACAAAAACGGTTATTTTTATATCGCTTGCTATATAGCTTTGGGATTTCGAAGGCCACGTCCATCCTTGAATCGAAGCGAATCATTTTCGTGCCTTCGTGTCGTGGTGCATCCTGGTGAACATTGTACGTCCAGGTTAATACGCAAGGTCTCCCCTATTGGGGGTTATTGGACTCTGTACCATCTAGTTTTATTGTTTAGGAAGGAGGATATTTTCCTTCCTAGCTAAAGTACTAGTAAAGCCTGTTAAATTCGACCGTTAAATGTTTTATCTACGTGTTTAGGCAGGTGTGCGAGATTTCTCCATAATGTTCTCAAAGGTGTGTGAAGTCTGTCATTTCCCACTTGAGTACAATCATCATCAGCATCTTTGACTATTATAACAATGTATTTTTCGAATGGACAGTTGTAGTGGACCCTAGCAGGCTCAATAACTGCATGCAGACAGAATCTATGAAATATGAATATAAGTATTATACCACTGCCTAGAGACATCGACATCCTAAGGACACGGACACTTGGAACATTTTAAAGGAACAACCAAATAACGTCAACAAGCGTGACGTAAAACGAAGTAATCCCTCGAGATTTACTGGGAACGTGACAAGAATATACACTTCGGTATTAATTTATTTTCTTTTCAGGCCACGTCAGTGACAGCGAATAATACCTACTACCTTCTGGTGCTCTAGAATAGCGTAGGTAATATTGACGGATTTGTTGAATTAGATATTAAGTATAAAGGATAAAAAATACTGTCTGCAAATTCTAGTAGGAGACTAGTAGGAGTAGAAGGCGTTAAGAATACACAACGCCCAACGGCAATGCTATGGCGCCGGCCACACAGAAAAGACGCAAGACACGGACCCGTCGCAGTCGCGGCGCCCGTTTAATCTACTTTCATACAAAATGTATGCAGCCGTCGCGACGTAAAACATACAGAAAAGACGGGACGCCGACACGACGCTTTCTCGTCGGCGCCCTATTGGAAAACATACAGAAAGGACAGGACGCGGGCTTGCTTAGGCGCCAGCGGGGGAGCGGAAAGGACGCGGAGAGCAGGTCTCTTAAAACGTAGTGATTAAGTACTCTGTGGCCGGGAAAAGCCCAGTGTGCACCGACCGTCACGCCCGTTCCTTGTCTTTTCTATATGTTTTAACGGCGCCCTGTCTGCGACGGGTCCGAGCCCCGTCTTCGTTTTACGTCTTTTCTGTGTGGCCCGCGCCTAAAGCCTTAGGGCTTGAAAGTGTTTTGTTTCATTCACTTTTATAAAAAACGATAAAGATAAAACTTATTATAATTAAACGACATTCTCTCCATTGTTTCTAACCATGAACTAATCTATTATATTATCTATCATTTACTGTGGATCATTTTTAACAGACTTCAAAAAAAGGAGGAGGTTCTCAATTCGACTGTATTTTTTTTAAGTTTGTTACCTCGGAACTTTGGACTGGATGAACCGATTTTGATGATTCTTTTTTTAATCGAAAGCTGGTGCTTGTCGTGTGGTCCCACATTTTGAGCGAGATCTGACATGGCATCCATGTCAAAAGCATATAAGTCTTAATTTGAAGTCGGTTATTTTTTTTGTTAAAATTTTAGATTATTATTAAACACATGAGGATAATATATCCTATTTTCTAACACATCAGTGCACGCAGCACGACTGATGAGAGAGACTTTAATAGACATTAGTACCTACAACAGAGACAGTTTCTGTTTATGCACACATTTTCCTCTTTTAAATATTGTTTTCGTGTATAAACATTGGTAATGTGTAACTTTCTTTATAACTGTCTTCTTTAGTATGAACAGTCGGCAAAAGAATTAGGTATGCAGGGCATGATTCTAAAACCTTCTGTAATTATTGATATTATCTACAGATTGTTTTTTTTTTAATGCTTTGAGCAGGCAAACGAGCAGACGGGTCACCTGATGGTAAGTGATCACCGCCGCCCATGGACATTTGCGACACCAGGGGCGTCATCAACGCGTTGCCGGCCAAGAAGATGACGGTAGACCCGCATCTTGAAGGACCCCATGTCATAGCCTAGAGGGAACACCGATGCAGGTAGCTTGTTCCACAGTTTACACGTGCGAGGTAGAAAATGACGTGAGAACCGGACTGTGGACGAACGCCAGGTATCCAGGTAGTGTTGGTGAAACCTGGTACGTGATGTGCGGTGACGAAAATCAACTGCAGGTATTAAGCCAAACAGTTCTTCAGAACATTCCCCATTGTACAGACGGTACATAGAATACACAGAAAGAGCCTACATCTTTCCTCAACTCGAGCGATTCTAATCGGTCTGTAAGCTTGGGATCGTCGACAAGACGAATAGCTCGCCGTTGAATGCGATTGAACGGATCCACTTGGCCAGCTGGGGCTCCGGCCCAAAGGTGGGAGCAGTACTCCATGTGTGGTCGAATTTGCGACTTATAGAGCATCAACCTGTGCTTAGGCGTGAAGTAGTCTGAAGTACTGCTTAGTACTTCTTGAGCACTCCCAATTTCTTTGTTTGTGTTATGATCAATGTTAAATGATACCTGTTACTGTTAAACATTGCAGAGGGTTTTAGAATTACGCCCTGCATGCTTAATTCTTTTGTCGACTGTACAAACAATAAAGAGTTTAAATAAATAAAATAAATGGTGGCAATTATCAGCAGTTATGAAGAACGGTGTGGATATGAAAAGCAATTATGGAACTGTATTTAGAAATGCCACCGCCAATAACGTTTGTAGGAACGATATTTGATTCAGCAATATTATCCAATGTAGCTCAGCTCACAAATGTTGTTTATCCGTTTGCAGTTCATTGAAAGTCGTATTCGAATCAACAGGACCTATAAATTAGGAATTGAAGCAATGCATTAGGAACAATTTTTCCTCTTGGACAAATAGAAGGTTTTTACGTGACCTGAAACTGATGTTCTGTGTTTGCTTTTCATTTCGTTTACGTACATTGGCAGGCTTTTTGTAAGGTAATTATCTACTGGCTTTTTAAAATTTTATTGTCTTCGGTCATTTAATTTTAGTAGGTAGTCGCTGCAACAAGGCTGAAATTACAATCGATGTAATACAGAGTAATATCTATACGTATTTCTCTACGGCTCTACTTTATGCAAAGATCCTAAAAAGGCAAAGCTAGAGACAGTGCGATTGGAGGTTGCACTAATCGATTAAAATTAAAATATTAATATCAATATTGTAATATGATAGCTATCGCATTGAACATTTTATAACTTGAAAAAAATAACATTTTAAAAGTTACCTATTTTATACTTACATTTTCTGTTGGTAAAGCTAGCCGATCTTTCAAAGATAGGTATCCTTGCTTCTTATCGACATTAAAAGGCAAGAAGGCATGTTTCAAAGTGCTGCTAGAAAAAGCTCGTATGCAATTAGTAGGTAGGTACTAGGATTCAAGAATATATTATACAGAAGCTGGCTTGCTTCACATAAATATTATTATTATTATTAAAAATGTTATTAATATCAATATTATTATTACCTAAGTTATCAATATTATCACTGATATTATCATCTTTTTGTGGAGCCTGCCTAGTTACCCTCTTGCTAGAGGCAGTCGCCAAACGAAACGACTCGACGCGTTCCGGCTGGGGACTTGGGTAGCTGCGTTCTTTATTTCTTTCTCTTTCTGTTTTGCTGTTACTGATTACTGATGTCCATTGGCGACGGTGGTCACTTGCCAGTAGCCATCAGCTCGTTGTAATTTTGCTCAAGTTTTGTGGTACCACGTAGGAAGTAGGAACATAAGAAACCATGTAGGTATCTACACAAAGTCGTTGACCTCTATGCTAATGTTTGTACGTGCCTTTCCTATAATCTAAATAAATTCAAAATGTTAAACAAATGTTATGACACTATTTTACCTACCTAGTGTCATAGGTTCATACTTACATTTTAATGCAGAAACATTTTCAGACTCGATGCCTTGAATTGTTTTACGCACGACTGGAATATGACTGAATTGTTTCCAGACAGATAGACCAGACTTTCACCAGGGTTGGAAATGAAATTAGATTTCTAAGACGTTTTAGATTTACAACTGGTGGTTATTTAATATTTCAATTTTCATTTTTCATGTACTCAGTCAGACCATCTATTAAAGGGTCCATTCGCCTATATACCTACTTCTTTCAAAAAATAAAATTGGGAAACCGCTTTTTGGGTGTTCGAAAACGCCTTGAATGAACTTCAAAGCTGCCTGAATCAACTTAGAATAATTTGTGATCGAACTTCACTTTGTCAAGTTCGCTTGATCATCAAATATGTTTTACCCTAGGGTTTTAAGGGCCTATCCCTTACATAGAGAGAACTGGTGTGTTTAAAGTTTTTTTGAACTATTATTTTTAACCCCCGACGAAAAAAGAGGAGTTTTATAAGTTTGAGGTGTGTGTAGGTATATGTATGTCTGTCTGTGGCATCGTAGCTCCCAAACGGATTAACAGTTTTGTGTCCGATTTGTGTTTGAAATGTGACTAAATCGAGAGTGTTCTTAGCTACATATATTTAGTGTACCTAAGTAAATAAAACTATCGTGGGGTTTTAAAATTTTAATTTAAGATGATATTGAATTTATTGCATTACTATGAGTGAATAATAACATTAAAATGAAACAATAAACAAAGTAGCCATGAAATATTTTACTTCTCATTTACTGTGTCGTAAATTCTAATGGGAAATTCAAACATAAAACCTCAGAGCTTTGTTTCAGTGAAAATATGGCGGAATAAATTATTTATTGGCATAATATTTCGAAGAGGAAGACGCCTTAACTGTATGTTTATGGATCGTCAATAATAAAGGCAACAGATGTTTAATGGACATAAAACGCCTGTGTTTTACAATACTTTGGTCTGTTATGTGTTTCATGCGCGTATTTTCCATCTAACCTAATTTAAAGTTCATTGATACGCTGTTGTTTTACTTTCATTAACCATTTAATCTAAACTTAGAGTAAGCATTCAGAATTCCCCCATGACTCATGAAAACAGACTTATTGTGCTTTAAATATTAAGTTTATGCAGTCCTGGATTGGTTAATAGGCCGTATAGGCCGCGGCCTAGAGGCGGCAGCGTCCTAAGGGCGGCAGATTTCGGAAGATGATATTATATCTGTAGATGATTTTGCTATTAAAAAGTTCCGTAAAAATTGTAATTCTAGATTTTTACACACTTTCTTAGTGACTAATTCAGTGTCTTCCTTACTATGAATGGAAAATTATTATTTTACAAAGGTACACGGGGCGGCTAAATAAATTGGCCTACACTCATAAAAAATATAAATCCGTCACTGAGTTTAGGCATGATATGTGGATCTTATAACTAATGGTAGTATTATATTTAGATGCTACGTAGTCAAATTACACCGAAATGTGAGAGAAACATGACGTAGAACATTCTCTATTAAGTGATTAATTGGGTGAAATCCGATTATGGCTAGGCTTGTTAACGGCTTGAGTTGGTTATTCTCGTAGCAAGGTAATAGATACATCGACAAGATGATTATTATTGATGTACATGTTCCCACAGCGGGGTGATTGATGTCTAAGATATCGAGGCTGTACTATACCGGATTTAGAAATTGCAATTCGTGACAACAAGGTGACTTAAAGCAAAAATATACTATCCTCCTTATTAACTATCTTATCTATACTAATATTATAAAGAGGAAAGATTTGATTGTTTGCATTGAATAGGCTCCGAAACTACCGAACCGATTCGAAAAATTCTTTCACTGTTAGGAAGCTACGCTATCCCCGGGTGACATGGGCTATATTTTTTTTACTATTTTTCCCGAAGCGAAGCGTGGGCGATTTCCTAGTAACTAATAAGTAGTTGGAGGGTGTAGTGTTGTTAGTCTCGGAGTGCCTTAAATGATATTAATCTGTGTGATGAGATTGTAGTCTTACAGTTTCTTGTAATAAGTAACAATAAAGTAGTCACATATGTAATAACTGCCATGACGTATTCTAAGGCCATGACATGACCTATTTAATTAAGAGGGTACCAAGTTGATCCATAATTGGCATAGGTAATAAATTGTCACAATTAAAACTTTTGGTCCTTGGAAACGCAAGGTTACCCAACCTAAGTAATAATAAATTAATTTGCTTGGATAATAACTTTTTCGACAAAATTTATTGAAATTTCTACTTGTGCCGAGAGTTTGGCCGAATGAAGGATGCCGGATTTAATTACCAAATGGCGTAGACACGTGACAAACAAGCGTAAAATCGAGCGTAAAATAATGGGATTCCTAGTACTTACATACCTAGAGTAATGGTGTTTTTATTTTTGGGCGGTACATAACTTTCTCTCTCTTTCTTTTTTGGCTGAAAAGACGAGTCGCTTGATTGGCAACGGTATGTTGCGTTGCAGGCCAAGAAATAAGAGAGAGAAGAAAAAAATACTCTTTGACTTGAAACCTTTTTTTTATACATTTTTATTATTTTTAGAAAAGTAGCTAATTAAATAAGTTTAACCTATGCCTACCTAACCTAATCAGTGATAGCCTAGTAGTTAGAACGTTGGTCTCCCGAACGCAGGGGCCCGAGTTCAAATCCTGGCACGCATCTTTAGTTTTCAAATATTATGTGCGTATTAGAAGTTAATTATCACTTGCTTCGGTGACGGAAGACATCGTGAGGAAACCTGCGCACCGGAGAGTTCTTCATAAAGTTCTCAAAGGTGTGTGAAGTCTACCAATCCGCAATTAGCCAGCGTGGTAGACTATGGCCTTAACCCTCACATTGTGAGAGGAGACCCTAGCCCAACAGCGGGACAATTATGGGTTGTTACTTTACTTTACTACGCCTACCTTACATAAGTACCTTCGGGATTCAGCTAAGTTTTAAGTTAGTTACAGAGCCGTATGTAACTTTCACATAATTCATAATACAACTTGTATCATACAAGTGCGAATTTATGTTCTTTTTTCTTCAGACACGTCGAAACTACGTGATGCCTCCCAAAACTGATCTCAATTCTGTTACGAGGGTTAGTCTCAATGGTATTAAAGAAGTGTTAAGTAACTTTTTAAGTTTGGTCTTCGACCTTTGTGAAACTGAAGTTTGGTCTCAATGGATACTTGTCGGTAATTTGAGGTCGTTTTGATGTCTGAAGCTGGTGTTGATTGGATAATTATCCAAAAAAATTATAATTTAAAATTATAATTTTAGTACTTATATTTTCCACTCACGTGAATGTCTGAATGTGTGTAGTAGTTCGGCAAGGTAAATTACTTAGGTTTAGTAAACCGTATCATGTGGTAGGTATGTCAAATGAAAAGGCTTGTTGTAAGTATCTAAAATATATTTTTGTTATATGTAGTTCTACAATGGATAGTTTTAAAATTATTCAAGAAAGAACGAAAATTAAAGCCAAAAATTGATCATTCCCTCCCCTTATCTCCGAAACTGCTGACGCTAGAATTTCGAAAAAAAATACTTTAATATTACAGGAAAACATATAAGAACTCTATGGTCTTAAAAAACGGCAAAAATAAATAAAATGTTATATAAAAATAATGGTAAATATGTATAATCAGCGCACGGAACCCTCTCCAAGCGAAATTAACTCGCACTTGTCAATTTTTTTTTTGCTTTGTGCTATTGTAAATTGTCATTGCAACGGTTGAACTATCGAAAAACCAATTTGATATTGATGACAAATGACTGAAACTTTTGCAGTTGCGCAACGTTGTGGATCAATAATTCCTACTGAGTCTTGTGCGAGATTTGTGTGCGAAACAAAATTATGTGACGGGATTATGAGTTCTCCGCAATGATATTATATGTATAAAAAGAGGTACCTAGATATGCCAAGACGGCGCTGAAATTACGTCAGTCGAATTTAGTCAAGTATAGCGATTTTAATTCAGACAGTTGATAGCTGCCTCTGAGTGAGGCCGTCTAGTTGTCTTTTTCACTGTTATGGTTTTAGTAGTGCCATCCCTTTTACATAATTTACCAATGTAATAGTGATTGGTGTAGAGAAACAAAAGATAAACGTGTGTGTGTTTGTTGTAGCTCGGTCGGAACAGATTTTTTGGTTGATTTGTAAGGGCATCTATCATCTATCTATAGTTTAATATCATTGGTTCTCCGCTACAAACTTGACAAGCAAACTTGATCGTGTATGGCCAGCATTAGTTCCCGATGACTATACTGGTTTAGGTAAATACGAACATGACAGTCATCTTAGCAGCAATAGCAGCTGCTGTCGTCAGTTGTCATGTTACGTGACACAACAATGGCGTTCCCGTCACAAGTCCATTAGTTAATGTCTAGCACTGACACGTCACATGACCGATGGGTTTTATATGGAACGATACGACCAATGATATTGTACGTATTATACTCGTATCTTTGAATACAAAGATGACTTATGTAATGAGTACGGTTCATAGGGAAATGATTCGTGTTTCAGAAATAAATATACAGGGTGAATTTTCCAAATGTGAGTGGATGGCCAAATCCGAAATTATGAAGAATAGTGAAAAATGCTGAAAGGAGTCTCGGAGCCGATTTTGATGAAAATTCAACCTGCATCATTACATTTTTGAAAAATTAATATGCCTAGTCAATCAGTCAAAAGCCTATCGAACAAATATCAAGTAAAAAAGTCCTCACTGAATTTAAGTTCGACCGCCATCAATTATATAAGAAAAATAGGATATGGGTACATAGAGAGCAAGATTAAACTACATATAATAAAGGAAAATATCAACAGGAAAGAATTATTCAAAACAATACCGACAGCCCATTATTCAAAAATACAGCCCGACTCGTACCAAAAGGAATCGGTTTAGCAAAATTAGAACTAAAAATTACTATGGCAAGCGTTCCATGAGGTACATAGTGCCAGTTATCTGTAACAGTCTTCCCTTTTGTGCGACAGAAATCTCTTCGTATAGAATATTAAAAAAAAACTTGAGCAGTATTTTTTGGAGTCCATAACCTAGATTTGGTATTTTGTGACAGCTGTATATTATGTTAAGTCAAAGTCAAAATATTTTATTCATATAGGTATCACTGATACACTTATGCACGTCATTGTTTAATAATCAATTGTTAATTCTTTGTGTGTTCTTTGTGTTTTTTTTTAAAAAAAACCCGTTGATTTTGAAAAAAAAACAGCCTGTATTATTACACCATTCGATAGTGTTGCTATACGTTTAAATAACCTTGATGCTTTTGGCCTTGGCTGTACAGCTCACATTTCGAAAACGTGCCTTATTAAAGAGAAGAATCGGCAAAGAAACTCCTCAGCACATCTTGCTAATGCAATACCTACCGGCGTGATGCTGGTGACCACGTACATTTTAACAGATTGCGTCCTGTCATTGTCCCGTCCCATCTCGCCCTCTGTTTGCCCAGTCCCTTAATAATGACTTCTGATGAAAGAAAGCGTAAAGAAAACTGCACATAAAGTTTTCCATTATCTTCTAAAGGGAGAAATTCGCTAATCCGCAACTGGCCAGCGAGGTGGACACTGTCTGTCCTACATTGACGACCCTGTAATCTAGTTGGTTGACCCTGCCTACGAAGCGAGGGGTCCCGGGTTCGATTCCCGGGGCAGATATTTATGTGACAGATAAATATTTTTACTCAGGTCATGGGTGTTATTGTGATGTGTTGTGTGTCCATGCCAACCGCGACAAAGGTGAAAACCTATTGGGGGGGGGGGGGTATGAGTGTGTAAGCATTTATTTATTGTTTCGCTGTTAGAGGAGATGGCACATCAGTGGTACAGTTATATTATTGATTATGATGATGTTGATAATATTGTGGATAACGATAATCATGATTAAAATATGCATGACAAGAAAGTGGTAATTTGGTAAAGACCTTTTTAGAGCACAAATACCTCTTTAAGTAAATAAATAGAATAGAGACGCTATACGGCACTCGTATATCTTCCTACATAACTGGCATAGTACCATTCCGACCTTATTCTGGCGTTTAACAGCACGTGGGGTAACGAGACACGCTCTAAAATGAAGTTTGCTATCGGAAACCGAGGCGAGGCGCCTCTCTCCGTGTGAATAGCTCCTTTGATGGCTTCCACAAAAGATATACTTGCAAGATAACTTGCTTTAGAAAATATTAACTTGTAGCGTGGAAACGTGGTGGTGTTTAGTTCAAAGGCTTGTAAAGTAATGCTTTTTAATGTAAATAAGTAGGTATATAAAGTGCAAATAAGCCATCTGAGGGTAAATGGTGATTGTCGCTCATGAACATTAGTAGCACTTAAGGCATTACATGAAAACTATAACCAAGATCTTTCATTAAAATACATTTTTATGGAAGTAAGATAATAGTATGAAAATGAGATGATGATACATTCGCACCACCCTTTTGAGTAGATTTATTTTAAAAAACATTATTGATTTTGACAGTTGAGTTAATGAGAAAAAATATTCTCCTTAGTCCGACGATCGCACTAACGAGTAGAACTAGTGGGAAAAAACCAATATAGTACACTATACATCATATTATATTACCGACATAATATTTACCTAAAGATCGCCATAATTATAAGAAAAAATATCACAATGGCGATCCTTACCTCCACAAATATCAGACCTAAATGAATATTTATTCATTCTACACGAATATGAATATTTTTCTGAATTAGAATTCAACCCAGTTCTATCCGCAATGGAGCATGCCTTCCGTGCAGTGGACTACTAAGTTATTTAACGTTTGCTGTTTCTTCTCTTTGTCATTACTACCAATACTAAAGTTGCTGTACTTTTTACCAAATTCCCAAACAAGCTTAGGTATGTGCTTATGTCCTCACAACTAGGTAATTTATTTATAGGTCCTCTTTACTTGAGCCTGAAACCGCGCTCAAATGACAGTTTGTTGAGAAAAGGAAACGTCGTAAAAGAAATAAAATGTGGACGTTTTGCGACGGTGACCATAAAAGAAAAGTAATTTACGACTCTTACTATACGCGAGGTTCAGACGCGAGGTTACTATTTCAGAAGTTTTAAAACAGTATTTTCGTGATATTAGTATACGGAGATACGGTATACGATATAGTAGTAGGCGTATGCGGCTTCGTGATTTTTCAAGATTTTCTCAGAGAAGAGAGATTTTCTCAGAAACTATATTTAGAAATAATGTTTTAGGTGGATGAATGGCTTTAATGTTAGTTAGTTAGTTAATGCCCCACTACTAAGCACGAGTTTGACCCTCGAGGAGGCCTAGAGCGTAATGATGATGATACGACTTGTCATGCACTACAGTGGCTACTAAACTGCATGTCCTGCTGTCGCGAAGTTTTAGGATGAGATCTTTAAACAGTACTTAGGCTTTGACTTTGCTAAGATAACAGTTAATGGTGAACGCACGTATCTGCACCGTACGCGCCGAACACTTAAAGCGTGCGCGTAAGTTGCGGACATATCGCACCTTCGGTGGAAAAAAGACGTAAGATGAAAATTGCAATTTTACAGGAGAGCACACAAACTGTTAAAATATCAGTAAGTAGTCTAAGGAATTTACATTTAGATTTCTTGCACAAAACCGTCAAGATTAATGCTAAAGATTTGAAAAAAATTGAGCATAAGCAGCTTTTGTCCCTCTTTCCAATCATATTAATAACTAAAATTCAAAGTAAGACGACTTATGTTTTTTTTCCACTGAGGGTGCGTTATGTGCGTTCAGCATATTATACTATATTATACTATTATGATGACACTTTGATAAGACGAAAAAATTTAACAGTTATATGTAACGCCTAACATTGGTACTGCTAGAACTAATTTTAAAGCAGGACTAATATTTTTGTACGGATAATTTTAAGTCTGAGCAAAGCCTAAGTAAGCTTTTAGATCTCACCCTTAGTCTCTCATAAATTCGTGTCATTAAATATGTGGTACAAGAAAATTCTTCCATGAAAGATATTTTCTCTTAGATAACTTTCATGATGAAATTTGCAATTTAATGATTCCAAAACAGGCTTCTTTTCATGCAAATGATGTACAAATAAGCCACTTCAACCACAGACAGGAAATATTCTTTATAAAGAACGCGGCAAATTAAAACATGCTAATACAGAATTAAGTACAGATAACACAGTTGCGTATAATTTGTTTATTCATGGTATTGAATAAGTAAGATTAATAATTGTGTTTTGAAAAAATCTGGGGTCAGATGTTGAACACCGAAATTAAAATATATTGTGTATAAAACAAGAAAGGTCAGTATGTTTTGATGTGAAACATACTGACCTTTCTTGTTCAACTGTTTCTTGACAATCACACAGAAATTGTGATAGCATAATGAATGCGTGTTAAGTCTCTTGAGACTTATCGGTTATCGCTTGCGATAAAATCTTTACATACATAATTAGACTTAACACTTTCTGGGACAAAACGTAAAAATCAATAAACCATTAAATAAATAAACTATTACTTACAACAATTTCAAAGCAATTCGAGTTCATAAAAGTATTTCACGGGACAACTAAAGCACTCGTTTCTTCGGTTTCTTTGATTGGAATGACCGAGGGCACGACAACTTTGATTGGAGGTCTTGTCTCAATCAAACGCCAATTGTCGTATTCCGATAAAATATTAGTTTTTTGCTGCTGTATTTTATGTACGAGTATTTGGTCAGAACAACAAATCTATAGAGCTTTCTTTGTGTGTTAAAACTTACGATTATCTTAAGACATTTAAAATGAGCTCTTTCCTTTGTTTACCGTATGTCATTATTTCCCAGATTTCGATCCTTATTAGCAACACCATGGAATGGTCCTAATTAAATAAAGTAAAATAACAATATTGATTTTTTAAAAATCCAATGATGCAGGTTTATAATAGTTTTTATCAAAATTGGGCCCGAGAATCCTTTGAGCACCTTTCGCTATTCCTCATACTTTCGGCTTTGGCCATTAACCCCAGTTTAAAAATTCACCTTGTATATGTATCTAAGTAGTTTGCCAACACTAATTTATCGTTGAAATACTCGTTAACTTTTAGACAAAAGACTTCATGCATGGCTTTTGAGCTAATTTGGCGTCAGTTCAGTACCTCCTACAAGGACTTTTATATGCTAGTACAAAGGGTTACTAAAAAGTTGATTTCCGTTTCGTTTAGCTTCCAAAATTACTTGAAAATAACGGAAG
The DNA here is from genome assembly GCA_963932265.1 of Thymelicus lineola. Taxonomy (NCBI): domain Eukaryota; kingdom Metazoa; phylum Arthropoda; class Insecta; order Lepidoptera; family Hesperiidae; genus Thymelicus; species Thymelicus lineola. Next base: position 863,430 of record OZ010702.1, on the reverse strand, counting down.
TAAAGACCAACTCTCAGTACATTATTAACAATCTCAATTATTTTCATAACAGTAGTTAGTTTGAAAATGTAACTGCAAAATTATACTGACATTAGGGATGTTGACTAATTTTAGGATTCAATTTTATTTTATAGATAGAACCTCAATATTCACGATAAAAAATATTATAAAAATAATAATCTTCAATTTAAAAGCAAAAATTGTTAAATTAAAATCATTATCAAACCTACCAAAAACATCACGTGACGTCATTATCCGGTATTCAATACTATCTGTATACTGAAGTTTGTTGAATTTCCATATTAAATAGGAACAATGACGTCATATTCTCAAAATGGCGTTTGACACTGAGTACAATTTTTGACATTTTAAATTAATGATATTTAGTTTATTGTGATTGATTTCGATAAAAGAATCATATTTTAGGCCTTTAAATGTTACCACTAATACTTTAGACATTTTATATTAATTTATAATTAGTGTCGACATCCCTATCAGCGGTCTGCTCGCAGTTTTGCCCGCGTTTTCCGGGATTTTAAGTACCCTATAACTTATTCCATATCATGATCGATCTGTGAGCTAAATTTCATGAAAATCCCTCAGGAAAATCCGTTCAAAAGTTATTGCATAAAAGAGTTATAAACATAAATACATTCTCACAAAATTTCACATTTATAATATGAGTAGGATAGGTACTAATAAATTTCCAAATGTCCAACACCAACTATCTGGCAGAAGGGGAGGATATTTGACTCTAACCAAAATTAACACTTATAAGCTTATATTCTCTCAAACTGATTCCTTTTTAATCCAAAACAGGTCTTCTCAAACACAGTCACAGCTACTACGAGTATACTTTATTTTATGTCTAATTTTAAGTTATGTTTTACGTATAGTACAATAAAATATGTCGTTCTTTATTTGTGTAATACCACAGAAAACAATAGTATTATACATAATTACTCACCATTTGTTATGATGTCATTATGATATGTGATGTTTAGATACACAACACTTTATCAATACATATATGTATAATAAAAAATAAGTATGTGTGTGACTTTAATTTACCCGAGAATAAAAATTTTACAAACCAAATTTAAGTAATATATTTCCTTGAGTTCCTCATACAATGTAAAGTTTCTTTATGAACCGTGCACATTTTACTACTAAGCTCGAGAAATTTTATTGCAAATTACACCATACCCCGGGCTGTGATATACCTTTATAACCGAATACCAGGAGTAACCAAAAGGTATTTGTTCCTAGATGAGACCTGAGAATTACTGTTTTGAGGTTACAGTTGAGGAAATTACTATTATCTAACTCTGAGTGTACCTTGAGATGTGTGGCTTTAAACAGAGGGTCATCTTGTAATGTGCTTTACGTCCTCAGTCTAAGCCGACCTTCCTTATTAGTGATGTACTATTAGGGAAATGGTTTAATATAGATCTCATGAACCCGGGGCTCTGCGTTGATGTTTTCAATATGCGAAAGCAAGTAAATGGTGTTTAGATTTATAAGTATGTGTTTGTAAGTAGTTAAGTATCACTGTATGTTTTCCCAATATAATATAATAAAATAAAATAAATAATGGGCTGAGTAAGGGCGTATTTGATAGACATTTCCAACATCTTAGAGAATCATTTAGTACAGAAGTCTTAACATCTGTCTTTTATTTTTATTGTTAGTTACATAAACCGACAACGAGCTAACATAACACTACAGGGATCACTGATGCGTTGCCTACTAATAAAAAAAAAACATGAGAGGTGTCAAGGGACACCCGGATGGAACGAAATTCCTTTCGATTTAAGTATTGTTTTGTTGTACAGTACAGCGCCATCTCTGTAAAACTCTCTGAATCACTTCAAAAAAAGTGTCGTCATTCGTAAGAATCAAAAAGTGTCGTAATTTTCCGTCTAGCCCCCTTTCACAACGCGCGATAAAGAACTTCGTTCTAAAAGTGAGGAATAAAGAACTTGCTCCCAAGCGCCCAGCAGGAACACGAGTCGTCTCTCGTCGTGCAGTGCACTCTCTTTTTGAGTCACTTATCACTGCACCCGATGCAGTGATAGCTAGCTAACCAAACAGGCTGCACAGAAAAATAATTACACCGGTATAATGCCAGTTATAATATTAATGACTTTATAATGATATTGGTAATATATTATGATTTGTATAATTTGTGTAATGTTTGCATTTATAGTGATTATTAAATGCTATTATAAAATTTTATTAGACTAGTAGTTCATCGCCTTCTTCTTGGGAAACTAATGCCTTATTAATGTACTACAAATACAAAAAAAATTACCGAACAAATTCACGAACAAAAAGAACCGATTCAAATTCATAGATTAACGAGAAGAAACACGCAAAAGACAGACAAAAAGTTCATCATAATTTTCTGTATAATTGGGAGTTCTCCATAAGCTTCTGAAAGATGTTAGGTATTTATCTCTGATAATTATTTGGTCAGCGTGGTGACTCCTGTTCTCCTGTTCATTTTAACAGGAATACAGAATAACCTGTACCATCAAAACACGAGAAAAACATACAGAATGATAGTATAAAACAACTTAAATATATTTGTGAAAAGATATGAAATAGGACAAGCACAGACATGTATCTAGAGGACAAGGCTCGGTAGGAAGATGGAGGCCAAAGTAATTTCGCATCTTGTCAAATTCACAAATTCAATTCGGTCGGCGACTGACGTATACCACAGGTCACAGGCTAACGAACTTTTTCTATGAGTTAACCAATGGAGATATCTGACACTGACTGTGGCAACGATGTTTAATAGAGATACGTTATGCCCTTACAAATCAACCAAAAAATCTGTTCCGAAAAGAGCTAACAACACACACACACGTATATGCATAATCGTATTACTTACACTAAGAAACTTACATTTTAATTGGTTGTTACTTGTAGACTACAAATAGTCTTGAAGTTCTGCTATTCACCGTTAGATGGCAAAATAACGATATTTCTTAACGTCCAGTAATAAGGTTGACATTGAATACAGCTTGAGCAATACAATGTCAACCATATGGAAAATAATTAAATAATTCCACCTACTGAACGCTAGATGGCGCAACTAGAATCTTGAATGTGAAGGAACCTTATAAGTATTGAGATAAGTTACATTTTTGGTTAACAACTTCATCCATTCATGGTTTTGGTTTAGAGTTGTGCGTGGTGCTTTTGCCGCGTTATCGACAATTATCGATATTTATATCGAAACTGTTATTGTCAGGCTGCGGGCACGAGATCTGCGACGGGCAGTCGGGTCGATCAGTCGCGCTAAAGTAGTGTTGTGAAGAATGACAATATTATGATCTGTTTATTTATATTTTTGAAATTTACTTTTATTGTTGAAGCGATGGCGTAAAGTGACTTTCGGAAAGCGTTTGTAACAGACCTACTTCAAATAAAAACTTATTTTATTTATTAAGAATGGGTCAAAAAGTGACGCTTGGTTTTCATACAGATGGAGGTACATGCGTCATCTATTCCGTTATGTGAAACATGAGTTTACGTCGAACAGAATCATTGAAGCCTAGTTTTCTGATGAGAGCTGAATTATTATTACCAAGAAATGGTGTTCATCCAATAAATCAAGGAAGAAGTAGTTTGGGAAAATTTCCTACTCTTTACAACAAAGGTGTCATTCAAAAAAATATATAACTACGAGAATAAGTGTCAAAATATTTTGTTTATATTTTGGAGAATATTTTTATGGTGTAAATTTTTACTGTTTCGTGCCCGGTCCCATAGAATGCCATACTGTTGATTCCATCGCTCCATATCGCCGCCGCCCCGCAACCGTCATCGCGCCGCCCGTCGCAAATCTCGTGCCCGCAGCCTCAGTCTGACATTACAAGGCGTAGACCCGTCAAGTTGGTACTTAAAGTTCTTGTGTTTGTACTGCCTATGTGAACACTTGTTAATTTTTTTTTTAAAGCTTATATCTCAAACATTACAAGGCGTAGACGTGACCGTAGTATTTTTTATTAATATTAACTAAGTAAAGAGTCACGGAATACCACGCTTGGGCTTTTTAAGCGACGAAAATAAATATATGTGGGATTGGATAAGCAAATAAGGTGAATTTATTTTCGTGGAAATTTATTTCCTAGGCACGCTGTGGCTGTCGCGCACATGCGGTTATATTCCTCGTAAGGATCCTAGATTATTTACCAATGATTTCAAATAAAAAAATCAATTCATATCAATTTGATACATTTTTACTTATTTAGATACAATACAACACAATACTTTATTGCACATCAAATAGCAGAACTGTACATAAATATACTTAAAATAAAAATGTTAAAACAGACGGACCGATGGACGTACAGATGGACAGGCGGACAGACGTACAGACGGACAGATGAACGGACGGACATGACAAAACTATAAGGGTTCCGATTTTACTTCGTAACCCTAAAAACATTATTATTATTATTATTATAGTAATATTTAATTAATATGAAATACTTTTAACTAAATATTTTTAAATTACAAAACTACCAATATCGATAAACTTGTATTCGCATCTCTCCCCGAGTAGCAGATGATGTTCTGGAAAACGATAACCGAGTAGCAATACCATCTAAAACATAAAACGAACCTTATTGCCAAGTGATTGAGTAGCTTTTTGATCATAAATTATATTATTTCTTTTAATTTTATGTTTTGAATTTGAATTATTACAAAATAAATTTAAAACTAGGCTTATTTGTGGTATGAAACAATGCCATTAAAAAAATTCTTTGCTCTGCTATCATTCTTGCACTATAAAATCGCACAGTAGGGCATATTGACGTGGTTTAAGACAAATTTTATTTTACGTAATGCACAACCATCGAGCACATAGCCACTAGAGAGGAAATGTCACGTATTTTGTTTGACAATAATTTCGCCAAAACACTGTGCCGACCGCTGCACTCCGATTGGTCGACTCAAAGTGAAGCTTCACACTCGAGTTGGGCAAGCAAATATTTTTATCGATATCGATAATCAATGTCAACAATAGTGTATTTATGTTTTTTTTAAAAAGCAAATAAATCAAATACGAATGTAACTACAGGTGTGCTATTGTTAGTTAAAAACGGTCTTCTGTGAAATGTTGGGAGCAAACGACGCTGTAATTGCTAGGAAACCAATTTTCCCTTTTCGTACAAGCAAACCATTTCTCTTTAATACCCGCTTCCTGAGAAAATCTACAAATAACAATACAAAATCATTAAACAAAAATTAAAATAAAACTTAAGTCCTTTTCATAAAAAAAATACACTTGCGCGGAAATGGTTCCATAAATGAAAAAAGACTACATGCTGTTGCGAAGAGGTGGGTGTGCTTAGGCACTTAATTATTTCAAAGAAAATTACTTAAACTTGTAACAAAATTTATTAACGGTAGACGCCATTACAGAGCAATAGGAAGTAAAAATTTATATACAGAAAAGTCATTATTGACATTCTAACTTATATTTAATCTTCAATAGAAATTAAACTGCCAGGAGCTCGAACATTCCCCCGGGCGTTGAAAGCTGAGCTTTCAACCAAAAGATTAAAGAGGGAGCAACGGGCATATCTTGTTAAAAGACCTCCGAATCCTTCCAGCAGTCGTCTTGATATCAGCAACACGGACAATGCCATCAGTCCCAGGATGGATGGCAACAACACGGCCTAATCGCCACTTAAGGGGTGGGAGACCATCTTCTTTTACCACCACCAACGAATCAAGTTTCAGGCCATCCTTACAGGAACGCCATTTGCTTCTCTGCTGTAGTTCTGCAACGTACTCTTTGCTCCATCTGGCCCAAAAGTGTTGACGCAATTGCTCAATACGTTGAAACCTTTTCAGACGAGTAGTTGGCTGATCGTTATAGTCAGGCTGAGGTAAAGATGTAAGTGGTCGGCCGATTAGAAAATGTCCTGGCGTTAACGGTGAATAATCTGCTGGATCTGACGAAAGTGGAGATAACGGTCTGGAATTTAGGATGGCTTCGATTTGCGTGAGTGTGGTATAGAGCTCTTCAAATGTTAAATTACAATTTCCCAACACTCGTTGTAAGTGAAATTTAGTTGATTTCACCCCGGCCTCCCAAAGACCGCCAAAGTGCGGAGAATAAACTGGTATGAAATGAAAATTAATGTTGTCGTTGGCCAGATCACTGCTTAAAGATTGACTTTTTGATTTGAGAAATTTTGATAAGTCATTGTACGCACCAACAAATGAAGTGCCGTTGTCAGAATATATGTGTTTAGGTTTGCCTCTACGAGAGATAAATCGCCGTAAAGCAAGTAAGTAATGATTGCTCGTCAAGTCACCTACAAGCTCCAAATGAATGGCTTTGGTTGTAAAGCAGACAAAAATCGCTATATAACTTTTAATTAATTTACAACCGCGACCTTGACGACTGGCACACATAATCGGACCTGCGTAATCAACTCCAACTGTTTCAAAAGGATGACCACCTGGAACAAGACGCTGCTGCGGTAAGTTCCCCATTAATGGAGTTACTATTTTACCTGACATACGTCTACATCGCACGCAGTTGTGGTACGTAGCTCTGGCCAAATTACGACCTCCAATGGGCCAATAAGCTTCTCTTATTGAAGCTAACAACAATTGTGGACCAGCATGCATAAGTCTTTTATGTTCATAATCAAAAATTAATTTTGTAAATGGATGATTGGACTGTATAATTATAGGATGCTTTTTATCGTAAGAAAAAGATGAATTGTCAAGACGACCCCCTACACGCATTATTTTATTTTTATCCAGAAATATATTAAACTTTAATAATAAACTCTTTTTAGGTATACTACCATCATTGAGCAATAACTTATATTCTGGAAACGATTCGTCTTGACATTTTGAAAGTAATATATTTAATGCATTTTGCAGTTCATCATTTGAAATGAATTTGGTTAAAGAATGTTGCTTTCTACAAACCCTAATAAAACGCATAACATATGCTACAGAACGAATTAATCGTAAATAATTAGAGAAACGAGCGAAGTCAATAAAATCGTTATACATTTTATTTTTAAGATCAACAGCATTTAGTGAAACCTCAGGACGAGTCTCGGGTAACATTTCTTTACACGAGGGCTGAACTGGCCAAAGAGATGAATTCCTCCTTAAAAAATCAGGGCCATTCCACCATAAAACCGAATTTTGCAAAACACTTATATCCACTCCACGAGATATTAAGTCTGCTGGGTTTTGGTCAGTTGGGACGTGCTTCCACGTACAGTTACCTGCCTTGTCTAGAATTTCACCTACGCGATTGCGTACAAATGGCTGAAGTCTAGAAGGCATCATTTGTAACCACCCCAAAACTATGGTGGAATCGGTCCAAAAGTAAACCTGATTGATTTTAACTCGAAGTGAATTCGTGACCTTCTCATACAGTCGAACTGCTACGAGCACACCACACAACTCCAACCTTGGTATGGTCGTGGGTTTAATTGGTGCTACTCGACTTTTGGCCATTAACAAACGAACAGTGACTTCCTGTTTGGTATTCACGGTACGCACATATACACATGCGCCATACGCGCTTTCAGACGCGTCAGAAAAAATATGTAAATCTACAGTGATATAAGAATCACACATAACAAATCTTGGAATATTTAAATTTAATAAAAGTGGCATTGATTTAACAACATCATGCCAGCGCTTACTGATTTCTGGCGACAATGGCTCGTCCCACGACAATTTGTCTAACCAGAGTTTTTGTAGTAACATTTTCATTTTAATGACGTAAGGCGCTAAAAGCCCTAAAGGGTCAAATATTCGTGCAATAACTGACAATAAATTACGCTTTGTATTACCTTGAGGAATAACATCAGTGATTGGAAAGCAGAGTTCATCCGAATCTGCACGCCAGCCAAGACCTAATAGCTTGCTAGGCTCCTGAGATCCAATATTTAAATTAATTGATGTTTGAAAGGATTCAGGCACAACTTGAGGTGCGTTTGATTTCCATTTCCTCAATGGCATCTTAGCTAATGCGAGTGCATCTGTCAAATCTTTTACGAGTGCATCTGTCAAATCTTTACGCATAGATTTAAGTTCTTCTAGATCGTCATAACCGGTAAGCAAGTCATCGACATAAAAGTCGTGCATAATTATGTGACCAATTTTGTCATTTGAACAGTCAAGACCTACTTGCTTAAGACATCTAGTAGCTAAATATGGAGCACTGGCTGTACCATAGGTAACAGTATTTAACTGAAATTTCTTCATAGGCTCATTTACAGTATCACGCCAGACAATCTCCTGCAGATACCTGTCAGACGGATGAACCATTATCTGCCTGTACATCTTTTCCACATCTGCAGAAAAGATGTACTTATGCTGCCTAAAACGAAGAAGTAAGAACAGCAAGTCGTCCTGAACTGTAGGACCTACCATTTGTATGTCATTCAAAGAGAGGCCTGATGTGGTAGGAGAACTCGCATTAAATACAACGCGAAGCTTTGTCGTTGTACTGGACTCGCGCAAAACTCCGTGATGTGGGATGTAATAGGCATTTGGATCAAAATTACCCCCATTATATTGTGTAAGTTCAGACATGTGGCCTAAAGTCTGGTATTCCGACATAAAGTCGTAATACAATTTACTAAAATCAGGCTTGGCCTTAAGCCTGCGTTCCAAAGAGTAAAAACATTTTGAAGCTCGTTGGAATGAGTCTCCCAAAACATCAGGACTCTGCTTGAGAGGGATACGAACACAATAACGACCGTCGTCTAAGCGTGACGTATTATTAATAAAATGTTCTTCACACATTTTTTCCTCAGGTGAATAATTTGATGAATTAAAGACAACTTCCTCTAATTGCCAAAAACGTGTAAAATCATTACGAATAATATTAATATCATTGTCTTCATCAGAACGAATCTTAGTTAAATTACATTTAATGCCGTTAGAAAATAATGCAATATGATTGCTTACGACTGGTCCAGATATTATCCATCCTAGACTAGTTTTACAAAGTACAGGAGTACCTTTACTTAGCTTAATTATTTGTGACCCTAACAGATCCCAAAAGAGATCGGCGCCTATTAAGATATCAACATCACTAGGCTTATAAAATGTAGGATCAGCTAAGCAAATATCAGATGGAATATTAAGATCAGATAAATCAATTTCATGACACGGTACATTATTAGTAATTAATGGTAAAACGAAACAATGAAGGTCAGTAGAAAATCCATCATCAAGGGATTTCATGTTGACACGACACGTCTTACCTACGTGGGAAACCACGCTATTTATACCTAAAATTGACTTATCTATCTGTCTGGTAACCAAATTTAACCGTTGACATAGCCGTTCTGTAATAAAACATGATGTACTCCCACTATCGAGTACCGCGCGAACAATATGTTCGCGATTATTATTGTCATACAATTTTACTAAAGCAGTTGACAACAACACCTCACTTTGTTTCATATTATATGAAAGTGATAAGTTTGCCGACAAAGCGACATTATTTGAGTCTTGCCTAGGAAGGGAAGACTCAATATTACATACACCACTACTTGAACGTTCATTCTGAATGGTTCCTGTCTGGCTAGGCCTAACTACATGAATAAGGGTGTTGTGCTTTCGTTTACATAGTTTACACCCAGGCTTTTTGCAGTGATTAGCGAAGTGACCACTTTGGAAACAGTTAAAACAAATTTTATATGCTGGCAGTAATTGTAATCGAGCATCGTTACTTAATGCCAGGAATTGTGGACAATTAATTAATCTATGATCACCATTACATTTTAAACAACACTTATTAGGTAAGTTTGTACTAGAACGGGGAGTTGTGATCATATATTTTACTATCTTAGAACTAGACCTGTATGTTGTATCTATATTGCGAGATGTTTCCAGTGTTTCAAGTAAGTCCGCGTGATTACGCATAAATTGCATAAAATTATTAAATGTTATGGAAGTATTTTTATCTATTCGACCTCTATACTGCTCCCATTCACGGTAAGTTTTTGGATCTAACTTATGACTTACAATATAGATTAACAACGTATCCCAATTGGTTACAGGCTCACCTAATGATTCTAGTGCTCGCAAATTCTTAGTAACATTGTCCATTAAATGTTTTAAACTCAGAGATGATTCTTTTGTAACTGTTTCCATATTAAATATAGCAGACACATGATTCTGTACGAGTAGACGCTTATTGTCATACCTGTCGCACAAAAGTTCCCACGCGACAGCATAGTTATAAGCAGAGAACTCGACTGATTGGATTACCACCGCAGCAGCTCCTTCCAGACACGCACGTAAATAATGGAACTTATTGATATCATCGATATCATCATTCGAATGAATGAGGCTCACAAAGCTGTCTCTAAACTCAAGGTAATTGTGATATGATCCGCTGAATTTGGGTAAATTAATTGTAGGTAACTTAACGAGCTTACGGTTACTTACATGCGAAATCTTATCGTCATTTATAGACTTATCTACATTACCATTAAATTTTAATAATAAGCTTTGAGCTTTAGCTAGTGACTTATAGTAAGATGCCTCAAATTCTGAACGTTCGATATACTGTGGACTGGCGTCTTCCACAGAACATTCCAACTGTAACTGCACCTCATCATATTGGTCGTACAACGACTCCATCTTACCAACACGCAACTGTATTTCCGCGGCGTCCTCATCATTCAAGATTTCCGCACCAAGTGCATCAATGTACTTGGAAAATACAGTCAACCGGCCTTTAAAACTCGCTCTTTTTTTAATTAACTCCTTCTCTTTAGTGGCCATTGGGAAGACGAGGGAAGACAACCTGGAATGCATACACTACAGTAAAAAATTGTAATTAAACAATAAACAAGTTAAGTAACTTTCATAATATTTCTCAGGAAATAATTATACATATAATATATGCCTAATGAAATATTTTAATGAAATTAAAGATAATTTTCCAACTTTTAGTTATAAAATTTACATCTTACAATTTTAGCTTATTACAATTGTATTACAAACCTTTTATTTTGGATTAGCACTAAAAATGAATACCTGAATGAGTGTTGGGTGCTTATTATAAATAAACCTATACCAGCTTCCTTGTTTCAATGCAAATCAAGTCGGCTTAGCTCATACACTCCAGTCCTCTTCTTTATTTTAAATTCTCCAAAATCTGGTAGTCTTCGATAATAATTACATAAATATCCAGATCCGGCTCGAAGGACCATGTTGCGAAGAGGTGGGTGTGCTTAGGCACTTAATTATTTCAAAGAAAATTACTTAAACTTGTAACAAAATTTATTAACGGTAGACGCCATTACAGAGCAATAGGAAGTAAAAATTTATATACAGAAAAGTCATTATTGACATTCTAACTTATATTTAATCTTCAATAGAAATTAAACTGCCAGGAGCTCGAACACATGCTAAAACTTACGTATAAATAATTAGATATTAATTCGGACGTCACAGTTTACTCAAATGATAATAAATAACTTAATCATACTTCTAACTCAAAGTTTCGTACAAGCGAAATGCTACACATTAAAATAAATAAATATAATGTAGGTACAAGATTTTCTGATTGTTTAAGATTGATCAATATAGGTCGATATAAAACTTCAAATTAATATATTTTAATGACTTCTTGTGAGAACATCGATACATTACTACGATAGAATGAGCACAACGGTTAGTATGATAGAATGAGATGACACTATAGGCACTGCATTATAAGTGAAAGCGAGACGCATAGCTAAGCGTCAAATGTTTCGTTTCAAGTGACCAGTTTAACTTGGCCCGTCTTAAAATTATTGTAAATTTAAAAATTGCATATTTACTGTGACCTAGCAATGAAATTTGATTCCATCTGTTTTGTAGTTCGATTTCTTTCTGTTTTTCCCACACCACCGTATATAACAACAAGCCATTTTTAAGTATTTGTATGTATATCGGAATATATTTCGTAATGATACCGAGAAGTTCACAGGTCGACTGTTGGTTTTGTACTGTTTTAGCGCAAGCGAAACTTGATGTTTATTAGTGACAAAACACTGATCAGTTATAAAATTGAATGGATCATATTGCTACTCTAGTGGGTATGTGCTCGATGTGCACAACCGACGCAGCTCAGTGACAGATAGGTTATGAGAAGCAGAGTGGTCACAGTGGTCAATTGACTACGCTTTCGATTTTCATCCTCGCGCGCCAGTAACACATCTACCTCTTTTACTTATAATATCATTGGACTGTGGTGTATTATTGTTAAACACTACGTGGGTAGGTACTAAAATAATACTCCGGTTGTGCCGTGAACTCCAAGTTTGTTTGCTAGCGATCCCTAATTTTAATTCAATAATTACCAAATATCCACCTGGTGACGTGAGTGGCAAAAAGGATCGTCAATAATACCTACCCACCACCATCCCGAGAATAAATATTTATCTGTAAAACATAAATGTCTACGGCGGGGAACTGAACTCAGGACCCGTAGCTTCGCAGACAGGGTCACATAAACGGCTACGATGCAATGTTAAAATTAAAAGTAAAATATCTGTATCAAGTTATATTGGGAAAATTTAAGTTGAGAAAAGGTTAGGTAAAAAAACTTCTTACTTCTACCAATAAATACAAGGTTCTACTCTAATCAAATTTTCTTGGTCCCTAAATAACTGGAGATTACGACCTGAAATTCTCTCGAAGTATAAGGTAGTTAATGTTTTAGAGACTTTTATCGAGTTAGTAATGAAATTCCCAAATCCAACTACGTGGTAAGAATCATAATTTCTATGCAAACGGGTTGGAATATTATTTGAAGATGAGAAAGGTTTTTATAATACGGTAAACAGATTTAAGGGTTGTTGTTTAACCGTATTTTACATTAGCGCTTTACGGGATTTACCCGCGTTTTACGGGATATTAAGTACACTGTAGTTATTCCTGCGGAGTGCGGGCCTATTATGAACTTTTATAAAACCATTCATGTTCCAGGCAATTCATTTATCGGGCTTTAAATGACGCATGATTGGCTAAAAAGTGTCATATGGCCGCTTTGGTAGTACAAATTTTGACGTTTACACTGGAACATGGCTGGAATTAAGAGTTGATAAGACCGTCAGGTCTGCCTATGTGCTACATTTTGAAAATCCATTCAGTAGTTTTTTGCTTGAAAGAGTAACAAACATCATCACAAAAAAACTTTCACATTTATAATATTAGTAGGATACACCATTCCCATTGGGTCACCTGCAGAGAAAAGTAACCCATCTGTCTATTAAAACTGTTTAAACAGATGGGTTACTTTTCTCTGCAGGTGACCGTATAATGCGTGAGGCACCTTCGCTAAATAGCTGTGGCACCGATGCTTAGTAATTGTTTATTATTTGAAAATCATCTTTGTCAAATACCGTAGTAAAAGAAAGACCCATGAGCATTAGTTTCAATTTCAAATTACAATTTCAATCAGCAAGCTTCGTCATTTATTATGCGTACAGCGAAGGATTGGAATAAATTGCCCGCGTCGGTATTTCCGCCCGATTATAATGTGAGTGTCTTCAAGGCAAGAGTGAATAGGCTTTTACTAAGTTAATGCGCTTTACCATCAATGACTACATCGCCACTTACCATCAGGTGGGATTGTACTCAAGCATAAACTTATAATTTATAAAAAAAAAACGATTTCATACCAATTTAGTATGAGAATCGCGGCAAGGTGATCAGACGTTAAAAAGAAATAAATCTGATTAAAATTTTATTGAATAACTATTACTTGTAATGTAAGGCTGTAGCCCGGTTGCTAAATTTTTTTCTGACTCTTAGGTCGAACTTATCTTTCCACCACCCCGCGCTGAAGTAGTCTGCTAGTTCAATCCAGGCTTCCTTAATAACGAGGAGAAAGTCTCGTGAGCTGGTAATGGTTAAAACTAGCCATTATGCTAAAGTCAATAGCAATCAGTTTCTACGGAATGTTTGCAGAATGGTCGGCCGCAAACATTTAAAATACATTGCTTGATAATTTGCATTTTGCGTCACTAACAAACCGTAAAGTGATGGTCGCATGGTCAACTAGGTTTGTTCCAAATTGAATTCCTATCCATCTTTCATGTTAGTGTCATAAATCCACTATGCAGGTAATAACAACTTTCTAATAACGAAAAATTAAAAATACAATCTAGGGTTGGATTACAACTGACAATTTTCTTTCATCAAACTCGTTCGTCTCTCGGAGATTAATTTGTTCTGTGTTCTTGCTAGTTAGTAGCTCATTGCCTTCCGTTTGCAAGCCGCTAAGCCTTTGTGCGTCCACTGTGAAAGTCTTTCATTTGCCTAGATTAACGTCACTATCAACGCTCTTTCGTTTACGTTTATTATTTTCTTTACCTAAATTTGCTGTTATGATAGAGCTGGGATGAGCTTAATTAGTTTATTAAATTCTTAATTGGTTCATTTATGTAGTAAAATGTTGTTTATTTTTTATCTGGATTTATTTTATATTAGTGGATACCTACCCGGCGTGAACTACTATGCAAATAAAATTGTAAGGAAAAAGTGTAAAATCGAAAATGTGCCTAATGCATTGTTTTAGTGGTTTGAGCCATTTTCACATTATTGCCTATATATTATCGCTTCTTTTTTATCCGACTTCAAATAGGAAGTTCTCAATTTGACTGTTTTTTTTTGTTTGTACCTCAAAACTCCGTCATTTATCAACCTTTTGGGAAGATTATTTTTTGTTCGAAAGGCTGTACTTCCATATTGGTCCCTTATTTTTCCATATTTTTCTGATGATGGGATCCATGATAAATTGAGGGAGTCTCTCAAGTGTTATGGCCTACGGGTATACATGGCGATAGAAATATGTGTTTCGAAGATTAGTAGAAGCTTCTTTGGCGTCGGTTATTTTTTGGTAAAATTTAGATTATTTTATTATGTTTTTGGTGTTAGGACCTACGGTGATCACTTCCTAACTACCATGGGGTTTCTCGTCTCATTATCTGCTGTTTAAATAAATGAAATAATGAATGAGATTGATGCATATTATTTTTGATTCTTCTTTTTCTCTCTTTTTCTTTTTTACTCTTGTCGTGGTGGTGGTCCTTTAGCACTATTACAAATACATAGTTTTTCTTAAAAAAAAATTCTCTGTCTGCCTTATTTTATTTGGGCGCCTGATATAAACGAGTACAAATTATTTTGAACACGCGTAACCAACAACTCTCCTAGAGGGGAGAGTGCAGAGGCATGAATACCGTATTATTAAAATTAGTTTGAGGATGTTCTGTTCCTGTATTTTTAAGAAAGATTGTTTTCTTTATACCTACCGTGTATTACACCTACTGATTCAAGGACCAATTCCTCTATAAACCTTTTTAAAGTTGGCATTGAATACGTTTAAAAATAGAACTCAATAACTCCTGGCCAGAATGGCTAGTCAATTTTCATTTATGTCCAAGATCTACTCCAAATCTTCAATCCTCGGTCCTCTTATACAAAATAAGGTACACAACACAATACAAAAGTACCTACCTACTTGAAACTCAAACAATGGAACGGTATTTGATCCCTGCTGACGTAAGGGTTCCCGGGTCTCTGCTCGCATAATATTGTCCTTTCCTTGGACCGCAATTCCATACGCTAGATACTAATCATATCTGTTTGCCTGTTACTTTACTTCTCTACGACTCTACCACTTTGCTTCTTATTTAGTACTTACCCATATTTATAAAACACAAAAAATGTTTGTACTGAATGATGTCCTTTATGGTCTCTGAAACTATACAACCGATATGTCTAAAAATGGTTTCATTTGAAAGGCAGTAACCCGAAGGTGGGTTGAGACTAATAAACAATGCATTAGGCAAATTCGGTCGATTGATAAAGTCGATTTTCCACTTTTCCCATACAACAATTTGAAGATAATAATATGTAAAGATGGCGTACTTATCAACGTCAACTTCAACACAAAAACAGTGATCTGTTATTATCATCAGATTTTTTTTAGCATAGTGGAAAACTAGCAAACCAAATGATAAAACGCACTAAAGTTATTTACGGAATAAGTAGCGCTTGCAAAAAATCTAATAACATACGTATAATGCTTTACACAATTTAAGGGGTTGTTGTAAACTCATCACAAAGTAAACACGCCACATTTTTCAAACACCATACCTTAATGGTAAACTCGTCACATTAAGTGGAGATGCAGTTTAGGCTGGTAAAGCGCAATAATTTAGCAAGCGACTTTGCTCTTTCCTTCAAGACGCTCTAATATGGGGACAGGAAGATTGCAAGCGAGCAATTTCATTCCTTGCAAATACGAGTACGAATCTATACTAATATTATAAAGCTGAAGATTTTGTTTGTTTGGTTGAACGCGCTAATCTCAGGAACTACTGGTTCGAATTGAAAAATTATTTTTGTGTTTGATAGTTAATTTATCGAGGAAGGCTATAGGCTATACCTATAACGTCATATATTTTAGTTCCACAAATTAACGCACGTGAAACCGCGGGGCACCGCTAGTTAAGTATAAAAGATAAGGCAAAGCGCTTATATGGGAGAGATGTTATTTTTTTACAAAAAACATCACGTTACAAAAATTATCTTGCACACTAGGATATCTTATACGTGCTAATCTTAATCTATTTGCTATTCTTAAATTCATCAACAGAATAAATTCGGAAATAAACTTTAAAACCTAGTGAACTATTCTATCCTTGAACAATTATCATCTAAGTAGGTATATCATATTATTATGTATTCGACGCGATAACAATAATACGACCGTGTGAACGACCGAATACGTCATGAAGTCGGAACGAAAACGAAACGAGTTTACGTACGTGCGAGTCCGTGCGACCGCAAAAAAACTGGATCGATCTAGTAAGCACGGTCGCTTCGCCTTGCCCCGCCATATTGGATTCCCGTCCCCACGCAGCGCGCCGCCAGCCGCCAGTACGTATCGACAAACGCATGTGACAGTACGGTAAACGCAGCCATCGCTATGTCAAAAAGATCCCCGCTATTAAACCGGGCACTCTTAATAAGTTTAGTACATGAAAGGCCAGCGATATGGGATAAAACCATGGAGATTTATAAATGCAAGCGGGCAAAATCCGAAGCGTGGCGTGAAATCTGTATTGCTTTGAATAAAGATTATGAAAGAATGGAGCCCGTTCAAAGGAAGGACTACTGTGAGTATTTTGAATGTTTATACATTATATCGTAATTTAACTCGATATTTATTTCTTTTGCTTTTATCTTTCTTTGGATTGGATGGTTGGATTCCTGGCTACGAATATTATTTTTTCAGAAATCTAATGATGCTGTTTTAGTTTTCATCAAAATCGACCCCGAGACTCCTTTGAGCACTTTTCGCTTTTCCTCATAGTTTCGAATTTGGCTATCCACGCCCACTTGAAAAATTTATACATGCTTGTATACCTACCAAGGTTTATTAAGCACCTGTACTATTGATTGTCTTTAAATATTACTCAAAGAAACACAAATAAAACCGTAATAACACAATAATGAAACAAAAATGTGAGTGTGGGCAATTAAATGCGACGCACGCGGCACGACGCCGCGACGTAACGACCCGCCGAGCAAACATTTTATCATGTACAAATACGATCCGTACCGAGTATGAACGAAGATTCCGTTTCAGTCAAAGCAGCCGGCGCGGCGAGCCATTTGTCGTGAAAAACGAACCATAATTTACCGGTATCGAAACCGAGTAGTGTTTTTAGGATTAAGTGTTGACGAATTTGAATACCTATTTATTTGCATACTTTAATGGGTGGAACTTAGCGGACCTAATGCAAACACCGACTATCGTATATTGGCTCATCTCATGAAGAACATTTGGGTGAAATGTTCCGAAGGGTTCTTCGTCTCGTAATCATTGACAAATTAATAAAGATATTGTATTAATTATGTATATTGTACTGCAAAATTTGGCATTATTCCGAAGAGTTTCTTAAAAGAACAAATCGGAAAATAATTACAGGTATACAAGGTGAATTTTTCAAGTGTGCGTGGATGGCTAAATTCTAAACTATAAAAAATATCGAAAATTGTCAAAGGAGTCTCGAGGCCGATTTTGATGAAAACTAAAACTGCATCATGAGATTTTAGAAAAAATAATATTCCTGGCCAGGAATCGAACTTGTTTATTTTGAAAAAAAACTCACCCTGTATTATTACACCATTTGATAGAGTAGTTAACAAGTATCGTTGTCATATTTTTATAATTTAACAAACATTGGTACATCAGAATTAATATTATTAAAGGTTTTTTTACAGTTAAGAACCTCATACGTATGTGGACACATATCAGAGATTGCTGGATGAAAAGTATGAAGGACAAAAGAAATAAAAAGGAACTCACTAGGCCTTACATATATCATGAGCAACTAGTGTTTCTAAAGAAAATTTTGAGACCTAGAGAATCTTTTGATAGTAATGTAAATAATCCGGAGATAGAACAGCAAGAGAATGCAGAATCAGAAAAAAAGAAACATGATATCGCTAATGCTAGCGGTTATTCAATGGAAATACAAGAAATGATAGAAGATGACAAAAAAGAGTTATCGAGGAAAACATTGAAAATAAACAGATTACAATTTATTAATTTAGTTCGTGAAAGACCGGCAATATGGGATAAAACTTCGAAAATATATAAGAATAAACTCGCCAAGGAGCATGCCTGGCATGAAATTTGCAGTATTATAAATGAACATTATGAACAAATGAATCAAAGGAGAAGAAGAGAATTTTGTAAGTTTTATTTTATATAATTTTCAGTGTAATTATTTATTAATAAGTTATTATCGAGTATCGAAGAGTTGGCTATTTACTAGTTTGTGTTACTAAAAACTATTTAGTCAATAATTATCATTTTTTTTAAAACAATAGATGTTTTTTTCGTGGATAGAACTAAGAAAAGCCGTTCTCATCTCGAAAAGTTTTTTAAGAGTTTCTCAAAAGCTTTCAATTTAGTTTTGCTGACTTTTGTTGTTATTTTATTGCAGTTAAATTACTTACACGCCTTTGGAACCAGATAAGAGATACTTGGATGAGAAGCGTGAAAAATAAATCTGCAAGACCTTACAAACATCATGAGAAATTGATTTTCCTAAAAAAAATTCTTAATTCATCTAATACCCTTGAAAGTACTGAGAATAGAGGCGTTAACGAATTAGAGGTATCGATAGACGATGAAACTGAAAGCGTCGGTACAAGCTGTTCTTCTATGTGGAAAAGAAATGAGGACGAAGATCGTGAGCATTTTGTTGATTTGCAGACAAAGAATCCAACAACTAATACAGAAAAAGAGGACAGAAACTATTCATTTTTTAAAAGTATTCAACCGACACTGGCGCATTTCAACGATGACCAAATATTAGAATTTCAAGCTGGGACTATAAGCTTGTTGCAAAAAATAAAATCGGGGCAAAATCATACTGAATATCAGCATCGCACTCAGCTCAATGGAGATTCACAAGTATCTGAAGGAGTACCATCTCCTATCAACCAAGACCCTATAAAAGTTGAACCTGAAATAAAAAATGAAGTTGAAATTTATGAGATATCATAAATTAAAATCTTCTGTGTTTTATTTATCCCAAAATCGTAAATAAATCTTATGTTCTCTAATAAGAATACAGTTCGAAATAACATAGTATGCTTTTAAAGCGTCTCTATATGTTATGCATCTAAGAGCAGGTCTCCTGCTCTTTGAGCAACGCATCAGTAATGTCTTCATTGTATGTGATATCCTTAGTTAACCACTTACCATCAGGTGGTTCGTCTATTCGTTTGTCGGCTATTGAGGTACATAAAAATATGCATCACATTTTAATGATGTAACTATCAATATATTATAATAGAAATATAAAATATTTCTATTTCCAGTAAACCAGTGTTAATAAACAATATGAAAGTTTCCAAATACTATTCTAGGAAGTATTCTATCACAGTGAGGTTTAGAAATTTCAATTCAGACAATTTTTTACATACACAGGCATATACTCGTACATTGTATACACACTGATACAGGTACCAAATGTAACTTAGTACCTTACATGCCAATTAAAAGCTAACAGTGATAGGAAAATCAGTTATATACCTGTAAGGCTATTCTGTTTTGTAACTCGACAGCGGAATCTGCGATAAGTTTCAAAATTTTATTGAAGTTCGAGTCCGAGATCTTGATATGTCATTCTCTAATCATGACTTGTAAAGTGAAGTGAGTCTCGAACTCGAACGTCAAACGACTAAAAATATGACAAATTAATATGTCATTGTCTAATCATCTAGTAAGCACTTGCGAAGTGAAGTGACTCTCGAACTCTAACTTCAATTTTGAAACTTATCGCGGATTCCGCTGTCGAGTTACAAAACAGAACAGCCTTACAGGTATTGGCCTTTAAAATATTTGTTATGTTTTAATTTTATTATCAATTCTTAAGACAATGAGAGGAGAAATAGAGGAGCAGAAGTGGTGAGGTGCGGAGAGGAGAGGCGAGGAGAGTTGTAGAGGGAGATTTTATTTTGGTGTGGCTGGTTGGCAAAAATAATTTGGCTTTCAAAGGAGAGAAAAAAGGAGATAAACCATTGAAGTATAATGTCATAGAACAGACATCTCGAACATAATGAGTATCCCGCCCGGGAGGTTCGATTTTCAAAATAGAGCCCCCGTTCTCCTTTCAAAATAAATCGAATCCATTAAAGATTGAAGCCACGTGGCGCCAATGAATTGGGACATACATGGTGTTCGCGGTGTCGGTTCTATGCGCTAGTAATAATACTTCGTTCGTTCGTATTGATGTCCAATTGATGTAATTATTTATTAATTTTTATACTATGTCTATTCTATAGGTAGTATAAAAATTTAAACAAATTACCTACAATTCATTGAATGTTCATCGTATATTTGTACTAAACTCGACATTTATTATATTTATTCATTGAAGTATTATTACTAGCGTAAAGAGCTGACACTGCGAACACCATGTATGTCCCAATGCATTGGCGCCACGTGGCTTCAATCTTCAATGGATTCGTTCGATTTTGAAAGGAGAACCGGGGCTCAATTTTGAAAATGGAACCTCCTGGACGGGACACACATTGTGTTCGAGATGTCTGTTCTATGACATTATACTTCAATGTATTTATTAGACAAAATACGAAGAAGATTATGACAGGCAAACATAATACTAGAGTCTAGCGTTCTAATTTTATTTTCTGTAGTGTACTGTGTTGAAAATAACCCACGCAAAATATAATAAGACCGACCCGCCCGATTGGCCCTGACATTTGGTAGGGCTAACAAACAACATATTATGATTTGCTTACATACAAGAATTTTGATGAGGCTCGTTGATGCTGAAATTGAGAATTCTGTACAACTTCTTAGATCCTTAGGCTACGGTCGCACTGGTGACGGCTCAACGTCTTCTTCCCAAAAGGATAGATTCGCATGTGGGAATGCGAATTTGTTCTTAAAATAATGAATAATATATCCGCCTGGATAGCTCTCAGTCCCATCCTCTTGCTCGAGTTAGCCGCCAAGCGACTCATCGTGTTAGCTGGGGGCTTGAGAGCCAGTTCTTTCTTTCTTTTTCTTCTCTCTTACTTGGCCGGCAACGACTTGGCTTGACAACCAGAGGCATCACTGATGTCCAAGGGCGACAATAGTCACTTACCATCAGGTGGATTGTCAACACAACAGGAGGCACCCGGTTTCATTGTCTCATTCAAAGTATGCGCTGATTTTGAATTTAAAAGTAAGATTAAAAAATAAATATAATGAATGATTATTGTACCGCCTTCAACTTTTCTCTGCACATCCTGAAGGTTGACTGTTAGAGAATGCTACTTAACATTAAGTCCGCCAATTGTACCACTTTTCTTTGGTTCAATAAAGATTAAATAAATAAATAAATAAATAAATGATGATTTTTAAAACCCTACAACATATTTTAATTTTATCTGGATTTTTACTTATGGGTGATTCTACAAAAATTGGGTAACTCGATGTCATCAGCCAATATATACTAAGTCTTATTATATTTTATTGAGATTACAATTTATTTTAAAACAATGAAATGTCCTTTATTCGGTCACCCAATTTCAGCTCTTCATTTTAAATACAAGTTAATAAAAAAACACAATTAATGCTTCAAACGTCAGTCCTTTGGCATGTCACTATCCCGAAAACCAACAATCAAGTAAATATCTATTAAACATTATCATTGATTTAAGAAAACTGACTAATTTACTACAATCTGTGATGTACATAGTAATATAAACTACAACTTCCATAATGCAATGTTCTCCACATTATTTAAAAAAAAATAAGAAACTTTGTGTTTAGTTTTATTCGTCAGTCCGTTGTGTGTTGTTTAAATTTGAAATTCTCGCCAAATATCACCGACTCAACGTCAAATCCCTGTTTGAATGTTAATGTTGATAATGAAGTTAGTTGCGGACCGCACAATTTGACGGCAGCCATAACTGTACCATTGCTTGGGTTGTGTTTGTCGTCTATACTCGTGCTACGCCAGTCAGAATTTCAGTCCCATGGTGAGTCGTTATTTTCTTGTTAATCTGAGATTTATTTCCATTTATACATAGTTAACTACGATTTGTTAAAATGTAGTTTGTTAATATTTGAAATTACCAAAAAAAACATTAGTTCTGATTATAAACTCAAATTATGTCTTTTTCGTCAGTCCGTTGGCGTCAGTCCTTTGTCAAGTACCGCGCTAAAGGACTGACGTGTTTCCATGGTACTGATCTTTTTTTTTGTTTTAGAGCACTTTTATCTTAATTGCTACCGTGTATAAGCATTTCTATTTTATATTTTAGTTTAAAACATCATGCGGCACGCTTAAAGCAAATTGACTAGGGAAGAAATACTAAAAAAAGAGAAGCTGAAAAGGCTCGCCTGGCCAGAATTAAAAGCGACCCCATTAAATTAGCGGAATTCAAAGAACTTACGGAAAAAAGAGAAAGGACAAAGAAAAAATGTTGAAGACATAATACCACGAGAGCAAAGAATTACTAGAAAAAAATGGAAAAATTGTTCATAAAACTACAGGCAAAGAAAACAGCTATTGAAACAAAACCACCAATAATTTTATACGCCAGAATACTCCTACAACTGGCGACGAAATACAACCCATAGTTAATGAAGAAATCAGACCTGTTATTAACGAAGACCAAAGAGCAAAAGAAGGTAAAAAGAGAAGTGAAAGATAGAAAAAATCTAGAAGCATGGAAATAAAAAAGATGAAGGCTATAGTTTCAAAGCTTAAAACTAAACTAAATACTCCGCGTCAAAAATATAAACGAGTCAAAAAACAACTAAAAAAAGTAATAAAATCTGTTGAAAAAACGCCAAAGACCAGAATTGAAGACATGAGTAAAGATATAACTAAAAAGAAAGAATTAGTGAAGAAGGCCCTTTGAAATAAGAGTAACATTTCTAAAAATTTGTAACCAGAATGGCACTCTGTATAAATTGGATAAAAAAGATGTGTCAGATGTTCCCGTGGATCAAATAATAATAAAAAACTACCCGTACCAAACCTCATTACAAAAGGGAAGAGTTTAATTAGTACTTTTAAGATAAATATTGTTAGATTTTTGTTTCTATTGTTTGTTGGTTACTTAGAAATATGGCAATAAATAAATAAATAAATAAATATTAAATAAAACTAAGTCAAAGTAGTAAAAGTTAAGTGAATAACCTTACGTTAAATGTCAAAAAGTGTTTTGAAAACTGAGATAGTATTTTCTCCTAGTATTACATATTAATAATTATTTTTAATTGTTACTAAGTGATTTTAATACTTAAAAGACATGTGCCATTATTAAATCCTAAGAGATTTGTACAAATATTTATTAAATTTCATTAAAATTCTTACAAAATTGTGTATTTTATCAGTACTATGTTACCCTCGTCAGTCCCATGGCAGTAAAATTCTGAAAATTTTAAATATCTCACAATCTACTTAAAAAAGTGACTGGCCCGATTTGGAACAATATATTCATTAGATTAGCCATCATATACACCCAAATTTGTAGAAATTTGATTTAATAACTATAGTAAACAAAATATCCTCAAAAGTTACCCAACTTTTGTAGAATCACCCTTATCTAGATATTTATTTTTTGAAGAAACGTTCTAGAAATGAAACTTGAAATGGAAGGAACTAATCACCGTCGAGACATCATTCTGCAATTTTATTTAAATTAGATTGTTTTGTTTGTTGATTTATTTCTCTTTGAGGTAAAAAGTAACTTTATTAAAGTTCGGAATAAATTTTGCGTCAACTTGTTTTGCGAAGAAGTTGGTAGATTGAATTTAAAATAGCCATCATTTTGGTTGCGTAACCGCCGTAAATATATCTATTGCAATTAATGTGATGATGTAAGTTGCGTTTGGAGTTTTGCGCTTTAGTTTTTTTATATAAACAGTCGAAAAAATAGACCAGACGAGCCACCTCATGGTGAGTGGTCATCTTCGCCCATGGACATCAGCAAGAGTAACAAACTATTATAGTTATGTTATAACACATTAATAAACTAGTTACGAACAACTTATTATAAAATATATGTATATTCCAGCGATTTCTAAGTAGACCAGTGCAAATAATTTTTGAAAACAAAAAAAAATATAGTAGGATGAAACCCATTGCAAAAGGAAGAGAATATAATAAAATGAAAGGAAAAATAATTTACGGGCGATCTGAGGTCGGGAAGTAGGGGGGAGGGGGGGTTTAAGGGTAAAAAACGGTTTATCTCAATTTCTGACAAAACTACAAGTCTTATGGAAAAAAGTTAAATGGCAAAGTTGTAGGTAATAAAAAGATCTACAACTTTGTATTTACACTTTTTTACATAACCTCAAAATTTATGTGAAAAATTCAAATAACCAAGTTTTTGGGTTTTTATTTTTATCTTTCACAAAAACATTATTTTTTCCACGAAATTTGGTGAAAACTTATCTTTTTATGTCCCAAATACACTGTGTTTTTTTTTATTTAAAATATTTCTTTTTTCGCCTTATTTTGACTTAATATCGCAAAAGCACCCTAATTTTCAATTGAAAATTCACCCGTCAAAATATTAGTTTTTTTCAAAAAGTTGCTATGTTTTTTGTTCGTTGAAATTTCTTCTTTCTGATGGTATATAAAAAAATATACACTACAACGTTAAATGTTCTCAGAAAATGCAATGAGACGACAACTCTTCTTACTAGTATAACCGACACCGCGAATCCGATGTTTGCGCAATGGGCCAATTTGCCCATTGGCTACAATTTTCAGTGGATTAAAGGTCGATGCATACGTAACGTGTTTTTACCCCGTACGGGACGGGAATTTTGAAAACATCGTTTCATAGAAAATGTAAACGATAGCGCATACGCCACGGAGTACTGCACGTATGGAACGAGAACGGGGCACCCACATATATTTATGCCCCGTCCACGTCCCGTCCCCATCCCGTCCACGTTACGTATGCCTTATATACGACCTTTAGTGGATTTTTAAAAGAGAACGGGGGCTCGATTTTGAAAATAAAACCTCCTGGTGCGACACAAATTTTGTTCGCGATGTCTGTTCTGGTACTTTAGTAAATTATACTTCAATCACAGACTTAAAAAAAGAACGGACGGAATGTCAGCAACAAATTCAGTGGGGCACCCATAGTAATACAAACAAACTCCTCTATTCGGACAAGTATCACACGCACGTTATTAATCGGCCGCCATTACCGCATCGGATTGATCTGCTTGCACTAAAAATTACGCACACATGGTAAGCAGGCGACGTCACTCTCGATAAGACAAGGTGACGTCTGGCTTATTTTCACGTCTGTGACTTCAACGTTCATAAATTGTTATTTCCAGAATAATCACATAAAAACTCACTTTCTCTTCGTTATTGTGTTGTTTTCCTTGAACGATTTAAATAGCTACAAGGAAAACTCATTTTCATTGCGTCCATCCGAGATCATCTCGTATTATTATTAAAGGTCGGTACGCGACGGAATATCTGATTCGCAGCGCCTGACTTCATAGAGACAAATGTTGTTCATTTGTTGAAATGAGAGAAGAAACGAGTAGGTATCCGACCTAGCTATTGTGTATTTATGTTGGAAATAGAGAGAAACCCGTCTCATAGTTCTTACTAATAAGTCGCTCGAATGTTTTTTTAAGAATTAAATCATAGTTAATTACAAAAATAATGTTGATTACATTTTGACATTCTAAGTTTCAACACTCTCAAATAAATCCTCCGTGACATAACATTTTACCTCTACAAAAATATTACCTTTCTCCCTTTTGATATGATTTCGGAGATCGTAAATAATGACAAATTGCTACATTTTGTTTTGGGGAATATTATCTCTTGACGACGTTTTTATTGGGTGATATAAAATATTGGTATGTACCGTGTATCACAAAACAATAACATTTATTACGAGGGACCGGTGAATGATGAAAAGAGATTGTGTGTGACACAGCTTTATAATGGTGGCCATACACGATCAAGTATACTCGTACTTGTCAAGTTTGCAGTTTGACTTGATGCGGTATCCAGTGTGCATGAGATAGCTATTTATATAGCCAGATAGCCATACCGTGACCAATGGACATACACTGTCACTTTTACTAGATGCCGCGTCATGTCATGTTTTAAAACATTACTCAACATGAAATTTTTAGAAGCGCTCATAGCCCTGCGGCTTATGTGAACTCACACTCTCGTATCAACGTTCTAACCACAAAACTATTGCGTAATATGACATTAGTGTTGTATTCTAACAGTTGTCGAGCACGTTCAAAGTTATAGGCGTATTGTATTTGACAGCTCCGCAAAGTTTCTCTGCTAACTTAGTTTTAGTAACATGTTAGTTGGAGCTTAGTTTTAATGCTCTAGTAAAATGGGCAGTTATGCTTTATAATTAATATCCCCATGTTTTAGCTAACACTTAAAAAGTTTTATTGAAAGTTATTAATGTTTTTGCGGGTAGTTGAAGTTTAAATTGAAGGGTGGAGTTTAAATTGAATGGAATGGTGTTGCTTGATAGTTGAATGGTGACTAATGGCCGTAGGCTAATAGAAAGTTGTTAATTATATTAGTGAACGCTCTCGCTTTGCTTCTGTAAAACTGTCGATAAATGTATGAACGAATTCTTTAAACTGACATAACTTTTTTACTCGTGAACCGACTGAAATAAAACAAACACTAAATGTCAACCACACTACAATACATTAGTGAATCGCATCTAAATCTGTTAAGCCGCTTGTGAGATTAGCCGGAACAAACGCACGGAGAATTCACTGGTTCACTAGTTAACTTCTTCTCACGCCTCTCCATCGAATCGAAGGCAGAAGATGTAAGCTATTTGGCTCACCTGCTCAAATGTGAGAACAGTACTCCGCACACGGCCGAACTTAAGCTATATACAACGTTAAAAGCTGCCTCACGCCTAACGCCAAGTTCCTTCCACCAGTTTTAACTTTGGATTCAATTAACTGCCCAAGTTGAGCTTAGAGGATATCTCAACTTTAAACAACTGAAGGCATGATGTTAGGCTACCCACGAGCCGGACTATAGAAGCGATATATTATCACAAGCTTTGTTATTTATTTAAATAACATAAAATGTTATCGTTACCATATCAATTTCTCTCATTAAAATGACAGGTTTCACTGACAAATAACTCACATTTCTTACAATGTATGGCTTGTTGCCAATGTATAGGCTCCGAGTTTGGTAGTTGATCCAGTTGGCAGTATTCCAAAAATAATGGCGGATTGTAGCCCATGTCATATAATTTACGTTATCAAATACACCTTTAGTGGAAAAATGATCACATGGAGTGTAAATGGCTTCTACTGGCGATTAATATTAACGGTAGTTACTTACACCATATCTAAACAACTAATGTACGAGTCAAAAGTAAATACTTTAGATAATTGAAATATGACATGAAAACTTTCATAAAAAATAAATTTTCATAAGTTGAAGATCGCAGTTAGAATGCATCACGATTAGAGAGAGAAGAGCAAATAGTATTTAGTTAGCAAATTAATTAAATGTGGGAGGTCAATGTTTTTTAAGAAGTGTTAAAAGGTGAATGAAATGAACGAAAGTATAATAATAGTTTCCGATATTGCATATTCAATTACCTGCGCTAGTAATTAAAACTTCCAATTGAATTGAAATTCAGCCAAGAGTATAATTGTAACTTACTTTCCTCCCAGATACAGTAAAGAAATGAAAGCAGCCGTAGAAATGATATCTTGTTATGTATTGCTTTTATCTACTAGTATATTATTTAAAGTTATAGGTATGATTTATTCATGTTTGTTTAAATGTAATCGTCTATCAACATACCACCTTTTTTACTAAAGTAAAACATAAATGTTTTAGCTATCATTGCTTCTTCAGAGATGAAATACGAAAATTATCAATTATGGCGAATTAATACTGGGTTCAATGTATCCGATGAATTTAAATATCAAATAAGTAAGGAAGGTACGGTTTTATTCCATTGTGAATTACAACATTTTATTATGTATAAAGTACTCTTCTATCCGTCTCCTAAACTTATACAACTAAAGGCTTAAATAATGTTGCAAAACCTAATGCTGCGAAAAGTCACGTGTATACCCAAAGCAAAATTTAAAATAACCAAATTTTTTTCAGTAAAGATGTATGGAACAAAATGGGACATAGCGTCGATGTTCTTTTAAATCCCAACAAAATAACATTTTGGGATGAATTTCTAAGATATCAAAATATGACTTATAAGATAATATCGAAGAATATCGAGGAAAGTATTGATATGGACGCCATGATGAACATTACAAATGGACGTCGTGGGGGTAATTAATTATATGGTCTTTATTTTCCTCCTAGGAGTGTAATATTATTACTATTATTTAGTTTTTGGGCTGAAGCTGAATAATAATTGAATTAATTGAACACATTCATTCATACATACACGCAACTACATGCCCATGCTTGTATTTATATGCACGTGCTTAAGCATGTGAAATTGCGTACTTCTATTGAAAAACTTTATTTACTGTTCATATAAGTACTTATATTGAATACTATACCTACCGAATAAGTAATTTATGTTGTAATGTTTTATTCATATCCATCAGGTGAAATGTCATGGAAATCGTATCCAAAAAGTCTTAAGGAGATCTATACATTTCTAGCTGGTATCGCGGATTCTAATAAGAAAGATTGCACATTATCTGTCGTTGGAAAAACTGCTCATAAAACCGAAATTAAGGTAATCAACATGAAATAAAATGTACACTGTAATTACCTAATTGTAATTACAATCAGTATTTAGTATCTGCAGTCAGTAGTCAGTATCTGTTTCATTTATCGACGAATTTGGAAAATATATGATGAATGATGTGAATTGTACTATTTTTATTAAAATTTTGTTCTAATGATAAAATCCATGAAGGATTGTCCATGAGGGAACTCCTTAAATATTACACCTTTGTGTAATGAATTTATTATGTTTATAACAATCAAACATTTGCATTCAAAATTATATCATTTTGTATAACAGAACTAATATAAAAGACCTCAGATGGTCACCGAAATTTCTTATATCTTCAGGAACTGTCCAGTGGAGTTATGTAATTTTGACCGATCCGGAGCTTTCTGAATCCAGCGAATGCCCGCTGTCTTCTTCTTTATTAAGTACCTTTGTTCGAATGGACATTTGTTTTTGCCTTTAAGCTTCACGCGAACAGATTTCTTTCTTCTTCTTTTAGATGCTGAAACTGTCTAATGGCAAGTCATCTAATCCTGCTATTTTAGTCGAAGCAGGGATGCATGGTCGGGAGTGGACAGCAATACTTTCTGTTCTATATTTTATTGAGAGTATAGCGAGAAACTTCAGTAGTCAACCTTCGTTTATCACAGATAACAATTGGTAAGTTTTTTATGACCCTAATATACAACTTTTCATCGTCTTGGAAAAAGTTTTCATAGCAAATAACTGGGTCTATAAATATTCACCGGTTTTTGTAAATTGATTTGTAAAGAGTCAAACCTACAAAATGTACTAGATGCTTAATTAGAAAATAAACTTCAGCAAGCAGCAGCAACAACCCATAATTGTCCCACTGCTGGGCTCGGGTAGATGACAATGTGAGGGGTACAAGCCATAGTCTACCACGCTGGCCAAGTGCGGATTGGTAGACTTCACACACCTTTGAGAACATTATGGAGAACTCTCATGTGTGTAGGTTTCCTCACAATGTTTTCCTTCACCGAAGCAAGTGATAATTAACTTGTAATAAACTTAATAAATATTATTATAATAAATATTCATGGAATTATCTAACAATCGAGCTGATGATCCACCTGATAGTAGTCATCGACACCAAAGGCAACACTGATGCGTTGCCAGTCAACAAAGAGAGAAGGAAAAAAAACGCCACCTAGTTTGTACTTGTCAAATTAGTAACAACGCTATTTAGTTTGCGATCGTCAAATCAGTAACAATGCCATCTAGTTTGCGATTGTGAAATCAGTAACAAGAATCCCTTAGAGATAAATTGTAATACAAGATGTATCATGTTGAGCTTTGATCTTTTTAAAATCTTTTTTTATAATTTATAACTCAAAATTTAAGGTTTAGTTAAGTACCGATTTAGAATAAGACGTAAATGACAAAAAATATCATTAAAGCAACTTTTTATTGACACAGGTACATAATACCAGTTCTAAATCCAGATGGTTACGAATACACATTGAAGAAAGACCGTCTCTGGAAGAAGAACAGACGAATTTTCAGTGGGCCTTGTGACGGAGTGGACATTAACAGAAATTTTGAGTAAGTCACTTCAAGTTGTTAATACTAGAGTAGATGTTTAGAGTCGTTTGTGAGATGGAAATGGATGGGATTATAAAGAGGAATATTTTCCATTTGCATTGGATGCATGAATCCCAAAATCGCATTCCCAGATTTTCAATATTCTATACTACGATTTAGGAGTTTTAATAAATATATGTATATATCCATGCCAAATAACAGCTTTCTAGTAGTAAGGGTTATGGCGCTTTGTTACTACTCACCCAGAGATGAATAGATAAATTGTTGAACACTTGTTTTCGCTCGTGATTTTGAAAACGACATCACAAATATATAGACGTCCTAATTTTCCCAAGGGATAATATAACCGGGATAAAATTTACCCCATTTTCTTGTCCTGGATAAGGACTATCTGTGTGCTAACACAACCATTTACCATACATACATACATACATTTACCATAATAGGTAAATGCTAATAGCTTTTGTCGATATGTTTATGCTAATAATACTAGCTGTGCCTCGCGGTTTCACCCGCGTTTATTTGTGGAAAAAACTAATCACTAAAATATATCTCGTATAGCCTATAGCCTTCCTCGATAAATGGACTATCAAACACAAAAATATTTTTTTAATTCGAAGCAGTAGTTCCGAAAATTAGCGCGTTCAACCAAACAAACTCTTCAGCTTTATGATATTAGTATAGATTAGTAGGATTTATAGCGAAGATAGATTAACGGTGAAGTAATGTGTTACGTATTCACGATATCCAATATTTGTTAAGTTCTAACGGGTTTATCGATTAGTTTACATCCGGTCTAAGCTAATACTGTAGCAAATGCGATATTGACATTTCGCTTCAATTCAGCGTCATAGATTGAGTCTAGTCTACGGCGATTTTAGACTGAGGCGATCCAATATTTGCAATGTTCGACGACAGTATCCTGTGTGTGCTAACTTATGACTTCAAACGACTGGTCTGGAACGATTTAAGGCTTCAAACATCACATAACTCACATCATGGTTCTACAGAAAAATGATGTATTAAAGAAAGATAAGGTAGTGTAGAGGTGGTGATTGATTGATCTTTCCTTTTTCCAATTTTTCCTAGATTGGATTGAATAGGAAAATGATAACATGAATCACAT
Organism: Thymelicus lineola; assembly: GCA_963932265.1. Taxonomy (NCBI): domain Eukaryota; kingdom Metazoa; phylum Arthropoda; class Insecta; order Lepidoptera; family Hesperiidae; genus Thymelicus; species Thymelicus lineola. Next base: position 831,398 of record OZ010702.1, on the reverse strand, counting down.
TTGATACAAAAAATCTATTACTTGTTGCTTTTTTATCATTAGGTATGTACATTAAAATATTCTTTAATTTCTTTGTATACTCGTATTAATTGTTTTATTCCACCTCATAAATATCACCCAGATTTATGTACATTTTAATGCTCTTTGATAATTTAAATTATAAATATACTTTGTACATGTATCTACTTCTTATCGACCATACTGCTGTGGTTGGTTTTAACCATAGTTGAAATGCCATTTAAGTATTTTAAGGTATGTACGGAAATTGTAATATTTTATACGGAAATTCCGTCGTGCACATTCGTGCGTCGTCACAGCGAACACCCAATAGTTTGTGAACATAAATTTTGTTCAAAATGGCCCCTGAATTTGTGCTGTATTTGTCCAGCTGGTGGTATGTGTAAGTTGAGAAATCTAATATAACAATCATGATTCATGCCTATCGAATCATACTGCATTGATGGGTATAATTTTTTGCAATAATTAGCGACGCTTGTCTTAAGCTATTACCCCTAAGCTGTCTTAGCTTGTACATGTTGGCCATGTAATATAGAAGCTGCTTGCGGGATCCACATAATATTATATTTGTGTGACAGATAAATTTTATTGGTTTCGTAGTAGTTAGTGTTTCTGATGTCTTATAATATCGACGCTTGAAAGGAAAAATTGACTAAGTGACATTGAGCTAATTTTACAGGAGAGCAGTTTAAAGTTGAATTTTTAGAAAAGTTTTTATATATGCCACAGTATAGATGATAAAATAAGGATTTCAAAACAGTAAGAATAACGACGGTAGGAGGATTACAAAAAATATATGATTTTTTTCTAAAAATTCCAACTTTAAACTGCTCTCCTGTAAAGTTAGCTCAATGTCGCTTAGTCAATTTTTCTTTTCATGCGTCGATATTATTTTCTTGCTTCAGCATAACTTGTAATTTGATATTGATCATCATCATATTTAATTTTGTCAACATCTTATTAACGAATATGTTCGTTTTATCAAACAAGTGTTATGCTGGTCTGAATCCATTTGACTGCTATTTAGTAAAGCAAAAAAGTCTAAATCAATGGTCACCGTTGTGAAACCGAGAAATATAGTGCTGGTATTTTAATCATTAAAATTCTAATCTAACCCCGTTAATTTTAACTTCCAATTTTATCTTCAATGTAACTGGCGAAATAAGTCTCCAACTCGTAAACGCTGCGGGCACTTAAAAATAGAAATAGAATTCCAAAACCATCCATTCCAGTCAGTTCTGAACGTGAAGTACAAAATGCCGGTTCAGGGTTATCTGTTTGAAAAATGTTTTTTTTTTAACTAACGGACGAACGGCCGACGATCCACTTGATGGTAAATGGTCACTATCGCCAAGTAAGGCTTCCCGCCCACGTCCGATAATCGGTGACCGATTTTTTGTAGGAGAAAAATAGAACGTACTGATAGCAATGGTGCAACGCACACGTCCTACAAAAAGTCGGTCAGAAATAAAATCGGTGCATTCCGACCGATATCGGTGAAAAATGGACCATTCGGAAATGTATGCGTTCTCACCGACTCACCGACAGTCGGCCACAAAATCGGTCATAAGAATCGGAGGAAAAATAGGCCCGATTATCGGTCCTACAAAAAGTCTGACGTGGGCGGAAAGCCTAAGAAGAAGAAAGAAGGAACTGGCTCTCAAACCGTTAGCCGCAACATAATGAGTCATTTGGCGGTTGATTCAAGCGAATGGTGGTGCCAGGAAAACTTCACGGAAAAATAATAACACCTATGACCAGTGTTAGGGTGAATTTCCCAAACGACTTTTTTTTTGTCTTCATTGAAATTAGTATTTGAAAAAAGGAATATTGTTCTGTACTATTTTTTTTTGTATTCATTAGGTATTTATTGGGTTGTGGCATAAAATATTATTTGTCTAAGTCTATTTACAAAGGTAGAAATAAATACATAAACCTCTATTTTTGTCACATCGGTGCTGTCCCTCTACTTTTTTTACAAGCAAAAACGCTTATATCGTTATAAAAATAAGTAACTTAAGAATAGAACTTATTCTATTTCATAGAATATTAGTTTTATTATTAATATGTAGCATATTTTATTACGTAATTCATAATATTTATTACTGAGAGGCATAAATGTACTTGTCTCGCAAAATTTTGTCATATCGCTGCACAAAAGTAATTTAAACCTAACTTTGCATCGATGAGTCCGACAGTGTCCCCACCCCAATTTTATTTCCCTCGTTAGTGTGTGCTAGTGCGCAGTCAGGACGGACGTGTGTCAAATCGCTGCATATTCCCGCCAATTACGTAAGTACGACATTTCAGTTACTTCCAAGCAATTATTTTATATTATCGGTGGTTGCATTTTTCTAGTGTAATGTGAAGTTTTATTACGATTGTTTGGTTCTAACAGACATAGTAAGTAAATTAGCATCATTATAGGTACTTGAATTTAGCCTAAATATTATACATTTTTCATAATTTTCAAAAAAGTCGATAATTTCTCACGTCGCTGTTCTCATATCGCTGTAATCGGTGGTCTTTTTTACCACCGATGTGATAATTTACACCGATGTGATAAGAAAAATCAATCGGTGTCTTAAATATCATATCGGTGTTTTGATTCATGATCGACGCATAGTTTTGTCACATCGGTGGATTGTTTTATCACATCGGTAGATCATATTATCACCTCGGTGTAATTTTATCATATTGGTAGACATAGTGTCATTTCATTAAAGTAAACAAAAAAACAATGGAGCATACCTACAACCATACATTATATACATACATATACACATATTATATTTTTTAACTTTCATAAATATTAACTTGTGTGCAGCTCGTGCCGCACACAATTCGTTCGAGTAATTTTGTTTAAGATTAATTTTGTTTAAGAATGCTGAAATCAAAACTAAACGAGGAGGAGAAAAAAGAGAGAAAGAGGTTGATGGAAAGAATAAGAAAAGCTAAAATCAAAAGTGATCCTGTGTTAAGAGAGCAGCATTTAAGAAAAGACAGAGAACGCTTAGCTAAAAGAAAGGCAGCTGGACTTATCCTAACCCGAAGCCAAATGACTGCACATGCACGTCGCAATGCACAAAAGAAAAACCGAATCAGTGCCCGTGCATATTATCAGCGGAAAAAAAATAAGGCAAATGGTGCCCGCAACAACCCAACAAGTGTTTCAGAGACCAATGACGCAGAATCGCTACCGAAAAATCAAGATAATGAGCCCGGTATTTCTCAAGAACTAATAGGACCTCATAGCCCACGGCTATTGCGACAGAATGTTCGATGTAATAGTCCTAATTTGCGTATTGATGCCATAGTAGCGAGTAGTTCCCACTATTTACGTACAAGCAGTCCCCTAGATTTATCAATAGCATCTCCTTTACGAACGCCAAGTATTAGTTCTATAAATTCAGAAGAATCAACATTACGCCCAAATAGTCCTAACTTAGACACATCCTTTAATACTGTTAAATTCAAACAAGACATTAAAATGAAATTTCGTAAATATCAAAACGTTAAAACTCAGCAAATACACGATTTAAGAAAACAATTGGCAAAGGCTAATAAAGAGAAACTAATGTACAAAAAGAGATACATGAGACTACATCAAGAATTTAAGAAATTAAAACAGAGTAATTTAGAAGTGAGACGAATCCCAACGAAGCCAAAAAATATAGACCTGCAAAAACGTATCCGTAAGATTGTTGTTCAGTTTTTTGAGGATGATGAAAATTCAAATCTTTGCCCAGGTAAAAAGGATACTGTCACACAAAATGGAGTAAAAAAACAGAAAAGGCTGATGAAAGACACAATTAAAAATTTACACAAAAAGTATTTGACTTCGGGCTACCCTCCAATCAGTTACGTCACTTTTACAAGAATGAGGCCGTTTTGGGTCACGCAGCCAAAATTAAACTTGAGAAATACATGCCTATGTGAGAAACATGAGAACATGGATCTTGTTATATCATCTTTAAAAAGAAATCGTATCATAAAAGAAAACACCACGACTGAAATTCTAAGTAGTATTTGCTGTGATATTTTTAAGGTAGAATGCCTGCAAAGAACATGTCCTGTCTGTAAGAATCGTCATTTAAATTATCAAGAATTTGATAACTCCAAAGATGTTATTTATTGGAATTGGAAGAAGATAAAAAAGAATTACAAAAAAAATGGAGTCGATAAAATAGCCGTTAATGTAGAAAAAGTAAAAATAACCGTTAAACCATTACAACTAATCAAAATATTTGAAAACAATCTGAAACCGTTCTTAACACATTGTAGTAATATACGAAATCAAAGTCAAGCTTTTAAGCACTACAAACAAAACATGACTGAAAAGGATTGTGTCGTTCACATTGACTTTAGTGAGAACTATAGCTCCAAGTACGGGTCCGAAATACAATCTATGCACTTTGGTGGCAGTCGTCAACAATTCACATTACACACTGCTGTAATTTACTATAAAAATAAGGAAGAGAATATAACAACTCAATGTTTCTGCACTATTAGTTCTTCACTGCGCCATGATGCTGCCGCCGTTTGGGCTCACCTTGTTCCAATATTAGAAGAAATTAAACAGGAAGCTCCAATTGTTCAGAATCTTATTATTATTTCTGATTCTCCATCAGGCCAGTATCGGAATAAGAAAATTTTTTATATTATGTCCCAACTCAGTATTTACTGCTCTTCTCTGACTAACATAATATGGAACTATAGTGAATGTGGTCATGGAAAAGGTGCGCCAGATGGAGTAGGTGGGCTACTGAAGCGAACGGCGGATCGATTTGTTGCACACGATGGTGATATGAATAATATAGACTCTTTTGTAAACTATTTAAAATCTGCTGTCCAAGGCGTGAAAATTAGTACTGTAGAAGAATATGAAGTTGAAGAAAAGGACTGGCTTCTCCCTACAAATTTGAACACATTTCGTGGAACATTGCAAGTCAAACAAGTCATTTGGACTAAAGAAGCTAAAAATCGTATAGTTTTACGTCGACTTTCTTGTATAGAAGATGAATGTATGAAATATGTTGTTAAATGTCCACATGGCAAACATCTAGACTTCCACAATTTGTCAACCGAACACGAAATTAAGTCTAAACCTCAACTTTCTACTTCGAGTAATAAAAAATCCAGAACTAAATCCAAAATAGATCTATTCACTAAAATGCGACCAGTAAAGTTAACTGACAAATTAATTTTGTTCCCACAGCCATCACATTCAAAGTATTTTACACCATCAAATACATTAAAAATCTCGGAAAATGCGGCACCCAGATCATCCTCTTCGACAAAAATGTCTGAAAATTTGCTATTGAACTATGTAGATCTTGATCAAAGTACTCCTGCCTGTTCATTTTTAGAGAAAATTGACACGAACATTTTAGTTGGTTTAGAGGAATCAACTCAATTCGTAAATAAAGAGGATACGGTAAAAGCATCTAATAGATTTTCAAGTCCTACCGTGGAAGACAGTGACACCGATGAGGAAATATTTAGAATAAAATCTAAAATTAACTTTAAAAAAGAAAAAAATGAGCCACGTAAACCAACTCCTGACATCAAACAGAGATTTAATTATATATTTGGTTGCAGTGACACTGATGATGACTTATTTTGATCTGGGCTGATTTGTTTTTAAAATTTTTATTTTTATTGTTTTTAGTTTTAATTGAAAAAAAGAGGTTTAATTGTTGTAACAGATAATAATTATAAAAGTACGTAATTAAGTGCTGTGATTAACTATAGGTATACTACATAGTCTTCTATGACTTAAAAGTCTAATTATGGTGCAATTTAATAAAAGTGGAGTACGAAGACGGTTCAAGTTCTGTAGTGATTTATGTTGAACTTAAAGGCTGATTAACATAATAACCAAATTATACTGACAGATTTAATTTAAGTTTTTTTTTTAAGGGTAAAGATTATTTGCTAGATGTAAGATATAAGCGATCTCTATGTAATCTATGATACTTACGCACTGAGAACAAAGATTTTAAAAATATTAAATTAAGTGATAATTAAAGCTGTGATTATTGTAGTGTTGTTATGATTAAGGTTAAACTTAAAAGGCTGATTAATTAGGTATATAAAGTTTTCTTATATAAAGTTTCTATTCTTAGTATTGTTGAACCTAGAACGCCACAATGTTTTAAGTGTACCTACACATGGCAAAACAATTAGCTTGATCGCCACATTAATAAATGTGTATTGTACAATAACGTACAAGAAATTTTTGTTTTTTATACTTCTTTTAAATAAACACAATGATAATTAAAAAAAACATTATTTTTTATTCTAAGAAAATAATACCCTTAGTTCAGGTATTCAGTTCTTAGTCACTCCTTCAAAAATGTATAAGCCTACTATTTCTTTTTTGATGTTCAAAGGTGGATAGATTATCATATCGCTGTATATGTATATCACATCGGTGAATAAATTTATCATATCGGTGTACAGAAAAGATAATCGGTGCCGGATTGTCACATCGGTGGAAACCAGAATTCAAACTGAATTTTCTCCATAGTCTTAAAAGATACGTTGATGGTTACCAATAAGGGAGTATTTAGTATCCTAAATATTACATTAAACATGAAAAAAATAAAAAATATATATAAATGAAAAAGTTCACCGATATGATAAGAAAAATGGCATTTGTTGAAATTCACCCGTTAATATGAATAACAATATGCATAAAAATCCTGTTATTAATTGTATGTGAAATATTTTTATTTATTAAAGTTTAGATTTAGATTTATTTTCTACACAAATAGTTACGATGTTGACACATCTGCCAGACATCCCGTGGATCGTGGTGTGTCTTTAGTGTTACACTATTTTCTTGTTTTTAAATCTAGATAACTAATTTAATTGTAAACTACTGATTTTCCCGCGTTTTCCGGGACAATAAGTACCCTTTATATTGTTCCAGGTCATGGTCAGGTAGGTAAAGAGTAATAAACATTCAAACATTCTTCCGTACAAACTTTAACATTTAAAATATTTATAGGAAGTAATATAACTGTTTACACTACCGATATTAGTTTATAGTTTATACCATACCAAAGTTTGGAAGAGATAGCTGTCGGTTATTCTGTATTCTGAGGCTGTTAGCGATAACACTGCTTTCTGTGTAAATCATTATTACCGTGTGTTTTGAATTGTTGCCTCCTGGGTGCACATTTTTTTCATCAAGGTTTTATTTTACTTAGGCTAAAGATTACATTATTTTATAAAATTAATAAAGAACATTTATATTGTATTGTATTTAATAAATAGTTTAAACAGAAAAATATAAATTTTATTCACTGATAAATAAATATAATCATGCTCTATCTCGCAACCCTGGTATACATTCCACTTTCGACTCAATGTTAGACCAGAAAATAGATTTACAGTTGAAATATCTTTGGGCAATATCTAAACTCGTAAAAAACTAAAAACAGATTCAATTCTAACTAAAATTCATGGATGCTATAAATAAAAAAAAATATAAAACGGTATTTTTTCCTTAATCTCTAATAAGTATATTATCTTATTGTCACAATACTATCCACACAATTGGTCGAACGAGCCAGTGGCGTTGAATCCCTTTCGTAAAAAGTAGTCTTTTTAGGGGAATTTCTGGTAATGGAATAGCAGAGTCAACCTACAAAATAGAACGTCAGGCAGGATGATCCAATGTCCAGACGATTCGAGTGGCGTAATGGTTATCACGCTAGACCGCGCCGCGCCGTTCGAAGGGTCCTGGGTTCGATTGGTTCAAGCAAGCAGTAGGCATGATTTCTGTCACGACTTAGGCGCTGCGGGGCTCTGACAGTCCCAAATGATCTTATCGTCGCAGATGCTACATTACACTCTAGGGGTAGAGTAGACAAGATATGTGTGACGTGAAGTCGGTTTTATAGTGATTTGTTTCTGTAACAAAATAGGGCTATTACTACCTACGAAAAAATCGTTAGCAGAACCTCGACGCAAAACGCCTTACTTGAAAGACACGTCGCAAGCTCATATACATTTACACATACAACTCTTTAGGTCACTTGCACTGCCAACCATGCAACAGACCATTTAAAACTAAATTTGGTTTTGCAAGTTATCTTTGCTCCCATCATGCCCATCCAAACTAACGTATTCAAAATACTAGCCAGATTTTCGCCATTGACAGACACGTTAAGGAGGAAATCATCATTATCATCATGACTATTTATTATAATTTATCTCCTTGATATTTCACATAAAATGTCTGAAATATCATCATACTAATCTGAATATTCGATCAGGGCTTCGAAGAACATTGGCTTACACTTTTAATATCTTTGGAAACATTTCGGTGTTAAATTCACATACGACCTATTTTTCTCTTACATATTTCAAAGTGAGTTAGCAATTCACATACATAAAAATAGGCGATTGGTTATATCATTATCTTATCTTAATGTCTTATGAGCGTTTTTTAGCTATTTTTTATTCATAATGACTTAACGTTAATAAAAAATATTCATGTTTTTTTCTAGTTACAGCTGGTGCCAGAATGGCGGTGCTTACGATATTTGCAGCCCGCAATATTGCGGTCCGGATCCCTTCTCGGAAGCAGAGTCTAAAGTTTTAAAGGTTCATTTATTGTTATAATACACAGTTTAACCTTTTCCATAATGTATAGGAACAAAAGGCGGATTTAATGCTGAAAGCATTCTCTATTCATTCTCTTCAAAGAGGTTCGACATATAAAACTAATAGCCCGTCCTTGCTTCGCTTCAGCAAAACCTTGCATATATTTATTTGACGTTTTTTACCCGACTGCCAAAGAAGGGAAGTTTTTCGCGCGTATCTTGTATGTATGTATGTATGTATGTAATATTATTTATTACCTCATATCTTCCAAACCGCTGTACGGATTTACATAATTAAGATGTCGTTAAATTCGTCTTGATAGCTCAAGTGTTCTTAAATAAGTGAAATAAAAAAAAACAAATATGGTAGCTGTGAGATGCCATTGTTTGAAGGATCACGATAGGTTTTATGACAACAAGCGGGTTTTTTTAATTTAATTTTTAAACTTATACTAGTTTTAGACAACTCTTAATTGGTAAACAATCTTAGCACTACTTTATATTGTAAAATTAATGTACATTAGTTAAAAAACATAGAAGTTGGTTTTATTATAAAATCTTTACATTTTTTATCTGCCTTATTAATAAGTTAAAAATTATGAAAAAAAAATACTTTAAAGCTGATCGTACATTATATCAGCACCGTATGGGCGAGAGGAAGAGGGAAAGGCTTATAACGTTTAGCTTTAACGTTTAGGGATACAACGTTTAGCTAAAAATAACATGACATTGATTTGTTTGGCGGTGCAAAGTTTGTTGGGTCAGGTACGAGAATTATTATTTCATACTGTAACTAGCTGACCCAGCGAACTTCGTATCGCCTAACAATTGATCAGTTTTCGACCGGAGAGGAAAAATTATTAAATTACTAAAATGGCTATGAAAAAATAAGGGTTGATCGTAGAAGGGTGAAAATTAAGGATTGTATGTATTTTTGTATGTTGTATCATAAAAAAATAGAAATTAAAAATGTTGTCTAAAAAATAAAAATAAAATTTAGGGGTGGACTACCCCTAATATTTAGGGGGATGAAAAATAGATGTTGGCCGATTCTCATAGATACCGGATAAGCACAAAAAATTTCATCAAAATCGGTCAAGCCGTTTCGGAGGAGTATGGCAACGAAAACTGTGACACGAGAATTTTATATATTAGATTATAAAGTTTACAGCCAAATAACAATAAAATAATAACGTAAAGTTAATACTTATGACGTGACAGTACAGTGTCGAGAATTTTGTACGTTGTGACACACGGTACATTAAATAAGATTTTTACTTCTAAGTTCATCGGAAATGAACGTGCCTTAAACATTTTTTTCTATTTGCACGTCATCATCAGTGAACTAATATACTACTTAGTACCTATTTTAGTTCACTACTACTACTTAGTATATTAGTTCATTGGTCATCATACATTGTGCCATATCAAAATCTCAAAGTAGGTCGTTAGGTTCCCTTTTCGGTTTGCCTGATGTGTCTATTTATATCGGGCCTTTGGAAATCCACTCTCGGACCTTCCCTAATTGGCATGACTCCGATAGGTAATGGCGCTTCAAGTCCAGCGGTTTCTCGCTGCTTTTAATAGATCATCGGTCCATCTGGTCTAAGGGCCTGTGCAGCTTATATTATGTGCCCGCTTAATACATCTCAATCATAAGTAACATTTTTCGAAAATAGACCTAATGATGAAATTATTACATCTTTGTTTCAGGATTTAATATCAGCAAACTATTTCTTCGCGTATGTATCTGTGCATTCGTACGGAAAGAAAGTTTTATTTCCATGGGCTGCAAGGCCTAATCCCACCAGAGATATCAAGGACCATATAGAAGTGACCAAGAAAATGGCAGATGTAAGTTTTAATAATGTTGTTCATAAAATGAATTGAACTCCTTGTTTACTTTGGGATTAAGATCCATCTATACTTAAATCCAAGCATACTTTGTCTCAAAAAATAAAACCTATTTACCAATTTAAAAATTGTAGATTTCTAAAACTTTTTTTTATTTCAACTCTTTACTATTTGTACATACCAAAGAAAACAATCATAAAGAAAGGTACACAAAATTGATAAGTATTATACAATACAATGGGCGGCCTTATAGCCACTATCAGCTTTGTACGCGAGGTGACTCGATTTTCGTGTTTATTTACCCAACGCACTATTCAACTACATATTCTTAATAATTTATACAAAAATATACACTTACAGGCCATGTATACGATCGACAAACACCGATACAAGACTGGCAGCGTAGCCCGGTCTGGTGGCGAGAGGGGTTCAGGCATGGCAATAGACTGGGCATATTCCCAGGGGGTCACTTACTCCTTGGTTATGCAGACCAGGGGTGAAGGTGTAGGAGGGTTTTTCCTGGATCCAATACACTTGAACATGGCAGTCAAGGAGATACAGATTGGAATCTTGCGCCTTGCTTCGTTATTATGATTTTTTTGATAATAAATTCTGAGGGTTCCTGGGTTCGATCGCCGGTCTAAATGTGATGTGATGAATATAGTAATTTTTGGGTCCTGGTTGTTAGTGATGACTTTTTGTGTTGTCCATGCCACCGTTGATACACAGAATCCCAGTGTACAAACAAAGTTAATCTTGGATGGACTGATTGTATAAGCCTCTAATATCTGAATAACAAATAATAAAAAAATATATATTTGAAATAAAATTCTTATTACATTTTTAATGGATTATTTGTTCCATTTTTGTGCTCTCTGGAGCTTAAAATGTTTTTTGTTCGTTAATCCCGTAAAAGGAAATTATCGTTTATAAGCGCTTTGTGTCTCAGGTTACTGAAAAAAATAATACGCACAAAAAAATGTTTCATGAAAATAAGTAACATAAAATAGATTTCTTCTCTTATTAATAATAATATATTCAATAATAATAGTGGGTAACGAATGCTGCTGTGTTCAATGATATTATATGTATAATTATTAAAAAGAGGCAGATATGTCATAAGCGCGCGCGTTGTTTGACTCAAAAAGTTCCCAATTGGGAACTCTTATTCAGGTGAAGAAAGAGATAGCGATGTAGTTTTGACGCGAGAGCGATAAAGACGTGCGATAAAGCAATATAGCGTGCCTTGCGGATATCGGAACAGATTTTTCGGTTGATTTGTAAGGGCATAACGTATCTATATTTATTTAAACATCATTGGCTGTGTTGAACAATTATATAAAGGCGAAACTGGACGGCTTTCTTACTGGACGATATCGTTGGCTTCGCTTGGTCTTGGTGGAAATTAAGAAATAAGTTCATTTTCAAAGTTAGTTATTATGTTAGTAAAGTCACTGTCTGGTGACAATAATTTGGCTTAAACACGTGGAATTGAAGAGTTGTCAATAACTTGATATTAAATAACCATTTTGAAAGATGTGGCGAGTTTACTTTCTGACGAGTTTACAACAACCCCTCAAGCTTATGGAGTGGAAGGACGTTATCTCTGTAACATTCGCAATACACGGAATTTGTTTGGGAATTTGACAGATATTTCTGAATATAAGTACTTTGAAAACAAAAATCTTCCAGTAAACTTAAAGGTTAATAAATTAATTCAGATTTTACAAGTTAATCTAAGAAGCCTCTAGTACTTCTACCTTTTCGATCCGTGGTTACGAGTTCCGATTAATAAACGTGGCTTTCATTTGAAATGCAAATAAGCCCGACCGCCATAATTCTGTAATTTCACGCCGCGATTTCTATTATCCAATTTTACTGCCTTTTACCAAAAGTTATTGCAAAATGCTAATAACATGTGTGGGTTTCATACAACCAGCTTTATCTGAAAACATTTTGAATTAAATTAAATTAATGAATCACATAACCTGAAGCGCTCATAGCCCAGCGGCTTGCGTCGATCCTAAGTGATCGACAAAGTTAAGCAACAGCGGGCGCGGTCGGTAGTTGGATGGGTGACTGCTAATGGCAAAAAAATCTTGAGCGTTTCCGTGCTTCGGAGGGCACATAAAGCCATCGGTCCTGATTGTTATCATAAGATAACAGTGTTTAAGCCGTGTCGGAGACCCTTGGGCTGTTTAAAAACTTCCGACATTCGGGTTGGCCACTAGCCCCTCCACCAATCCGCACTGGAGCAGCGTGGTGAAGTATGCTCTAAGCCTCTTCAAGAGGAGAGACCCGTGCCCAGTAGTGGGCCATTAATGGGTTGAAGCCATCATTGAATTACACATTAATCAATTACATTAATATCTGTTGATATGATTATGATAATTCCATACCCTAAAAAAGTATAAAATAGGCGGTAGAAGTTTGTTCGGATATTATACCTAAGTATTATGGTTTCTGCGAGCAAAGTTGGAGGCATCAGCTAGTAGCAGGTAAATGTATGGTAAGTCTATTATTTACGGGTCGTAGGCGTACATCAATATCACCCACAACACTGGTAATCCTTTTGCGAGAGAGTAAATATTCGAGCGGGTATTTATTATACTCGTAAGTACGCTCATCTATAACATCAATAATAAACCATTGACAGTCTGTACTTGAATGTCAGGCACTTTACATAAAGTGGGAGCATAATGCCTAACAAACAGGTTTATCTATAAATAGTTAGTCCTTCGAACTATCGTAGGACATTTTGTCATAATCATACAGAAATGGCACGTCTTTATTTTGTCATAGACGGATTTTGACTACTTTTATGATGTCATATCCGGGTTTCTTTTCTTACACAGATAAGTTAATGCTTGACTACAGTCCTACCTGATTGTAAGTGGCAATTTGGTCCAAGATAATGAGCATAATACATTAACTTAGTAAAAGCCTATTCACTCTTTTTTTGAAGACATCACGTCATAGGCAGGCGGGAATGCCGACGCAGGCAAGTTATTCCAGACCTTTGCGGTTTCTCCCCAAACTAATTGGTATTCGAATAGATTAAATCTTTGTATTTCATCTCAGATAACCTTCATTGCTAAAGAAGTCATTCATTGCTAACTTAAGATTGACTAATTAATGAATATTTAAAAATAGATATAGGTTTATAAGTGCAATTAAGGTTATGCACCTATTATGTAAACAAGTCTTGCTTTGCTCAAATCCGCTTTATAAAAGCGTATAACTAGCTAACTAGCTTTATAACTAGCTGTTACCCGCAGTTTAGCACGCAGAAATTATGCTTAACATATTTGATCCCCTTGGGGGTCGAATTTTGAAAAATCCTTCCTTAGTACTTTACTTTACTTTACTTTACTTTCTAGCCCTAAGGGTTTGGCCTGTGCGTTGATACGCCAGTCAGTCACTTTTGCCTTTTATCTCGTACATAGGCACAGAAGATGAGAAGATGAGATGATAATACAAAGAGTAGTTATGCCAAAAAAAATTGACTTGAATTAAAAAGTAGGTATAATAAAATAGAATACTCTCTACGGTTACTTACTATATGGTTTTAGTTACAACAAACATCTCGGATAGTGCCAGAACACATTGTAGTTATGTGGATAAATGTAATATCGCAACGTCTGAGTTCGAAAGGTGACCCACGTTACATGTCCATTCCAGATAACGGTACAAAGCTGTTAAGGAGATTGTTATTTTTCTAAAGGACTGTCATAATTGTTAGAAAGATAAAATGTGTACTTCGTTTTTTGGGTTCCGTACGAAAAAACGAGGAACACTATAAGTGATCATGCGTCTGGGTGACCGGCCTGGGTTCACAGCCAATTTACTGCGAAACTACTGGACCAAATGAGTTGAAATTTGGTACTCATGTACTTTTTTTAAATGAGTCTTATTTTGTAATTGTAAACAAGCTATCACTGTGTTTTTATCCTTATATTTGTAACTACCAAACCCACCTTCGCTTCATTTGGGAAATAATAAAAAGCCTTTGTTTATAATTTAAAAATAAGGCATACACGAAAAATTTCAAGACAAAAAATAATCATTTACTTAATGCCAAAACTAATTTCAGTTTACCATTAATTATCCTATTAATATTATTATATAATATAATGTGAAAGTTTGTGAAGATATTTGGATGTTTGTATGTTTGCTCTGCAATCACGCCAAAACTACTAAACCGATTTGGCTGAAAGGAAAGGAGATATTTAACCTATACCCTGGATTAACACACATGCTACTTTTTATCCCGAAAAAGTTCAGAATTCCCGTGGGGTATAAAAATATTCATAAATTCATAATTATAATTAGAGAATAAGTACTAAGCCAGGTATAGGCGATGGAAATAAAAGTCCGAAGAAAATTTTCAGTAGCGCGACCGAGCGCCTTGACGTTTCGTGGCGAATTGTTGAAAACAATTGAATTTAAAATATACGACTATTTACATAATATGGCATCAACTGCCAGTACTTTCTATGAGAAATAGATCCCTCGGACGCGCTCTATTTATTTAATTTCCAAAATTATATTATACAAAAAACACAACATGCATAACTTTATTATTATTTTATAAAATATTAAAGTGCGTCGCCTACACCAGGTAATTACAACATTTTGTTGGTGTTATATTGTTAATCTGTAAACAAATAGAATTGCAGTCTGTAGTGGGTTCCGGAAGGCTTACACTTGACTGCTGTGAAAAAGATTTTTTTAAATTTGAATAGATTGTATTGGCTGTCACTTCTTCTTTATATCTTCATGTAATAATGTGCTATAGTATTATAAATCTCTAGTAATCTGGTCTTTCTTAGTTTATTTTTGCCAAAATCCTTCATTTTTCTAATAATTACGGATTAAAAGTTCAATCTAGGGTTGGATTGCAACTGAAATTTTTCTTTCATCGAACTCGTTTTTCTTTCGGAGATTAATTTATTTATAAAATAAAGAAAAAAACAAATATTTAAAAAAATTCCAATCGCTTCTGTTGCGAATAAGGGTACAAATAATTATTTAGTTCTTATTTCAAATAATTATTTAGTAAAGACTTTTTATTCGTGGCTTTAACACGAAAGCTGCTTGTATTTTTCCACACCATTTCATTTTTTGATAATGGGCATGGAGTCACGTTTCTCTTTGTGTATACTGAAGTGACCTAAAACCGTAAAAAAATATTAGTAGGGCATTCATTTCTTTCTGTCTATTGACAAAAAGATTCCTTGTGGTAGTTTTAAAAATGTGCACCAAAATTTTTGGTAAAAAGAAACGAAGATTAGGTACTAGGTATAATAATAATGTATGATATGATTCACATCAGCATTAATAGATTTGATTTGACTTAAATTTAATTATTTAAACCATTGAAGTACAATTACTAGCGTATAGAACCGCGAACACCATGTATGTCTCAATGCATTGGCACCACGTGGCTTCAATCTTCAATGGATTCGTTCGATTTTGAAAGGAGAACCGGGGAACATTTTTGAAAATTGAACCTCCCGGGCGGGACACACATTTTGTTCGAGATGTCTGTTCTATGACATTATACTTCAATGATTTAAGCACACTTTTATCTTCATTCAAACCCACGCCGGATAGGTGTTGTAAGAGGCGACTAAATCCAGCCCGTTGGTGGCAGGGCTCCTCCAAGTGTACTATATATTTTAATAGTTAATTACTTAACACAATTATTTCTCCGTGAAGTTCATTTGCATACTCATCGTAGTTGTGTTTTGGCTTGGGAACCAAGAGAGAGAGCGAAGAGAAGAGAGAGAGCCAAGTCTATCTTTCTGTTTCTTGTCTCTTTCTTAAACGGAATTGCTATTCTATCCTTCAAACAATATAATTTGCTTTAAAAAATAAGTTAGAATATTAGGAATTAAGATAATTAATTGTTGTCTTTATGATAATAAATTACACTTTGTTACTTGAAGTGAATAATTATTCTTCAACCAAATGTCAGCTAAAATTTCTCCATTGCCTGTTACTGACTTGAATGAGAAGCAGGATCTGATTAAATACAATGAGGACTGTGAAAACAATTAAGTGTTATACTAATTATAAACAATATCGATAATACCAGAACATTTATTAGTGCTTCCTTTAAAATTTAAATAAATACACGATAATAATATAATTTATGTTATAAAGGTAATTATTATGGATAAATAAATGGATGTTTATTAAAATATGTTTAGTTAGATAAATCTATTAGTTCTTTTTTATATTTTTATCTTATATTCATAATTTCGCTGTAGGTATGTCTACTTCACATATCGGCTAAGAGACCCATAGAGCTACCCCATGCTACGAGAATGAGCTACGCGCTACGCGTATAGTAAAAATGAAAACGATTTCTATAATTTTTTAAAATAAGTTTTTTTGAAGAGTATAATTACATATTTTAAAAATATTTTTCATTACTTTTTTCTCACTCCTTTCCTTAATAAATCTCACCTCTTTTCGTAACCGCTCCTCTCATTTCCGTTCCAAAATAATGGCATGTATTTAAATGATCGTTTTAATTTTGTAAAAATAGCAAGCATGAAAATCTAAACGGCCATCTTCAAATAATATTGTCCTTAAAATAATTAGCAATGAAAACAGCTTTACTCTTTTAAACTTTATTCGTAAACGGTTTACTTATAAATTCCAAGATAAACGGATATTTGTTCTTTTGTTCCCTGTCGCTCCTTGTGCCCTCATATACCTATCCTCTTCACAACATGTCATGTAAATCCGACTTGTGACCCGTCACCGATATACCTGGTAAAAGCTTTGAATATTCTTGCATGTGAGAGGTGCATTATGTCGATATACTTAAGATTGTGACACTTTTAATGTGTTCATGTTACACATGTTTCTAATACTTACGCCTTTTAGTAGTATTTATTTACACCCGAAAAAAATTAAAACTGGACTTCTACCGACGATCTCTCTATTAATAACTGTAAAATAAGTTTATACTTAGGGAAAATAACTAACTCATAAAAATTCGATAGACACCTGTGATAAATATCTTCCAGAACACTATCTATAGAAGACTTACACTAACTTTCACTGAAATAAGTGCTAATTAAAGAAGTATCAATAAACAGATAATTTTATAAAGGAGGAAGGCAGGATAGAAATCAAGTAAGATATTTTGGGTCTAAATCACTATCTGAATACGACACTGCTGTACAAGATATTGTATTTAAATACGAATTGTATACGAGAAAACGTGTTTTATTCTTGAAATGTAGGTTTAAATCCACGGTATGTTCACATAACCCAATCTTCACATAGCATTCACAACGAAGACGAATGATGCTGTCTCTAAGCGGATAGAAACGTGTGAGAATGTCTCTTTATACTCGTACAGATTATAGTATTGTTGTGCACTCCTGTAGAGATTCGAGCAATGAAGAATAATAATAAAGGAATGCTGTTACAACTAAGGGGTGTAAAAGGACTCATATGTCTTGGTGCGTGGGGTGACATTGCTTTATTTAAGCTACCCATTTTCTTTGCCAATCCGTTGTTAGTACAAAGTGAGAAATTATTCATTGATTAGTGAATGATTCACGAACACCTATGAAGATACGTTTCTAAGAAGAATTATGGTAATAATAATAATAATAATATAATAATTATGGGATTATGGTCAAGCATTAACTTATTCAAAATAAAAAAAACTACCAAATAAATGTACATATGCCCCGAGCGGAAATCGAATCCCGAACTTATCGGTCTCGCAGACAGAATCCCTAACAGGCTTAAGGGTCTTAAATGTAATGTATATTGAAAACTTTTTTCTTCTAGATATTTTTCCAGAACAAAAATAATATCTTTCCTTACTCAAGAAAATTACGAGATTGATAAATGTCCCTAATTTTAAGGTTTGGTAAAATATTGTTGTCAAGTCCTGACAGTAAATTAGCAACCCTAAGCACTTTCCATCTCGACAGCTTGGCAATATAGATAAGAGTTCCGCAGCAAGCGTTAGCAATTATCGGCAATCACCCACAATTACCGGCCATTACCGTCAGTTAGCGCGACGATCGTGAACTTCTATTAACATTCCTTAGCCTCGAATTTTTATGCGATTTTTTCTTTTATGTTATGCCTTTTATATTGCAGAAGCTGTGGCGTAGATATTAATGAAAAATGGGTTAGGGCTGGTCCATTGAGTAATCTACTTATCAGCCAGCACTGTGCCCAAGCGTTTTCCGGGTTAATAACTCACGTCTCCAAATCATGGTCTTCCTGCATACTAAATTTCATAGAAATTCGTTCAGAACATATTGCGTGAAAGTGCACCAAAAAAAACCGTGCGTGTATTCATACATCTAATTTGTATTAGTAGAATATATCATTTGACTGAATTAATGTTAATCCAATTGTTAATCGTGTGAAACGAGAAATGTAGTTCGACTCGTCATGTCAACACATAATAAAAAATAATGACATAATTTTACGAGATTTTTCTAAGAAACAGGTAACCGACTACATACAGAAATGTTATGTATTATTATCATCACAATTTTGAAAAGATATTTTGATATATTTTCAATATATTTTGTTGATCAATTAACAGTAAGTTTGTTATTTTAAAAGTAATATGTGCGGGGAGTTCGGATTCAAGAATCAATAGACTTTAATACTAGTAGAGTTTAAGTTTAATTTACTTCAAGTTCTGCTCTTTATAGAAAACTTTTGTCTTTGCATTTTAGAACTTATATCAAAGGTTTCAAACCAGCTCCAAGATTCGTAAACTTGCAAAGGAGAGTATAGGGGATAGTTAGAACTTTGAAACTACATGTGAATTTCAGACTTCAACTAAGAGGAAAGTTTTAAAATTAAGTTAATTCAACATTAAATAATTCGGATAAACTTTTACCCCCTTTATCGGGGTACAACCCCCGATTTATCTGAATTTTAGTATACCTATGTATTTCGACGTTCTGATAACGAATATCATAGGAAAAATATTTCATTTCCAAGGTCGCCTTTTTTGTTTTTCATGTTTTTTGGCAAAGTATTGATTTTACAGAAAAATGTTTCCCACAAAAGTAATAGCCCATTAAAAGATTGACATTTTATGTCCAATACATTTTTCTTGTAGAGCCAGTGGTTTGGGAGAAAAATTTGGATTGACTTACTTTTTTTGCACGCACACTGACATACTTTTTTTTACATTAGAGGAGTAATTTTTGAGTTATCCCTAATTTTGAAATCGGTTATTTTTTGTCAAGAATTATTTGAAGTCATTTAAAAATACTTCACGGTACAACTTAGCTGGCACGCTGTTAACTACGAATGAAAAATACCGAGTACATAATTAAAACTTGTAACGTGAGAATTTAATTAGGTGCTGCGGCCAGAAATCGTACACGGGAGTCAAACAGGGCCATTATTACCTGAGAAAAGGTCAGAACATTAATGCTATTCTTGTATACCTAATCTCACTCAAACCCTAGAGAAGGATCTGAATTTTAGTAACTTCAATAAATATTTTTGAATCCCAAAACTTCGACCCAATGTTTACACTTTGTAAACTTCCTTAGGAATTTAAGGGAATTTAGTTCATAGGCTCTCTCATTTGCATATATTTCTTCGTTAATTATTATGTAAATGAACCACTGTTGAACAGTGGTTACTGTATACTTCGAATCGTGTTTTGTTTCAGAGTCAAAATTCTTTCTCATATGTTAGTACAAAGTTTTAACTCTCCCTGGGAGAATCTTTGGAAATTTTATTATTATACACAAAATACTTAATAGTATTATACTCACAGACATAGATAGTAAAATTATACTCAACTCATTTGCATTTATTCGACTTTGCCTAGCGCTCAAGTTGTTAGCCTCACCGAGATTTTTGCGGGAAGGAACCTAAACTAGTAGAATATTATGTAGAATACGTAATAACTGTAAAATATAAGATTTAAAAACCCTCGACAGTTCGACTTCGAGCTGATGACCTTGAAACAGGTCTTCATAAATAGGGATATTGACTAATTTTAGGATTCAATTTTATTTTTTAGATAGAAACTTAATGTTCACTCCAAGCTTTATTGCGAATGTTTTATTTTCTAAACCTGTACGAGAAAAAAATATCCAAATATAATTTCGTAGCCTTCGAATATTACATTATCCCTTTTGATCTAGTGAGATAAGGGTTAAGAATTTTTGTTTTTCAAGGCATGTAGTTTTCAATTAAATGAGTCTGTTTTTTCGTATTTACGAGTACTTAATTTTACCCGACCGGGAATCGAAACCGGGACCCCTCGCTTCGCAGGCAGGGACGCTACCAACTCTGAATGGGGAATATCCCCCTATTCTCTCTATCTTTACACCGCTTCACGTTTTCCGTGTTCCTTCCATATTGGCCTTCAAGTTCTGGCATCGCAATTTCATTACTTTCTATAATAAAAGAATGTCGCATTTGAATTTGGGAAGGCGTTAAATTCTAGCAGTGTTTGGAATATTCGGAATTCACGAGATTGCGATCACATACCTACTAGCTGCTATTGGAAATGGAATGCCGGTGCTTTGGTAGGGGCGTTCAAGCCGTTCAATCTATGCGAGGTGTTTGGTTAATAATATAGCGCTACGCACGCATTGCCCAACACTAGGATTAACTGTGTCATTGATGCCCTGAACTACATACAAGAACACAATCAGACTGAGAACAGAAATTCAAACTCAACCTTCTTTCTGCCTTGCTGAAAATCGAACACAGCACCTTCGGCACGGTAGTCTGGCAAAAAAAAAAAAATCAACAACCCATAATTGTCCCACTGCTGGGCTCGGGGTCTCCACTCACAATTTGAGGGGTATTGGCCATAGTCTACCACGCTGGCCAAGTGCGGATTGGTAGACTTCACACACCTTTGAGAACATTATGGAGAACTCTCAAGTGTGCAGGTTTCCTCACGATGTTTTCCTTAGCCTGGCAGGCCTGGTAGTCTGGCATGGTAACCATTATAAGATACGGGTCATCATAGTAATTGCTAATATAGGGTGACCAAAAAATTTTGGGATAAAGCACATAGAATATGGTTAAATATGGAATAGCATTAAGGGCATGTAGCGTCCACAACAGGCACTGCTCAACGAGTCTAATGTTCGAAACCTAAATTGCAACCTAAATTATTTAACCTATAATTAATGAATTTAACCTAAAAAATTTAAACCTAATGTTCGTTAAAACCTTGCTAACTTGCGTGTCATGGTAAAAATAGAGGTTGGAAATCACTTTCATATAAACCAACTTCTTAAATTTTAGAGTTGTAAACATGAAATTTTTTGTGAAATTTAAAGTTATGAATAAAAGTTAATTTTAACACATTTTTTTGGAAAATCATTCCTTAAAGGGTTACTTTAGGGGATGGAAATTAGTACGCAACGTCGTTATTTTAAGTTAAAAACATAAAAATTGAGAGGGAGAGGGTAGGGCAGAGGAGATAATTATGCACACAAAACATATAATGCTAAGAACCTCATTATTGTAAAAATTTGGTATATTTCATGCCCTTAAAATATCGCTAGTTGGTCGCTAGACACAATGTATAAATATAAAACTATAATATCATTGACTATCAGTAACAATGTTGCTTGACAAATCCTGAAATTCTCTTAAATCCGACCGCAATCTTGTCAAAACTTCAGAAGCATAAAGATTCTGCCAAGTCAGGACAAATTCTAAGATATCGTTAACTTAATCTTAGTTGTTATCGTTGTGCTCTTACCCTGTTATTATTTAACTAACGTTGAAGACCTCTGAGTTGCATATTTTCGGTATTTTACTTAGCCTAAATCCTCCACCTACTTATATTGGAACACATTCCTAGAGCTCCAATACTTTAAGGCTTTTTAACTTCGCAGAAACGTGCCCTAGAATAGCTCCCTAATGACTTGAATCCTTAGAAAAGAGCTAGAATTATTGCGAGGAAATTAAATATCAAAGTCACTGCAAAGTGCAAACATAACTTGTAAATTGCGCAAGCTAAAGAATTTTATTATATCAAAGAGGAAAACTTTCAAATTAAAAACAGTGTTTCTTGAAATGCTGGCTCACAATAATACAATATACTAAGCGCAAACTGTTTGTAGGTTACACGCGTAAACTGTTGCGAAAATCGCTCTAAGTTCTAATCTATACATATTAATAAAATTGAAGAGTCTGTCTGTGATTTCGAGATAAATGATTTTTTCAAGTTGCAAATCGTTACTTGCACGATACCAACACCGAAAAATGAGTTTTTAAAATTTTTGTCTGTCTGTCTGTTTGTTTGTCTCCGCTAATCTCCGAAACCACTGAACGAATTTTAACAACACTTTTACTAGGATATTGCAAAGTGTTCAACTTAACAACTAAGCAATGTTTTAGGGTTCCATACTAAAGGGTTCCTTAGGGATGGTTTGTATGGAAAAATAAAAAAATATCAGCTGATTTGTTTTAAACTATTCAAAACGTATTTTCCGTACAAAAAGAGTTATACATGCATTTCTTAGATTTTACTTATATTGCATGGAAAGGCCATAAAATGCATTTAAAGGTTATTTTTTTCATTAATTGAAATCCCTATTACTGAGTGGATACTTATTTTTTTATTTTGTTTTTAAGAGCATATTGTTTGTGTATCTATGTCCTCCAATATAATTTTAAGCATTTTATAAATTTCGCTTGGTAAGTGATAGAAAAACGCAAATTAAGTCTGTATGAGTAACCGATATCCAACAAATAATCGATTACTTTTCATCACACAAATTAAGGCTTATGTACTTATGTTTCTTAGTTTTTTCTACCTACATGAATAAATATACCTACCTAAGTATCTTATTATTTTGTTCCATAGAAGAAAGAATTCCCTTTTTACGCATTCCAATAAAAAATCCAGCGTTTGAAACTCTTTCATGTGTAACGGATTGTCAAATAAAAATATAAAAATGTGTCATTTGAGGTTCTCACAGAGTATTTAATCACGACGTGAAGTTGTCTTATCTAAAGATTCTCTTCTAAAGTGTAATTGAACGATATTTTTTTGGAAATGCCGAAAAGAAAGTCAAACATTGGACCAAAAACGAACAAGACCAAGCAAAAAAGAAAACTGCGTGCTGCGGAATCTGAGGATGATAGAGAAGAACGCATAACTGAACAACGTGTGAGGCAATCAGCTTCCAGGTTAAGTGAAACTGAATATGAGAGAAATGAAAGACTGGCGGCAGAAAGGAACCGTCGTTTACAACAAAGAACCCAAGAATCCATTGCTATAAGACAGCAACGTTTAAAAAACGATCGTATTCGTCAAGATGTTACGCGAAGCAACGAGTCGGATGAGTCTAGATGCCAGCGTTTAGAAGACGATTGTAATCGACATATTATGTCACGAAGTATAGAATCCTATACATCTAGAGAGCTGCGATTGGAGAACGATCGGCTTCGACACCAAAGTCAACGCTTAGCTGAAAGTCAAGAACAACACGATGTCCGTGTTACAAATCAAACCAATCGATACTATGACTTACAAACAGACACGATCGAGGGCTTAGCACAACATCGTGAAAATATGAGCGTAATACGACAATCAGAATCAAGTGATGAAAGAGCCAGCCGTTTGACAAATGATAGGCAAGCTAGAGGTATGATACGGGATATTGAATGTTATGAAGACAGACAACAACGGTCAATTAATGATCAGCTTAGGAGTAACAACAGACGTAATATGATATGGCGGTCAAAATACAATAGTGGCTTTAATTACGATTCCAAAATTAACTATTCTACTGCAGCAGAGTTAGGTCCTTTGAATATAGTTTGCAATCACTGTAGTGCCTTGAGGTTTAAAGAAGAGTCAAAAGGAACCTGTTGTTCTTCTGGAAAAATAAGTTTGGATTCACTTCAGGAACCGCCTGAACCTCTTAAATCTTTATTACGTGGTGAGCATACTCAATCTTCACATTTTCTTAAAAATATTCGTCAGTACAATTCAGCGTTTCAAATGACATCATTTGGCGCGAAAGAGATTCATGAAGGAAATTTCATGCCTACTTTTAAAGTTCAAGGACAAATATATCACTTAATCGGTTCCTTACTTCCAATAGACAATGCGAGGGAATCTTTTTTGCAAATATACTTTATAAGTGATTATGTACAGCAAAGAGATGCTAGAATGCAATGTTTTCCAAATTTAAATAGTTTGTTATTAGAAAGTTTACAAAAAATGCTTCATGAATTAAACCCTTTAGTGTTACCGTGTTACCTACCTTTTAGTGTTACCTTGAAGCAGTGAATTTTGTTCTTTCCTGCAATAAAACAGATCATTTGGAACACTAACATAACTGAACAATTTAATCCTGTCATCGAAAGTTTGAAATAAACCGGTGAGTACGGCATTATTAACGGTTACTTAATAAGGTAGTTTGTCTAGAGTTTATAAATTTTATTTAATGAAGATAATAATAATCGTTAAATTTTCTATGTGGATGCATTATGGTAAAACATTGTGGTTCTAAGTGACATTAACTTATAGGGTACCGACATACGAAGAAGAACCAGACAGATTTATTCGCAGAAGAAGTATAACGGGTACCGGAAATGTTTACTATCCGTGTCGCGGGATTCACGTACCGACAAATTTAAAATGGAATATAAAGAAAATACAAAGTAAACGTAAGTGTTGTTATTATATTCATATGGAGAGTAATCATAAGGCAATAGCTAAGTGAAGTAGGTATAGGTACGTAATTAATTGATATATGGTTACATGTCTCTATCTCTTTATTTGTAAAAAAACCGGCAAATAATAATAGAAAAAGAAGAAATATGGTTATAGAAATATAATAATGGTAATACAATACAATAGAATACAATATTCTTTATTGTGCTCACTAATAAGAGAAATTAACAAAAATAATAATAATGCACAACAGGCGGTCCTATCGCTATAGTAGCGACCTCTACCAGACTACCCTTTGAGCGAAGGATAAAATACATTTGAATTCAATTCTAATCTATACAAATACTACATAATTTATACAATAATATCGTTTGCAGTAATATGTTTTGTAAGTCATCCTAAATTTCCATATACATTTTGTTATTTAAGTAAACTTTAGTGTTTATTGGATTTCAGGCCACACAACGGAGTTGGAATAATGTT
Source organism: Thymelicus lineola (assembly GCA_963932265.1). Lineage (NCBI taxonomy): Eukaryota > Metazoa > Arthropoda > Insecta > Lepidoptera > Hesperiidae > Thymelicus > Thymelicus lineola. The sequence continues at coordinate 805,742 of OZ010702.1, read as the reverse complement.
CCAGATCTACGTAGCACTATCTAAAGATTTTCCTAAATATGAATGTACAGAATAGAACAGAGTATAGAATGATATGGAATGTTGCGAAGTAGACTAATACTAACTTAATTGTCTATTGTATTGAAACTTGAATCATAGATTGAAATAAAAATAGTGGTAGTAAAATAATCATTGTATTGTAAATTTTGCTACTTTGAGAGTTGGTGGGTATGGGCTGTAGTAAATAGGTCAATTATTCGGTTACCGAAGCGAAGCGAGGGTGAATTGCTAGTAATTATAATAAAAAAGAAGGATACATTTTGGAACAGTGAGGGAATTACGTGGATGAGTTATCACTGATGGATTTTTTATGGCAATAGCTGCCAAACGATATAACCGTTTATTGCCCGTGGTCCGATCGCCGAGTTCTACTGGTCGATCCATGGGCAATTTTTTTTGCCTGTGGTTCTATCAATCGAACCATAGGCAAATCCAATTGCCGCTAGTCCTATCGATAGTACTAAGGAAAACTTCGTTTACCCGTAGTTCTATTAAAGTGCGTTAATTCTTTTTGTATGTAAACTTCATGCAGCAAAATTGTTTAAGATTAAAAATAAATCATTCTGATTCTGTGTTCGCACCCTCATCAGACAGACTTGATTGAAGTGATTGAAAAATTTTCTTTAATTTTTTTGAAATTGTTTTTTTCATGCCAAAGAAGTATAACTTCTCATGCGCGTACATAAGTACACGTTTATGTTTTTTAATTTAATTTTCAGGAAAATATTGTACTTAAAAAAAAGCCCACCAGTGTCAACCTAACAATACGAAAAATTATGTGGATAAAACTATAGCACATTTAAAAGAAACTGTTAAAAAATCAGATCAGCCTGTGCCTCAGTTATACAATGAAGCGATAAAACCTACATAGCTCTATTTAATCTCATCAGATCGCAATTGCCACATTTTGAACCCCTAAAAATTAATTGTGATTGTGACTATGAGATGGCGGCAATAAATGCCATTTCCGAAGATTTTCCCGCGTCAAAAATTAAAGGATGTTATTATCACTGGACTCGAGCAATTTGGCGAAAAGCAAAGTCATTAAAAGTAAACCTCAAAAATGAATAATTTCATTAACAGCAGGCTTGCCATAGAAGGATTATCATTTTGATAATATCTTAAAAAGCACCCCACGCTTTTATTACAATTACACGATTCTTAATTCAAATTTATATAAAATTTTTTTTAGTTGGATTTTCTATAAAAGCGTGTTTTTTAGTTTTTTTTAAACTATTATTTATTTTTTTATTTTTTAGTTTGATTTTTTGAAATGAAATTTAGGTTTTTTTCTTTCTTTTTTTTCTTTAAATATTGAATTGTCATCGGTCCTCGATAAGTCTACGAAGTTTGAAAGAAATATTTTGAAATGAAAGTTAGGTTTTTTCTTTTTTCTTTAAATATTGAATTGTCATCGGTCCTCGATAAGTCTACGAAGTTTGAAAGAAATCTGACCGTTCAAAGCTAATCAAAACGTGTAATTCGGTTTTTCTTTCTTTCTTTTTTTCTTTAAATATTGAATTGTCATCGGTCCTCGATAAGTCTACGAAGTTTGAAAGAAATCTGACCGTTTGAAGTGGGTCAAAATCAAGTCCAAAGAAAAGATACAAACAAACAAACATACAGGTGAAGCTAATATAAAGCGTGTAAAAAAGGTCACGGATTTCGATTCAAAATGATAATTTTATTATGCAAGTACAACTAGAGTTGCTAGAGACCCACATAAATATTAGACATGCATTAGACAAGCTACGTTATTAAACGATGCTGTTTTGATATTATTACTTAAGAACAATATTTTTAGTTTGATGGAGTTTTAAGAAGCAAAATATTTTTAGTTTGTTTTGAATTTAAAAAAGTTTTCAATAAAATTGTTTTATTCATACGAAAGGACCACAGACACGAAAAGTAAAATTACGTATTTTTTTCCTTCTAAATAATGTTAATAGTACCATGGGTAAAAATATTTATCTTGGTACTACTCTTCCAGTAGATCTAGTACCAATACAATTTCTTATTTTTATTACGATGGTCCGATTGATAGAACCACAGGCAAAAAAAATTCCCCATGGATCTACCAGTAGAACTCGACGATCGGACCACGGGCAATAAACGGATATAACGATCCACCTGATGGTAATTGGCTAACGTCGCCTATGGACATCAGCAACAGGCGTCACAGATGCGTTGCCGGCCAATAAAGAGAAAAGAAAAAGAAAGAAAGATGAAAGAACAATGCAGCATATACAGTGCAATAGCTAAGTAATCACAAAAAACAGTCAACATTTTTTAAACAAAAATAGGCGGTCCTAGCAACTAAAACGTGTGTAAAGTATAATTTAAATTAGGCCTAGTTATATGTATACTGCTTTGTAAATATTTTGCTTTATCTATATTCACGTATAATGTTTTAATATATTATCTAATTGAATAAATAAATATTTTGTTAGGTATATAATTTATTCACATTTTAGAAGTACTCGTTAGTTCTAATGTACCTATGCGTGCCTTCGGGATTAAGCCGGATTGTACAAAGCCCAGTGACCTCCAAAAATCGAGGTCTGGGATTATGAAGTTAGTTTGTTAGTAATCCCGATTCACATTACCATTTCAGTCTGGTTACCTTCATTTAAATTTCTCCATTCAGAAACCTAAAGAGTTCTAGAGCATTGTGGGGAGCAAACAGACACGAACACTTGTGACATTGTTTTAATTAAGGCTGGACCACAGGATCCAATTTGTAGTGAAGAGATGGAATTCGAATAAATAAACGCTTACACACTCATACCCCGCAGTAGGTTTTTACTTTCAGTCGCAGGTGGCATGGACCACAGATATAACACATCACAATGACACCCATGACCCAAGTACAAATATCGATCTGTCACAAAAATATCTGCACGGCCGGGAATAGAACCCTCGCTTCACAGGCATGGTCGCTACCAATTAGGCTACAGGGCATGTTGCATGGAAATGAAAATGCCAAGGACTGGAATAACTTGCCTGCGTCGGCGTTCCCGCCTGCCTATGATGTGGATGTCTTCAAGAAAAGAGTGAATAGGCTTTTACTAAGTTAAGGTGCTCATCATCTCTTTTTTTTGACAGTGTAATGTGTAGGATCTCTGCACAGTGCTTATTCATAGCAACGTGTTTAAATTTGATTTGTTGCACCTACCACAATTTTTCATCATCACCAGGGTTGACTGGTAGAAAATGCCACTTGGCATTAAGTCCGCCCATTGTAATTCAGTGTATGAATGCAATAAAGTTTAAATAAATAAATAAATAAATCACCTTGGACCACATCTTCACTTACCATCAGGTGGGATTGTGGTCAAGCATTAACTTATTTGTGTAAAAAAAACACTTTAATCAATAAACCAGATCCAGAAACCCGTTCCCGTAAACAACAGAATGAAGCGTAACCTTACTTTAACTTCGAATCCTTCAAACGACCTGACCTTGCTTACAGCTAGCTAACTCTGAGAGCTTTGCTAATCTTTTTCTGTCTAAGCAATTCACGTAAAGACATCCATGCGTACCGAAACACGACAATTTAGATTCCAAAATATAGGAGGGTAATGCCGGGATGTAATCATTAAACGGCTCAAGGGCTTAATGTTTCGTTACAAACAACGCTTGTCTTCATTTAGGTCATGTTTGGTAAGCTTGTATCGCTAACTAAAATATACTAAGTATGTATTGCTTTCAATCTAGAATTGTTTGTGTCATGTACACTCTAAATATCTTATGAACATTACTTATGAACGTCAAATATTTACATTGTACCATCGTTTAGGAAGGGTGCTTTATTAAAGAGGAGGAGAAATGGCGAAAGGGAATTCTCAACGCTTTTTAATACAATATCTACACTATTAAATTATTAACTTATTTTGCATCAGGGGGCTTCACATAAAAATAACATTGCCTAAATCCAACCAAATTTGAAAATGAACTTAAAAGAGGGGTAACAAAAGATTATTTAATTGACACAATTTAATTTATTTGAGGAGGATCCGTTTTAATATCTTGTCCTACCCTGACCCAATTTTGAAGTATCAAAGCGTTATTATTTCAAATTAGCTGCGAAATCACTTGACAATTTGTCTTCCAAACAGAACCATTAAGTATTATGGATGTAGCATAAACACTCAACGTCCGCGTCATTTAAAATGTTAGAGAAGCTTTGAATCCCTGCCTCGTCCGTACCTCGTACGGGGCACGGCTCGTGCCCGACACGGTCTAGCATAATTCATCCCTTAACGACCCACTACTTACTCAAGGGCATGTATCTCCTCTTGCGAAGCCCAAGAACATATAATACATACTTCACTCCGCTGCCAGATTAGTGCCAAACCAGCATCGCAATTTTTCATGCCACCAGAAGTCCTTCGATATGACTTAATGACTGTTATCTTACGACAACAACCAGGACCGACGGCTTTACGTGCCCTCCGAAGCACGGAAACACTCAAGAAATTTTTGCCACTAGCGGTCAACTAACTCTCTACCGAAACTTATCACTTACGAGTAGATCACCGATCACTCAGAATCGGTACAAGCTGCCGGGTAACGGGCGCTTTGATATTTCGCCCAGATACTACAATAATTATATTAGTAAAATTATGAATCAGAGATATAGTAGCAATATTCAACATTGCGCACAATTTCATCTGTAAAACGTAGTTAATAAAAGCCTTACTTCAGCAGCAATTGAATTATTAGGTCGAATGAATCGGTTCTTAATTGAAAATTAAAGGAGAGTCAACAAATAAAATGGTTATATTTACTGAAAGAGAGAAATTAATTAAATGAATTCGTGAACAGCCTGACAAGTTTTAGGGTTAAATAAATTGAAGTGTAAAAAATAATATTTAGAACGATGTTTACCGAAATATCGAAAGGAATACTTGCACCACGCTGCATCCAGTGCTGACAGAAATAATAATATTACTTAACCCAATTATTTTGACGTCCTTCGACAGCCGAAAATTTAACGAAGTAAAATAACCTTCACGAAATATTGTCACTAGCGGTCACTTACCCACCCATCGTGCTTAAAGTTGTTTTACTCAATTTTCACCTCACATTTGAGACAAAACTATAAACGCTTCAAAAGAAGACTTTTCTATGAATTATATGAATAAGAACAAACTAAAAACGCGGAATCAAATCTTTCCTAGGTTATGGTAAATCTACTTGGATTCTATAAACTTTCTCGAGCTCAAGGTTGATTACGATTTGATATCAGAAAAAGCTTACGGCTTTTTGGCTTTCTCGCTCGACAATCCTCTACAGTCGTGGGACTCAAAAAGTCATTTAAATCCTTAAGGCCTAGTCTTACCAGTGGCGCGCGACGATTGCTTGGCTTCAACCCATTAATGGCCCACTACTGGACACGGGTCTCTCCTCTTGAGGAGGCCTAGAGCATACTCCACCACGCTGCTCCAGTGTGGATTGGTAGAGGGGTGGCCAACGTGAGTGTCGGAAGTTTTTAAACCGCCCGAGGGCCTCCGACATGGCTTAATAACTGTTATCATAAGATAACAACCGGGACCGACGACTTAACGTGCCCTCCGAAGCAAGGAAACGCTCAAGAATTTTTTGCCACTAGCGGTCACCCATCCAACTACCGACCGCTGTTGCTGAACTTTGCCGATTGACAAATGAATTCGAAAATTATTATAATCAACCAGGAGTAATAGTGTTCTGTGATTAAAATACATTACAAACTACATGGCGTTTTGGGACTGTCAAATGAATTTGAAACTTAAAAGATCGACATTACATACGCAATCGACTTTAATACGCCTGAATAGAGTCCATATTACTGTGAGTTTACTATAACCTAAATACTAACTAATTTTGTTGAAAATCTCGTATTTCCTACTATTAATATTGACTAAAGTTAGTATATGTAATTTATTAAGATAACATAATCAAATAAAGGTATTTTTATCAAGACACAAATATGTTAAAGTCAGTACATTTCTCCATACTAAATGGGCATTCTCCTTTAAAAAGAATCTGAAATCATTTATTCATGTATTACTGATAATCTTATGGTAATTTGTTTTTAATGTACGATAAGATAAAGAAAATATAGACAACTATTGATATGGTGTTCTTGAAGTTATTTTTCCAATCATCAAAAAGGTAAATGCTGAGTTATATGAACAATTGTACAGTGGGGTAACAAGCCGCAGTTAACCCTTGAGTAATTTCTAGATTGCCGTAGTCTTAGAGGCAGCACAGGATATCTTGTGATGTTGTTGTTGTTATTTTTGATGAGGAGGAAGATGACGATGATAATCTCACCACCAACTTACGACTGGAACCGAAATCATTGACTTAAAAAAATAAAAAAGAAATAATCTCTTCTATTCGTATGCAGCTTGTGATCAGACTAAACCTTTGTCAAAACCTTATTCACAAATTTCCGCCTTTTTTCCTCTATTATCGACGTATGTTCGGACCTTAGCCCTTTTTATGCTTTGTATTATACTTTTCTGCTGACCATTACCACCCGTGTCGCGAATAGCATAAATCTGTTACTCTATTCCAGCACTTATTGGAGGATAAAAGTGAGATTTCAGTTCATTCGGTGCTTTTGAGGAAACATTTTAGTGCGAATTAGTATCTACTTAGCAAGAATGCGATATGAATTAATGTATAACTTTACTTAACAAATCTGTTTTAGATCTAGATTACACTAGTTTTTTACTTTTGTCGAAACAAGGGGATTAGTTCTAAGATTTTCAATCAGATATTTATTTTTAGTGGCATAGCTTCAGTCCAATAATGGCCTACTACTGAACACGGGTCTCTCCTTTTGAGGAGGTCAAGAGGATCTTGTACCATACTGCTCCAGTGCGGATTGGTGGTGAGGTTAGTAGCTAAATCAAGTGTTACTTACTTGTTACTTGTCAAAGAATTTCCCAACACTTATTCTGTCTCTGATAGGTCTACTAGTATTATACCTAATATAGTGTGTAGTATCGTATAGTAAAGTTATTATATCTTACATGTGTATCAAGTGTCAAGTGTGACTGTCAAGATTTACTCCCTGCCACAGCAGTCCCATTTTACAATCCTTGTAATAGGATCAAAATACCCAGAATCCCAATTTTTATTTTCCAAGATGTTAAAAGTGCAATATTCAAAAACTCTACTTACTTCATATTTTATTCATATAATTTCACGACATCTGTCCAACATATTTTAAGCTTGAAAGTAATTTGAATTCAAGACCTCTAATTAAAATGGCTTCTAAATGCAAACAAAACAATACCGGCAAAGTTTCCCAAACATTAGTAGTATGAAATATTGGATTTCCCGTTATAAATTTCCATAGTTTATAATGGAAATCTACGACAGTGCACATACAAAAGAGGAATCATTTTCTAAGCACTTCGTAGGTATCTATAAACCGTGTTTAGACTTTGTTCTAACATAAAATTATCGGAACATAAATAATGGTCTTAACACCTTAATATTAGCCGTTTTATATGACTTTTTAAATATTTTCTTTTTATCAAATACTAGGAAATCGCCCTCACTTTGCTTCGAGAAAAATAGTAAAAAAATAAATATAAATATAGTCTATGTCACCGGGGAATAATGTAGCTTCCCAACACTGAAAGAATTTTTCAAATCGGTTCCGTAGTTTCGGAGCCTATACAATGCAAACAAACAATCAAATCTTTCCTCTTTATAATATAGATGAGACCATAAATAATGGTCCTAAAGCAACCTTAACATTAGCCATTTTATGTCTTTTAATTTTGTCATATTACGAAATTGTTTCTGAGCAAAGTGCAAGTCTAAGTATGGTTTATAAATATCACCAGTTATGTTGGTCACTCATGATACTGAAAAGTGAACATGTACTTGGCGGTTTCTTCGGTTGCTAAGCTTGTAACGAGGTACAAGAAGTTCGTTACGAGACTCTTGGTAAGATCCTCATTTAAAATTTAAATATATTCCAAGTTGGTGAATCGTAAGTGTAAAGTCTCATTCGATTTTAAACAGCTTTTAGACTTGAAGCTCAACTCTCTACAATTTGTAATTTGTAATAACTAAGATAACTAATATGACGATGGTGCTCGCGGCTTTCGCGTGATGTAGGTTGACTTGAATGACTTTTATAATTTTGAGGTTGTTCGGGATTGGAAGGGGTTTGGGGAAGATTTGTGATTAGACAGGGACAGGAAACGTGCGGTTAAGAGAACGGGACTGTGTAGTCGTGTGTGTTTAGAGTCTAAGTGTGTGTTTGTGGGTATGTAGTAGTGTGTGAAGTGTTTTGTGTTGCTATTAAAGGGGTTTTTTTGTTTTAAGTGTGTGTTGTGTCTGTTTCTTATCCTGGTCATTGGCTTTGAAGATGGTCGCGAGAAGCTTTTTTGCTTAAGTGTTCCCTGGCTGAGCAGGGAACCCGGGTGTTGATGGAGTTCGGAGAACGGTTTCTGGCATAGGACGTTGGCCTCCTCCTCACTCTTGCCTCGGTCCATCCACTAAGCAAGCCTTCTGGCACCTGAGAGGTAAAGGCGAGGCACTGGCTTACCTACCTCCTGTTATTTTGCAACCGTCAGGGCCCGTGGCGACTTCTTGTTCCTTACTGGCTTCGGGAGGACACAGACCTCCCTCTACTGCGAGGTTTTTAACCTCGTGGTGAGCTCATCGAGCTTAATGTCGTTTTCTTTATTTTTACTTTTGTCTTCCATTCTGTTCTCACGAATAGCAAGGGAAATTACACCTTCTGCAGAACCCCGCGTGCAGAAGGCGGGCTGCTTACTCCCCGAGGTCGCCCAGTATCGAGGAGGACCCCAACGTTAACTGTGATTCGGTTTTATTTCCATACACTTATTATTATTTTATACACTTGTTCAGTTAACAACTGCCGGCTACTAGCTCTCGATATGTAATGTTCATATTGCCGAGTGTTCAGAGCGCTTCAAGCCTCCCTTAGTATGTCTATACGCTCCATATAAAAATTGCCTTGACCAAACTACTAGTGCCAATGTTGCCAGTTTGTGATTTTTGTTACATGTTTTGATAATTGTTAAAATACAATTTACTCTTAAAAATTTACAGTATTTCTTAAAGCTATTTGTTACGGTGAAAATTTCGTAAGTAAATACTGAAAAATTGTCCTTTTTAATTTTTTAATACACAAAAATACAAATACGATTGGATACTCTTGGAATACAGATAAATTCAAACATACAAAAGTATTGGATAAATGTGCGGTCATGTGAAATATCAGATGTTGCATACTTCTAAATCGCGTTTATTTTTCTCAAACACGTTTACGCTTTTGTGCCTGTATAAATCAAAGTCTGCAAAAATAGGCACAAACTGCAGGCTGTTACAGGCAGTTTTCAGTTGTATGAGCAGATTTAACTTTTTTGTATTTTACTATCGGTAATGATACGATATTTATATAATGCGTTATTATAAGATTAAGTTAATTGGATTATGATAGATTAGATATATAATCATTTAAGTTATTATTTGACGGTATTAATAAACTGTTAAAAAGAAGAAGCCGTGGGAAAATTAAAAAATAAAGGACTGTCAAAGCTGATGATCAAACCTGTGGTTGACAAACGTGTGACCGAAGTATATTATTTGATCAACAGGTGTTCAAAAATACGGAATAAAATATTCGCGATAACGGATTCTAAGGAAATAAAAAATATATACACATGTCCATTCCGTTAAGAATCTAAATAAAGTTTTAACTGCATTATTTTTAAGTTCCCTAATTTAAATAGCCGTTAAACGAGTAGACCTCAGATTAAAGAAATTTAATCTGAGGAGTAGACTGACTGTGGTGGTAAGTCACCGTTGCCCAAGGACAGCAATGACATGATGATGCCAAGAAACAAAAACCAAAAGAATCAACAGAAGCATTTCGGATCTTTTGTTATGAACGTTATAGGATACTGGACATTATAGGACTAACATATAAGACACAAAAGTTTTTAGCATATTAGACATTGTGAGCCGGAACGTTTCAGCAGCCGCATACAGTTGGAGCCTAATACCATTGTGTACGGAAATAGAGTTGTTTTCCAGAAAGGTGTTCATGCTCACGTTACTGATCTTTCACAGGCACGTGGGAGGACTCGTTCAGGGAACGGTATTGTTACCGGAGTATACAAGAGAAATGAAGATATAAATAGATGGCTCAACCACAATAGACTAACTGAATGTGTTACGAAACCAAAACGCTCTTTGTTGCATTTACATTTGTGTTTTAAACACAATTTTCAAACTATTTCGAAAAATAAATTATTTCTTCAGCAGAGTGCACCATGAGTAGGGGAGATTGACTTGGACTGAACGATGAATTGAGCCTTGATAAAAGTAACTAGAACTTTTTTCTATTTTTTTAATTTTTATTTATTGAAGTCGAACGTTTTTTCTGTTTAAATACAAGAACATGCTATCGGTTCCAACGAGGAAGGGCAGGAAGAAAATGATGTGTTTGTCTATTACCTTTTTTATTATTCAATAAAGTGTACTAATTAGAACATGACCTACAATTCACAACATGATCACATATTGTTCCACTGACTTCTCTCTGCTACTCGGCAATAGCATGTAACTACGAGTATATGACCCAGAACTACTGGAACATTACTGGAACATGTATCGTGACTTTACTGTGAGGTCGCGTGTAACTACATCATTACCGATAACATCGTGACAGTCACGTACCCGATAAAGAGGTACAGAAAAATAAGATGTAAGGACATCAGAAATAACGTATAAGGTCAAGAACTAAAACGTGGCTACGTAAAATTTGTGCTGTAAGTAGGTAGCACACATACATTTCAGAATGTCTTCTAGCTACTTTTATTTGATGCTCAACAAGGCACCTTTAGATATTTTACTCAATTTTTTAATTTTTGCGTCACATTGAATTGACTTCATCGTCACAGAAACAGTGTTTCCAACTACCAACTAGCAACTAGCGATATTTTAAGGGCATGAAATATATCGCTGGACACCCTGTATATATGGCACATAGCATGACTATAGCAGTCGCAGTATCTCGCTGCACTCGATAGGGCAAAGCATATTGCGCGCTCACTCGCACTTAGGCGCAATATATCACCCTGCTCGCACTTTTACGTCACCTAGTGCAGCGAAATACTACAACTACTTACATTGCAGACCAAAGAAGAAACAAAAGATAACTTTGTACTTTTTCGTCAAGTAATGATTCGCGATTCGCGATCATCAACTGGAATGCGGTCTTTTATTTTAAATCGTTGATCTTACAGCCATCAATCTGAATCAAAAATTTGCATAAGAAATATCTTAAGTTGAAGATTGGAACGTCTTTGTAAGATAAAATAGTACTGCTTTTACGGAGAATTTTAACAAAACGACAGCAAAACTCGAGTGATAAAATTGAATGAAATTCTTGTTCTTGGAAGAGAAATTTGCAATATTGGAAGGAATTTCGAATATTTAAACGTTTTGCTATTTGCAATCGCATTTATTAAAACACTAGCTGAACCGTGCCCACTTCGCTGGGTGGCAAATATTTTTCAAAATCAAAATCAAAATATTTTATTCATATAGGTATCATTGATTGCACGTCATTTTTTGGCTTTTCGGAAGGTGCTTTGTCATGGAGGAGAAGAAAAGCCAAAAGAAACTCCTCAGCACATCTTTTAAAAAAATTTTACAAAAAAGATATTATCATACAAAAGTTTACTATTCTGAGTGGAACTGGTTGCAGAGCTACTCATTTCCATGCGTCTTTGTCATTTAAATACTCGTCTACACTTTAATATCCCTTGCCTAACAATTGAGTTTATACACGTTTTTTGAAAGATTCTATTGGCAAGTCACGTATTAATTTTGGGATTTTATTATAGAAATGTACACCAAGCCCTATGAAAGATCGTTGCACTTTACTTAGGCGGAACGAAGGCGTAATTAATTGATACATTCTTTTTGTTTGGCGATTATTAATATCAAAATTTTGTTTATACGCGTTTATATTCTTCCTTATAAAAACTACATTATTAAAGATATACTGGGAAGCTACTGTAAGTATACCTATTACCTTGAACTTTTCACGCAAAGATTCCCGAGACTTAAGTTTATAGATAGCCCTAACAGCCCTTTTTTGGAGTATGAAAATTTGTTCTATATTGGCTGCTTTGCCCCACAGCAAGATGGCATATGACATAACACTGTGGATTTCCACTTGCTTATTTAAGCAAAATAAACTATCCTAGCAGTTTCGATGTCAGTATACTGCCTTATTCTCCTAACAGCATAAGCAGCCCTACCAAGTTTTGTCGCGAGATTTGTTATATGTGGGCCCCATTGAAGTTTACTATCTAAGGTCACCCCTAAAAAGACCGTTGATTCCTCCATATGCAATGTTTATTTGTTTAGTTTAAGAGATTTGCTGACTTTTTTAACATTAGGTAGCACAAACTCTATACATTTAGTTTTTTTTTGCATTTAAAAGTAAGTTATTGATAGTGAACCAACGCGACACATGCGAAAGAGCACTATTTACGTCGTCGAAATTTACTTTATTCCTTTCACACTTTACTTATAAATATAGCCTAAACCCCATAAAATATAGCCTATGTTACTTAAGAATAATGTAGCTTTCTGTTGGTGAAATACTTTTTGAAATCAGTCCAGCAGTTTTTTAGTTTATTCGTTACAAACATGTAAGTAATACAAAAATACAAATCTTTTCTCTTTATACCCTTAATATTATGCAAATTTCCAACTCCAATTGTCTTACTGCTTGACATGAGTCTTCTCTCACATTGGTATTAGAGTCTAACTCTCCATCATACTGGCCTAATTTGATTTCGCTGACTTCACGCACCTTCAAGAATTAAGTATAATGGATGGGCCCATTTCCTCAAAATATTTACCTTAGCCGAGGCAAATAATTTACTAATATTCATGTAACTTGGTAAGATTAGAGAAGCGTGAAGGAATTGAACATAGGGCAGGTAACTTTGATGTTTAAGGATTAGGATTATCCTATTTCTATTCTGTAAGGTCAGGTTCAAAAGCTATACTTTAAGGATAAAATTTGTTATTGAGTCTTGATGTTAGTGAATTAACTCAGAGCGAGTTACTTTTATAGATACAATAGTGGATACTCGGTGTATGCCACTACACTCAAAAATAATTGTGCCTAATGCATTGTTTCAGAGGTATCTAGATATATTGTTTATATAGATAAAACACAAAAAATGTTTGTACGGATGTCCTTTATAGAATTTTCCAATCAATATGCCCCAAAATGGTTTCATTTGAAAAGCAATAATCCGAAAATGGTTTGATACAACTAAAACAATGTATTAGGCACATTCGGTCCATGCGACGTCCTAAGGGCACCCCCTGTGGAATTCGGACCTCGACTTAGGACGTCGCCTGTTGGAGGACATCAGGCCCAGACGGCCACTCACGGGGTGTTAAGAGCCTGCTGTTACTTTTAAAACCCGTTTCTGAACTAAATTGCTCAACTTCTAGTACAGTCAGCAAAAAAATTAAGTGTGCAGGGCATGATTCTAAATCTCTCTGCAATTATTGATATTACATTTAGTTTGTGTTATTTTTGTGGTTAAATGCTACATCTATCTAAATGTTATGATTTTAAAATGATAATAACAGTAACATTCTGTAATATTCATATTATAATTACAGAAGATTTTACAATCATTTCGTGCATACCTAATTCTTTGCTGCCTGTACATTAAACACTGGGACCCCATAATATTAAATACTAAATCACTAAATTCCACTGCTTAACTAAACTCTCTGTACCGCCAGAAGGACATTCATTTATTTAAATAAGGCCGACAGGGGTACTAAAGGACATGAAACCAGTAATAAAACTACAACTCGTGACGAGGAATTATACAATTTGTATAAGATTTCAGTTTATCATACTAATATTATAAAGAGGAAAGTTTTGATTTTTTGTTTGTAATGGATAAGCTCAAAAACTGCTGGATCGATTTCAAAAATTATTTCATCCATAGAATGCTTTAGTATTTCTGAGTAACATGGGCTATATTTTATTTAAAAACTTTAAGGATCTACGAAAACCGAAGCAAAGCGAGGGTAGTTTAGTGCTTAATAACTTACATTAAATTAAAATTAATAATTTTTTAACAATATTAGCGATCTTTGTACATATAATTGTGAAGATTAATTATATATTTATGATTTGACTGTTCGATATTAGAACATGAAATAATAATGAATAGGATGTATAGTTTAATCTATACTAATATTATAAAGAGGAAAGATTTGATTGTTTGCATTGAATAGGCTCCGAAACTATCGAACCGATTTGAAAAATTATTTCACTGTTGGGAAGCTACACTATCTCGGGGTGACATAGGCTATATTATATTTTTTTTACTATTTTTCCCGAAGCGAAGCGAGGGCGATTTCCTAGTATGTAATATAAAGATTATGTTAACTATTGAAACAATTTAATATACTAACAATATATATAATAAATCAGTAGTACTAACGCATTAGGCTACTGACCCGTAATGGTACTATGTGTATGGACAAATAAATTAATAAATAAATAAGAAGGAGAAGCAAATCTTCATGCAAATGAGGTAAACCACTCGACAAGGAACATTTCATAATGGTAATTCGTTGCTGTCATTCCTATTTAGGCTCGACTTAAATTATCTTAACGTCGACTTATCAAGCATGCGACGATCTCTCCGACATTTATTCTGTTAGGACTATGGCGCATTGATTGATGTTCTAGTAGAAATCACATTTGTTGTAGATTGTTGGAAAGGCAGGAATAAGTAACCGACTTCAAAAAAGGAGGAGATTCTCGATTCGATACTTATTTTTTAAATGTGGGGCACCTCATAGCTTTTGAGTGGTTGTAACGATTTTGATGATTTTTTTATATTCGAAAGCTGGTGCTTCAATGAACTAATATACTAATTCGTTCACTGTGGTGCTTGTCATGTGGTCCCATTTAAATGACCGAGATCTGACTAGTAATTTTTGGTTCTCGATTCGACTGTTTTTTTAATGTGGGCACCTCATAACTTTTTACTGGTTGTAACAATTTTGATGATTCTTTTTATATTCGAAAACTGGTGCTTGTCATGCGGTCCCATTTAATTTGAGCGAGATCTGACGAGTAATTTCTGAGTTATCCCTAATTTTGAAGTCGGTTATTTTTTGGATACAATAATTCATTCGCTCATTCTTTTCTTGAGCGGTAATGCTTTGGTGTTGGTTTTGGTTTTACTGATGTTCATGGGCAAAACACCACTTACCATTTGTTTGTTCGTTTGATTTTAATCTGAACATTAATTGATCTTTTTCAGCGGAAATAGAAGGTTAACGTTAAGGTTTATGATTGTTGAATAAAGATTATCATATTACAGATATTTTTTCTCAGATTTTCCGGCACTTAAAAAGTTATTTTATTTTTAGTTTCATCGTAAATGCATACTTTATTTTGTAATGTTACATTTCTGCTACTCAATCGTCTCCGAAGTCATTACCTATTCTCGCTGAATGTGAAAGTAGTTTAGTCTTAGTGTTAAAATCATAGAACATATAATTATTAGATGACGACACTTCACGACTTATTCTTATATCTAAGAAATGTATCCAAAAAAGTTTCATAAAAATCGCTCGCGCTGTTTTCGATGAGTGCAACCACAGACACCGTGACAAAAGATTTTTATGTATATTAGATTAAAATAATGTTTTGCTACTTCATAAGATTAGATTAATAAGTATTATTTAATTTCTAAATAATAACATTCATAATATAATAATCAAACTATCTCCATCTGTCACCTCTTACGACACTCTCTATGCCTACATCATATTCTAAGCCGCCCCAAATCCCAATACGGCTAAAAGTAAGAGTTTATACTTCGCTCCATTATTTCACTCACGTTAACATCATTCCGTATTCTAATGAGGTATTTAGTTTTTATTCATGGCACTAATTACAAAACTCTAAAGCTTTGTCCACTGCGCTTCGTTTGAAGATTGCATGTAAGCTGCTTAATGAAACATAGGTAATAGACAAACGCGACGATGCCGCTTCGTAGACAGATTATGTATTTACTACGCAAGATACAAATAAGCTGCAAGCTACGAGTAGTGACAATTGACAATAGCGTACGTATGACGGGTATTTCTCTATTAACAGGAGGCCTAAAGCTAGAGTCAGATTTCACGACCATGTTCGTAAATGGAATATGTGAATTTGAATGCATAGTTGTGGGCGAGCGTCAGAAATAGATCCTGTGTTTCTGATTCCATTGTTCAAATGCAACTCGTTAACTGGCATTCAGTCAGAAACAACAACTGAAAAACAAACAGAAGAGGTAGGTATTAAAAAAACAAAAAAACCTGCAAAGCGCATAGAGGGTTTCGTACTATAGAGCTTCGGTTCTAATTATTACTCTCATATAAGTAATATGAGAGTGTAAACTGAAACTTCGGAACTGCTCTTTGTAAACTGAATTGAGTAAGAAACTGAACTTCGGTATTGAAAAACTGTCGTATACACAGACATACGTCGCGATCAATTGACTACAACCCATTAACGGCCCACTCCTGGGTCTCTCCTCTTGAGGAGGCCTAGAGCATACTCCACTACGCTGCTCCAATTTTGATTGGTGGAGGGGTTAGTGGCCAACCCGAGTGTCGGAAGTTTTCAAACTGCCCGAACTCCTCCGACATGGCTTAACGACTGGTATGGTATGACAACAACCGGGACCGATGGCTTTATGTTCCCTCTGAAGCACGGAAATGCTCAACAATTTTTTGCCGCTAGCGATCACCCATCCAACTATCGACCGCACCCGCTGTTGCATAACTTTGTCCATCACTTAGGATCGACGCAAGCCGACGGGCTATGAGTGCTTCTTGTTTTCCTTAGTACTTTACTGAGTGGCAGGTAACGCGTAGCTTAAATCACCATAATTATGAACCTAGAGGCATGAGGCATACTAGCGTCCTAGAGGTATACATTTTTTTAGTGATTTAATATATTTTTTATGCTTAGAGCAGGCAAACGAGCAGACGGGTCACCTGATGGTAAGTGATCACCGCCGCCCATGGACATTAGCAACACCAGGGGCGTCACCAACGCGTCGCCGGCCAAGAAGATGACGATAGACCCGCTTCTTGAAGGATCCCATGTCATAGCTTAGAGGAAACTAAAAAATATAAAAACGAAAAATATGTAACAAATTCATCTCCTTAAGGCGAAACGAAGTCGCGGACACCAGTTAGGTATAATTTATTTTTTATAGTCAGGTAGTGTAAAACGAATGAAAGTTAAACAAGGCCACAACAATCTGTCGCGTCCCTAAGCGCATTAATGCATTTTTTAATGGAAAACGGAAGACATTTGCAATTACAAGGATACCGCGAACCACCTACGACTGCAAAATATTACTTCTGTTATTACGTTTCTCGGTAATAAATGCTCGGAATATAAATAGGAAGTATGTAGGAAGTAATCCTACTAATATTATAAATGCGAAAGCTTTTATGGATATTTGTAATTTTTTTACGCAAGACTAATGAAGGGATTTTCTTGAATATTTGCGCACTGGTACACCATGGTCTGGAATAAATTAAAGGAGTAGTAAGTTGTGTGCTGAGGTGAGTTGAGAAGAGGGGTAAGGAGGAGAAGGCAGAAGAGAGAGATAAGATAAAAATAGCAGAGAAGAGTGTATTGTATCTTATATATCATTAAACGGTAAGTGGTCGACTTTGGGTAATAAACTTGTTAAGGTACAATAATAATTCAGATTATAAAAATAAATGACATGTCAGTATAACAAAGCATTTTAAAATCGCTCTAATTGTAGAAGCGTTTATAATCGCTCATACGTCTGTCGTTCTCAAATAATATAAAATCTTATCTTTACCGTCAGCAGTAGGTAACATAATGACAACATAAAAGGGCCACAAAACGAATTAAGAATGAATGTAAAAAGCAAAGGCATAATTTTGCTACGCTGGCGATTAAATTTAAAATGTCAACTTTTAAATATAAATGCAAATACGAAGATGTTTTAATATTCTGCTGAGTAATCATAAGATCGTATGTCGTGAGATTTTTTTATGGAAATAACCGGCAAACGAGCTGACGATCCAGGAGGATGTTAAGTGGCTATCGTCACCATGGGCATCAGCAATATCAAAGATGCGTTGCCAGCCAAGAAAGAGAGAAGAAAAAGAAAGAAAGGAATATTGAAATGGACAAGATGAAACAAGAATAGTTATAATATATACTAATATACGAATGTACGAATGAAGCGCTCATATATCATCCTAAGTTTAAGCGAGGTAAGCAAAGGCGTGGTCTGTAGTTGGATGGGTGACCGCTAGTGGCTACTATTCTTGACAATTGATGTTATTGTAAAATAAGAGACGTGAAGCCATCTCGTAGACCTTCTAGCGACATTAAATCTTCCGACAATATATTTCATTACAGAATTAATTGGAATTAACACACCATGAAATAATTTACGGAAATAATGAGAATATTATACACCAGAGCAACGAAAACAAATGAATATTCCGCCTCGACCATAAGAAAGACTACTTTTTTCCATTATATGAGTCTCTTTTATTGCCAGACCGTGGACTGAATATAAACGACGATGAAACCCCAAATATTTCAGCATTTAGTTCTGAATACGTACAATCAGAGGTTTAATATTGCATTAAGAAACTCTTGCTGCAAAATGATACGGATTTTCTTTATCCTTTACTCTTCGGACCGGAGTCCGGACGTTATAATTATGGTGAATCCATGAACTAAGGAAAATGATTACATATTTATTTTTATTGCATTAAAGTTGTTAATTAAGTAAAATATGGTTATAGTTATAATCAACTAGCTGTGCCTCGCGGTTTCACCCGCATTAATTTGTGGAAAAACTAACTGCTAAAATACATGATGTTATATAGCCTATAGCCTTCCTCTGTAAATAGACTATCAAACACAAAAATAAATTTTCAATTTGAACCAAACAAACTCTTCAGCTTTATAATATTAGTATACATTTAAACTACCAGCTACCCAAGCAAGTTAATACAAAATGTTTCATGAGTAGGAAGCTTATTTTGTGACAAGAAATTGTTTAAGTCGATGATCACGTTAAGGTGTCAATCATTGTACTGCTTACCCTATCTACTCATTGTTCTAAATTTCCCCACACTAAGTCAGAAATACCTTGTACATACAAAGCTTCATGCTTTAAGATCTTCTAAGGTTAGGTTACCTAGGTTAGGTTCTTCTAGGTTCGTTAGTCCGGCTCGAGATAAACGGATTGATAACAATGCAAACGATATTGTAATCTAATGGCTAACTATTATCTCTTAGGGGTGATAAACCTAAAGTCTATACTGTATATTAGACGCTGTAAACCGTTTAAATTACTGTATCGTAAACCAGAGTTCTAAACAAAGGTTAGTTGTAAAATGTAGCCTCATTAACTGCTAGAATGTGTTCTAACCTTACCTTTTAGGAGATGTTCACGAGCTATAAGATTTTATCTGCTGTTTTATCTGTTTAAGGTACCGGAAAAAACCACTAATGCAAAAGATACTACCAATAATTTATATTAAAAAATAGCTCTACTTTTTGTGCAACGTACAAAAAAAAAATTTTCTATTGTATTATTATTATTGTATTGTAGAATAAAAAAATTGTGCACCTCCGATGCACGACTTAAGTTTACTACTTACGAACGATTATAAAATACATATTTAGTTTTATAACTATTAACCTGTTTGACTCTGAAAAATTTTATAAACATAATATGTGTAAAATATTTGTAAATAATTTTAAACAATTATAATTATTACATTAGATACGTATGTATAATAAAAACATCTGGTCTAAATAAATAAAACGAAATAAAGACTCATAATATTTAGAATTTGCGTGCTCAGAGCGAGTTATAAATCCTAGATGGAGCCTACATTTTGTGAAATGTAAACTCATTAAAAACTCTTTATTTAGAATTTCAAATTTACATGTCGCTCATGTAAAAATTAGAGTGTTCAGAGCGAGTTACAAGTCTTAGACAAATTCAGTTACGTATTAAAATGGAGCCCACATTTTGTGAAATGTTCCTTTTGCTATAAACATAAAGGTTATTTGTTACGGTAGGGATAAAACTTGTATTTTACGAGCTCCGCCACCTACTTGTGAGTAGGGAGGTACATAGGTGCTATTTTTTATGAATTATGGTAATGAAATAATAAACAATCGTACTACTAAAGTAGCTCGCTTTCTTTTTGTATTTGGGGTGAATATTTTATGTCATAATAGATTTGAATATTATGGATTTTTTATGACCTTTGTTTTTATTCAAACTATACTTATGGGAGCAAGGTTTTTCATAGGCAACTAAACTGAAAGGTAGTTGTTTGTAACCCGATGGCAGCTGGTTACTATCGCCTCTGAATTAAAAACAAAAGGGTCCATAGGGAAGATAACATTTTATTAATGAAAACCAGGGGCGTTATCATTGATTTATCATATTATAGTATAATTTGTTATAGTTTAATACCTACATAATATAATGGCAATCAATTTTGTTTTATCAGGATTTAGTTCAGCTTGTCTGCGTCCGCGTTCCTGTCTTTCTTTTTGACGTGATAACGTCTATTAAAATGATGCCGGCCGCACGCATGAAAAAGCATGACTCATTTGTCGCGTTATGCGAGCGAGCGAACAATGGAGAAAGCGCCATCTATGAACAAAACTATATAGAAAATTAAGTCAGAAATTAACTTGCTGAAAAAATAGTTTAGTTCAGGAGTTCTAGATGACGTTGTAGTATAAAGATAAAAGTTTCTAATTATAAGTTAATTTCCAGAGATAATATTATATTCGAGCACTACTTCATCAATGTTTTGTCATGACATTTTCACGTTAAACTACCGTCCGTAAACCGACTTTACAGACAACCTTTTTTTTACCTATTTAATTTTCTTGAAGACTCACATCGTAGGTCGACATTCCTCTGGATAGTTATTAACGTAGGTAACTATTTTGTCAACTTGACAATCCATCTTTTCATTTAGTAATCTTAAATATCTTAAATATTTATCATATTGCCAACGTTCTAACAGTAAGACAACTGTTCTTTCGGCAAATAATCTTGCGAAAACACCTTAGCCTACCTTTCAAGAATGTATTCCTTAACACCCGACGAACTGGCCGAATTTGTAAGTTAGAAAACGGGCGCACAGCATTTGCACGGCGACACTATAACTACCTCGCACCTAAAATTTATAATAAGGTTAATAATTTGATAAATATTTACCCGCTTACGTACTGGGAAGTAAATAACAAAATCACAAAATATCTCCTTACCCTGTCATATGATGAGTGTGAATCGCTGATTGGACAGTAATAGTATTACACACACACACACACACACACACACACATACACACACACACACACACACACACACACACACACACACACACACACACACATAAAGTAAGTAATCTAAGTATATACATATTATTATAGATTAATAGAACATAAGTCTCCCTTGTCCAGAGGTGGGCGTAAATGACTGCGCCACAGTTTGATAACTTTTGCAGTCATTTACGAACAATTTCAGTATTTGTAAATCTTTGTTTATGTTCAATAAAAATCTTTGAAATCTTTGAATCTTTGAATCTACTCATAGTTCTACTCATAGTCCGGCTCGAAGCCCGGCTTGAAGCGCTCACAATCCGGCGGCTTGCGTAAATTTTAAATGATTGACAAAGTTATACAACAGCGGGCGTGGTTCGTTTCGATAGTTGGATGGGTGACCGCTAGTGGCAAAAAATTCTTGAGTGTTTCCGTGCTTCGGAGGGCACGTAAAACCGTCGGTCTCCGTTGTTATCGTAAGATAACAGTCATTAAGCCATATCGGAGACCTTCGGGTGGTTCGATAACTTCCGGGACCTTGGTTGGCCACTAACCCCTCCATCAATCCGCACTGGAGCAGCGTGGTGGCGTATGCTATAGGCCTCCTCATGAGGAGAGACACTACACACACTATGACATGTTGGTATTAAGGTGGTGTTTTTCGTGGTAAAGCTTCATATGAGGATTATATTATTATTAAGCCATCTATATTACTACTGGTATTATCTTTCTGAAGTTTGTCTCGCTAGCTACCTTTCTTGAGTCAACCGTTAAACGACTCATCATGATCTAGCTGGGGGTCTTCTTTTCTTCCTTCTATCTGTCTTTTCTTTCTTTCTTCTCTTCTTTCTTTCTTTCTGTCTCTTCTTCCTTGGTCGGCTACGTATCGGCGATCCCTTTGGTGTTGCCGATGTCCTTAAGCGACGGTAGCCTCTTACCATCAGGTGGATCGCTAACTCAATTGTCGACTTACTTATGTAACTACATAAAATAAAAGCGACCCTTTGATCAAATTGTCTCTAAACTCATGTTACATGCAATCAATGTTTGAAACTTTTTCAATAAACTGCTCGCAATACTTCAGATAAAGCATCCAGTTAATATCGTGTTTAAAACTTTAATATCTGAGTTTATAACGTGGAATATAATACCGGAGTATATTTACTGACATCTCGAGGACTCGTAAATTAACGTATCTTTTATTACTCGTACTAGTTAGTCGTTGTTAGTCAATCGCTTTAGTTGCATATAACGGAAATTTGCATCTTACGTAAGTCTAAAAATAGACAAATACAATAGATTTCATCATCAATACATTTTAGAAAGAGGCATTGTTATCAAATATACAAAGAAAAAGGAAGCATCAATGAAACTCGTATAAAAATAAAACTAGAGGAGAAGGAAGGGATTATAAATGAGTTATGATGAGTATAAAAAGAGGGTAACTTTCATAATAACAAAGGCGCTAATGTGTTTGATACTGTGAAAGTGTATTTCTGTAGAGATAAAGACTTGCAAACATAATAAAGAGGCCATTGATGTATGTATACTCGTATAGTGGTCTTGGTCAATGTTTGCGCGATATTATATGATGACTTCATTGCATTTCTTGTGACATTTTTTATATGAATTATAAGGTAAAGGTAGTGATAGATGCTCTGATTCTCCTAAGCAAAGAGATGAAATGAGAGTTTATATTCTGGAGAGGTATGGCAAGCCCCACTTGTTGGATATATCATTAAAATTTTGCGGATGTCTTATTAGGATATTTTGGTGTCATCATAAATGTTTTTAACCCCCAATGAAAACAGAGTGGTGTTTGACTGTGTATCTGAGTATTTTTGTATCTGTGTATCTGTATGTCTGTCTGTGGCATCGTAGCTCTCAAATGGATGAACCGATTTTAAATTAGTTTTTTAACATTGACTTTATTGATGTCAGATATACCTGAGTGTGTGTTTACACACGCCAATGTACAACTTCAGATTTTAGAAGGAGGGTGTTAGTCAAGTGAATAAAAACTTTACCACGATGCAAAAAGTCGTTTAATTAAATTGGTGTCCGTTTACATTAATTGTAATTGTATGTCCACAGATAACACACATTCACTTAGTCACAGGTGTGAAAGATAACCCCATTCCGATAACCTTAAAGAAAACTATTCTCTTACATACAAATACTTAACATTTATCAGTACCTACGTTTCCATGTCTTATTATGTCTTATTATAAGCAGTCGCAGTTAATGAGTGATACAGTTTTATTAATTAAAATACTAATTATAATAATCCTTTAAATGTTAATGAGTGATATTATAAAATTATTAATAGAAATATTATTTAATAATCTTATCCTCTACGAACAATAAGTATTTTATTAATTAGTTTCGGAAGTGGCATCGTAGCTCTTACAGGTACAAAATCCCAGGCGATTACAGAAGCATCCAGTGTTTTCGCAGCAAGTATAGTAAGCGCCATAGGGGTAGTGGCAAAACGAACCCTTTGGTACACAGTCGTCACTAAAAGCGTAAATCAGCGAGTTGCGTCTGAAACAACAGTTTACACGCTTTCAGTTAACAGGAGAACAGTATACCAGTCAAAGTCACAGAAGTCTACCTACTTATAGTAGCTTATAAATTCATAAATTCAATATAAATTAACCTATTATTACATTTTCTTCTGTGAGGGTTACAAATATGATAAGCATAATTTCCGGGTGCGAAGCTGCGGGCAACAGCCAGTATCTCTATATATGTATGTATTATATACTTACTTCCCGACGTTTTCAAGCAACTGGAAATCGACTGTTTCTTCGTTATTACCGGCATATTTTACTTCAAAAATATCGTCGCCTGTTAACAAAAACACTGTTATACCAAACATGTAACATAATTTATCCTTATCGTTTTTCATAAGTATGAAAGAAACAACACACTTCATAAGCCTGCTATAACTATGCTTGTTCTTAAGAATAGGGGGTTATTTTTTTATTTATTCCATTTAACCATCAAAAGCCAAACACATATTTTAGTATAGATTTATTGAAGCAAGCAATTATGAATTATTAATAATAACAATTCTATTACAGAAGATTACGAGTTTGCGGCGCTGGCAGTTCAAACTTTGGGTACGTGGTCGGCAGACATGAAGTGTTTCATGAGAGACATGTCGAAACGACTGATCCGGACTTCTGGAGACCCGAAAGCTGGCAGCTATTTTGCTCAAAGAATTAGTTTAGCAATTCAGCGGGGCAATGCTGCCAGCGTTCTGGGTACAATGCCGAATTTAGGGATTTTGGATGATATATATTTCTTGTAAATATTCTTATTTTTATAATTATTTAGTTAAGATATTTTTCTGTGTTATGTGTGTTATGTAGTTAGAGGTATTTTATTTTTATGTATAGTCACTAATATTATTGTTAAACACATATTAATATTATTGTGCACATACATAAACATTATAACTAGGTAAACAATTCATTGAGATAGCTACACTTAAACTAGCTACACTTATTAAATTACTTAAATTTTTTGTCTTATTTATTCTTTAATTACAAATTAGGACACAAATAGTATAAGATTGTTTACTAAATAGAACTGAATCATCTAAAAAACGAAGAACTGTACTATGATAGCCCAATAATGGGATTTTGAAGCACTTCAATGTCACAGGAGACCAATTAATAAGACTGTTATAGTCTCAGATGATGATCAGTCTTTTATACTTTCTATTATTCTTTATGAAAATTATGATTACTTAATAAACTGATACTTTATTATATATAACTAATAAATTATTATTAAAATTCTAGCTGTGCTCCGCGGTTTCGGCCGTAAATATATGATGTTATTCATAATTAGCCAATAGCTTTCCTCGATAAATGGACTATCAAACACAAAAAAGAATTTTTCAATTCGATACTTCCTGAGATTAGCGCGTTCAACCAAACAAACTCTTCAGCTTTATAATATTAGTATAGATAAGGCACAAAGTTACCAGTTTCTAAATCTGCGGCAGAAACACAGTTTTCAGCGAGTAACACTGCTGTTATCACGAGTAGGAAACTGATGATTCGAGACATCCTGTTCTCAATTCTGCTTGTCAATTTATTTGTAATCTGTAAGAATAAAAATTGGTGATAATAGCGAAAATACTACAAATTAAACGATATAAATGATGCTGTTTACATTGTAACAAAAGTTTTCTATATCTGCATATGAATTTTCTATATTAGCTCAGAGTTTATTGTATTTAACTAACGTTCACCATCTCATCTCATCATAAATTATCATGATATTAATAAATCTCATTTAATATACACATTTGTACTTACTCAACTCACAAAACACACAATAATTATAGATACTATGTTAATACGTCTAGAAAGTTTTTATTAATATTCTATCTCACTGTTTTTGTTAATTTAAGTTACAATATTCAATGTACATCTGTTGTAATCTGTAAGAATAAAAATTGGTGATAATAGCGAAAATACTACAAATTAAACGATATAAATGATGCTGTTTACATTGTAACAAAAGTTTTCTATATCTGCATATGAATTTTCTATATTAGCTCAGAGTTTATTGTATTTAACTAACGTTCACCATCTCATCTCATCATAAATTATCATGATATTAATAAATCTCATTTAATATACACATTTGTACTTACTCAACTCACAAAACACACAATAATTATAGATACTATGTTAATACGTCTAGAAAGTTTTTATTAATATTCTATCTCACTGTTTTTGTTAATTTAAGTTACAATATTCAATGTAAAAAAAAAAATCATAATCGAATGATATAATTATCCTGGGACTATAGATATTCATGAACACAATAGAAAAATGGTTCCTTGGTTATGACGTCATCAGTCCACAGGTACCTCTACAACGTTACTTATCCAGTGAGAGTAATACATCCATGGTCCTGACAAACGTCAAGAGGACATTCGTTCAAAAACAATCGTTTAAAAACTTAATTTCACATAAATAAATACCAAATGTTTATTTCTTAATTATTTATAGCATAAAACATGTATTTTAACTATTAATTTTATTTTAATACAAAATATTCACTGATTATATTTTAATTACAGCTAAATTATATTATTAATAAGAAACCGTAATCTTTTGGAGACTTACCGATTCAAGTTTTTGAACATAGCGCTAGACGACAAAACTGGCCAAAGACAAAAGACCCAAAGCAGATCAAGACAGAAGACATTCAATATTTGGTATGTCATAATACGAAACTCGGCCTGCCTGGTTTAAGGGTGGCCTGTAAAAAGCATGGTTTCTTTAAAGTTCATAATAAGCCCGCTGGTTTCGGATGTTTGACGTTTGGCCGTATCTGTTGACAATCCGAAACCAGGACGCGACAAATGATGACATCACCGCGTCAAACTGCGTCAATCCGCGTCTATGTTTAACCATCGTGTGTTTTATAAATAGTTCTTTCACTTTCACACTAATGTTAAATCGTTTAAGAATTAATTGACTGTCCCTCTCACAAATAATGAAGCAAGTCTGTGGAACCAAAAGTCGAATATTGACGTGTAAATATTGACCGTTTTCAGTCAGTATTTGCAGTTACTTTCCGTGTGTGTTTGGTGTGTTTATCGTTAAAAGTTTTCGTTAAAATTTTGTACAAAGAATCGTGGAACCGTAAGTAATCCTTTTAATAACATTTATGTTGTGCAATAACGGTTGGCTGGAAGAAATCACTTTGTAATGATAAGACCATCTGTTGTTATTTTGTACTTACTATTTGTTGATATTTCTCTGTAGGTAGATATGCAAATTATTAAAAGTTACTTTATCTAAAATAATGATCAATAATTAATATTCGTAGTAGGTATATGAAATCTGTTTTACACTTACACTGAAAAAGATGAGCAAAATACACTACGGGTCTGATCACAATCCGCGGTAGACTAGCTTCTTAGAGCTTACTGGCGACTGCTTTCATAACTATAATATACAGTACTCTGTGGCTACTGTTAAATGATTTGTAACTCATCTTTGGACCCGATCAAATATTTACACCTCGTAGACTTATATTGTTGCATTGCAGCTCAATGTTAAGTTAATCAGCTCATTTAGTAATGGGTTTGTTTTAATTGTGGAATCGTGATAAGTAGAGTAAATATTTAATAATACATAGGCCCAAATACGTGTAATGGAAAAGGGTTATTATGATTTGTGTATTTTAAATATTGTAATATCAATGTTTAAAGCCAGTTATACAAATATTTATTTATTTATTTATTAACAAAAAATCTACAGCTCTTAATTTCATAAATTACAGATCATAATATGAAGTAAATCTTAAAGCCAATTACGGATTTTTTTTTTTTGTATCTATGCCTATAATAACAACAACACGGTCGTCACCAGGTTAATTTCAATAACTTTAAATGTATAAATCGATTTAAGACAATGTATAATATTATGTATGTATATTTGCTTTGTATCTTTTTATGTTACTATTTTATCCAAGTTTTCTGCTACTATTCAATTTAAGTTACTGGGTATAAGTTTGAATAATCATTTTGCGTAGATACGTAGATTGCGTAGATACGTTTTGAAACATTTTTTGCTGGAATGAAAAATAACGATAGCGTTGAAATTTTTATTGTAACTACTTTGTAATCAGTTAGTCTAGTATTATGTATGTAATCTAAGTAAATATTGTTCATTTGCACGGCTACACTTGAAACTTAATACATTGTAGCCTTGTAGTCTTATCGACGACTCGAATTATTGAAATATATCACGACTCACATTTTATCATGCATTACATGAATTGAGCAGATCTGCAAAACTGTTGACAGCTCTGACTCACACACGCGAGCCGAGAACTGAATAACAACTCGCAACAGACCATTTTGTTGAGCTATGCATTTGTAACAAGACTCGCAATGTGATCTGTATGTATGTTGATTCATTATAGGATTGTGTGTGAGCCAACCGCGACGGTCAGTAAGTAATATAAACAAACTGATAGGCACAAAGTTATCCGATTTTATGAACTAATTCTATCCTATTGTATGTAAGGAAGAATAAGTTACTAATTGTTATTGTCAACAGAAAATTCTCAAATAACGTTTATGTTCAGCAGTAGACTATTAAAGGCTTTGGATGGATAATATGGATGGAACGTGCAAAGTAATATACAGGGTGAATTGTCCAAAGGTGCATCCATACCACAGAACATCTAATAATTAGTTAGAAAGGGCATAGCACGTAATTTGTATGGGAACCGCTGTCGCCGTTTCAATAACCACTACTAACGAAAATGAACAAATTAGCACGAGGATTGTTATGAGTGCGTGAAGTAGGCGTGACTCTGTAGCTAGGGATTGATTGTAGATAAATTTTTATCGGTATTTAACTATTTTCGCAAGCTATACTTATTCACTATATTATACTTTTATACTTTTTGATTGTAATTACTTACTCCGTCGACAGACTTATATTTCATCATGGCCTCCGAAACAAAGTCTTTTCCAATTACCGCACATGAAGGCATTTTTACGTAATTAAGTCGCAGTATTTCGCAGTTCTTTTCTCCGTTGGAGTTTGCGAGTCACTAAACAGCGCAATTGCGTGTTTTTGTGCGATGTGCGCATTTGATCACAGTATTGGCGCGCCTGCCTTGCCCACAATTCCTTTCTAACTAATTATTAGATGTTCTGTGATCCATACACACTTGAAAAATTCACCCTGTATACAAAATATGGCAATGCCTCAATTTTGTTTGGTAGAAAATATATAAAACTTATTTTCAAACAAACGTCTGTTCGTTTGTCGACTATTTTCGTAAAATCATATATGTCTCTTGCTTTTTGCTACGAGTCCCTTGTGAACTATGTGTAGTATTTAGATAAGGGTAAGCAATTTTACCATAATCTAACATTTTAACAAAAAATTAACCGACTTCAAATGAAGTACATTGTACTTTTCACATGGATGCCATTGTCAGATCTCGTTCAAATTTATGTGGGACCACACGACAAGCACCAGCTTTCAATTAAAACAAAAATCATCCAAATCGGTTCACCCAGTCCAAAGTTCTGAGGTAACAAACATAAAAAAAAAAAAAAAAATACAGTCGAATTGAGAACCTCCTCCTTTTTTGAAGTCGGTTAAAAATACAGCCTAATTTCCAACGTTATGTAACTTTATCTGTATAGCGTTGGTTCTAGAAATCCCAAACGAGGTTTTATGTTATCGTGATGCTCGACTGGGATCTTGCTCTTCGCTTGTAGATGTGTAAGCAGTTTCTTACAAGTTTCTTACTTCGTATGTTATGAAATATAGCAAAATGGTTTCAAAATAATTGTTATGCCTGAAGTACTGAGTGTAAAGAATATCAGGAAAAATATTTGAAAAAAAATACATCTGTTGCAAATCGACCATGAATAATGATTATGTATAATATTATAAAATGTTTCGGTCGGAGTGTAGGAGATCCAGAAATGCTTTTTTGGCGGCAACGTATCGGTGATGCCTTCGGTGTAGCTAATGTTCATGAACGACGGTAACATGCCATCAAGTAGATCTATAAATACTTGTTTATTGGCTACATGTGAAAAAAAACTGTTTCTTACTATTCCAACGGAATTAATCAAAGCATGCAGTAGGTACTTGTATTAATCACATTCGATATTAGTCAACTAGATTGTCTACTTGGCTTCAACACATTAGGGGCTCACAATTAAAAGCACGTCTTGGTTGCCTCCTCTTGAGGAGTCCTAGAGGACACTCCACAACGCTGATTCAGTGCAGATTGCTGGGTCAGTGGCCAACCCAAATGTCGGAAGTTTTCATGCCGCCCGAGAGCCTCCAAAGCACAGAAACGGTCAAGATTTTTTTGTCACTAGCGGTCATCCATCCAACTACCGACCGTGCCTGTTGTTGCTTAACTTTGTCGATCACATCCCACAGGATCGATACAAACCATCGGGCTAATGAGACACAATCCGCCAGGTATGAGAGAGTTTCTGAACTCATGTATTTGTGTAATAACTTTAACAAAAAAAACCGACTTCAAAGAAACAGTCTTCGAACAAGTAATAAAATGAAAACATCATCAAAGTAGTCGAAGTCAATTAAATTCGCATTATTAGGGAATATTCAAAAAATAATCGTCAGATCTCTCTCAAATTTAAATGGCATGACAAGCACTAAATTTCGAATATAAAAAGAATCATCAAAATCGGTAAACCCAGTAAATAGTTATGAGGTAACTTACAAAAAAAAATACAGTGAATTGAGATGCTCTTCTTCTTTTTAAAGTCGTTAATCATTCCGTCATTTGAATGAATGAATGAATGAATGAATGAATGAATGAATGAATGAATGAATGAATGAAGTTTATTTATTTCTAATAGTATAGGTACATAGGTAGGTAGGTAGGTTTGTTGCAAT
This sequence comes from Thymelicus lineola, assembly GCA_963932265.1. NCBI lineage: Eukaryota > Metazoa > Arthropoda > Insecta > Lepidoptera > Hesperiidae > Thymelicus > Thymelicus lineola. The sequence goes on along the minus strand of OZ010702.1, from coordinate 774,788 downwards.
TTGCATTTAGGATTAATTACCACTGCTCCTGTTCTGTACGTTAGCAATATTGAGAAGTTAAGAGGCCGCTCCTCCTCAACTTTCTGTGCCAGAATTCCGTTAGAGGATTGCAAAAGCGTCCCACACCGCAAATTCCGCACGTTTGACTCGACTTCTCTAGTGGCTTATCGTATGAAGAAATCGCTTTGATAGTAAAAATAATGTCTTGTAATGAAAAATATATTTGTCTTTTTAAACAACTACAAAGAGGAGGTTTTCAATCCGGTTTTATGGTTTTATATTTGTATTTAGTAAATTTATTCTATATTGGAAAGGATAATAATATTATGTCACAGGGATATAATTTTCCGCAAAAACCGAGATTTGATCAAATCCCTAAAGGAATTCATGAAATCATTGAAATGCTCTAGATAATGGGTCCAACGGAGTTGTTATTTTATCATCCTCAGATATATGAATAAATCCAGGTTTTCATTATTTCTCTGCGACAGATATACTTCTAGATTGGACCCATATTTATCAGATTTAAGATTGATGATGGGTGGAGGAGCGTGTAAATAGCTCCTCCAAAGGAAACGGGGATGAGACTAGCCAAGTCAAATTTGAAGGCTGCGGAGCGTTGGTGCGGAGCAATAAACAAAATAAATTACAATAGATGCACATCAAACGACTCACCAGTCTCACACGAAGCTGAAGATCTTGAATCCAGCCGCGCGGCGGTATTAAAAATTGCAATCCAAAGGATTTGTTATTTGATAACAGCGGTTGAATATATAAAATATGCAGGAAGCGGCGAAAACTAGAAGCGGTTATATATACAACAACAAAATTTCAAAATCTTCTCAATGTTGACATTTCTTTTCTTTTTCCTTTGAAGGCTTTCACCGGCCAGTGGTAGCGCCGCGGAGGTCGATATAATGGCATAACTATTAAAACATATTCTGAATATTGCCCGCGCAACCATACTCCCCGGCTTTGGAAGTTCGAAGAACTTTCAAAAGAAAAAACAAAATAAACGAAATTTTAAATTAAGCCTTGCGGTGTAAGATCAAGGGACGTATATGATCCTTGAAATCCTAATTTAATCTTAAAGGAAAATTAGATTATAATAAAGTAATAAAAATTATGAAAGAAAATTATAATTAGTTATTGTGTAGGTATGAGATAAAGTTTAACAACAGGTCGCTTAAACGTGCCACTTTGTGTTTTAATTAACGCGACTCTAACTACACCATCACTACCAGGATAAACTTGCTCGATGATACCCAATGGCCAACGTAGAGGCGGTATGTCATCTTGGTCAATTAGAACTACAGTTCCAACACGAACTGGATTGTCAGGAGTACACCATTTCTGCCTGACTTGTAGCGTTTGCAAATATTCAGCCCTCCACCTTTTCCAACATGACTGTACTAGAACGTCAAACAGTTTTTTAGTGAAGCATGAAACGTACACTATAATCCGAAGCAATTTATTCCATGATGAAACGCGGTTAAAACAATCATATAAAAAGGGCGGCTTATTTTTTACTGCGGAACTTACATGTGTTTTAAAAGTCACCGTAAATTCTGGTAACTGTTCACAATTGTCATCAGACAAAAAGGAATGTATAGGCCACCTAACCACAGGATAACTCATCCACGAAGGTCCGTTCCACCAAAGATGATGGTTTACCAACTGCGAGGGTAAAAGACCCCTTGATACGCAGTCGCTGGGATTATCAGATCCTGCGACATGATAAGCATTTCGAGGATCTAGATTTTCCTGGAACTGAGCAATCCGATTACTCACGAAAATAGACCACTTATGTGGTGAAGAATGTATCCAGGAAAAAGCTATAGTTGAATCTGAAAAGGTATAAACACCTGAGATATTAATGCGGTTACTATAAGTATTAATAACAATTTTTACTAAGCGGGACATTAAAACAGCGGCGCATAACTCTAATCGAGCAAGCGTAGTAATTCGAACAGGAGAAACTTTAGACTTGGAACACAAGAGACTCACAATGATATTTCCGGCCTCGTCAGTTATATGTAAATAAATCACACAACCATAGGCCTTGAGGCTCGCATCACAAAATGCAACTATATTCACCCTACAGTTATTAAAAAAACCAAGATGGCGCGGTATTTTTATTTCCGATAACAATGGTAATTCCTTGACGAGCAATGAAAAAGATCTAATTATGTCCTCTGGAGGCGTATCATCCCAATCCACTTTACTAATCCACAGATTTTTGATAAGCAATTTCGCGTATACTATAACTGGAGATACCAGACCCAGAACGTCAAAAAAGCGAGCGACAAAGGAAAGTATAATGCGTTTTGTACATTTATTGTCACTACAAGAAGTAAACAACTGAAATACGTCTTCGTCTGGAAACCAAATTAGACCTAATATCTTCAGGTTGCTACTAGAATCACCAGATAAATTAACTGGAGCGCGGTGTGAACGTGGCAAGCAATCAAAAAATTCGGAAGAATTGCTGGCCCATTTAACCAGATTAAAACAGCCGCTTTTAAACAAAGAAATTAACTCATTGGCTAAACTTTCAGCGCTGTCCTTATCAGACACTGACGTCACCAAATCGTCCTTAAATAAACAATTCGACTGGATGACAGAAGCTGCATCAGGAAAATTAGAACCTTCATCTGATGCTAACTGGCGTACAGTACGCATTGCTACAAATGGACTGGACTTCAGACCAAAGGGAACGCGGTTAAATTGAAAAGTGCGTAATTTTTCACTTTCAGAAAAACGAAATAATATTTTTAAATATTTACGATGTGATCCTGGAACTGCTATTTGCAAGTACATCTGCTTAATATCTGCGGTTAATGCAACTGGAAATAAACGAAAATCTAATAAAAGTAAGAAGAGATCAGCTTGTAGGTTAGGCCCTGAATGTAAAATATCATTAAGTGACAACCCTGTGTGAGTTTTGGCACTTGCGTCTAATACAACTCGCAACTTAGTCGTTGCTTTATCTTGCCGTATGACGGCGTGGTGCGGAATATAGTAACCATCATCACTATCGGCAGAAAGTACTTCGGATAAGTAACCATTATTTAAATAGTCGGTGATGACTTGGTTATAATCATTGCGTAAAGTGGTATTTTGTTTAAACTTACGTTCCAACGCAAGAAAACGGCGGTGTGCCACTGCGCGGGAACTACCGAGGTCAGCGGGATTGCGACTAAAAGGAAGGGCTACACAGTATCGCCCATCACTGTCGCGAACAACAGAAGTCGTGAACAAATTTTCACATTCCGTTTCATCAGGTGAAAGACATCGTTTATTAGGAATTTCCTCCAATTCCCAGAATTTATGGAGACAATACTCCAGATCACTCAGTGTGATCGCGGTAAAAGAAGCGGGTTGATTATTATCATTATCAACAAACGATGAAGGAAAATCTCCCATTAAAATGTAACCAAAAGTGGTCGAAAAAGCGGGCGGAAGTGAAATTGAACTATTCGGTTTATATTGTTTACCCAAATAAATATAAGGGAATAATTGGGCACCAATAACCATGTCAATGTTACCAGGGATATTCCATGTGAGGTCAGCTAGAGGTACCCTATTATAATATTCAAAGTTACGAGCATCAATCTCAAATGTTGGCAATTTGTCTGTTATGTTATCAACAACTAACGCGTGAATATTATATTTTTGCGGCGAAACGCGCGACTCAATTGTCAAATCAACATAACCATGAATAGGACGAGACGATAAACCTACGCCCTTAAGAGAAGAATTATAAAGCGGAATGACAGATAAGTTGAGTAAATTACAACAATTTATTAAAAATATAATTAACACTATATTACATAATAACATATTAATAACAAAAATAAATTGTGGAGGAGCGTGTAAATAGCTCCTCCAAAGGGAACGGGGATGAGACTAGCCAAGTCAAATCTGAAGGCTGCGGAGCGTTGGTGCGGAGCAATAAACAAAATAAATTACAATAGATGCACATCAAACGACTCACCAGTCTCACACGAAGCTGAAGATCTTGAATCCAGCCGCGCGGCGGTATTAAAATTGCAATCCAAAGGATTTATTATTTCATAACAGCGGTTGAATATATAAAATATGCAGGAAGCGGCGAATCAACTAGAAGCGGTTATATCGATACAACGACAAAAATTCAAATCTTCTCAATGTTGACATTTCTTTTCTTTTTCCTTTGAAGGCTTTCACCGGCCAGTGGTAGCGCCGCGGAGGTCGATATAATGGCATAACTATTAAAACATATTCTGAATATTGCCCGCGCAACCATACTCCCCGGCTTTGGAAGTTCGAAGAACTTTCAAAAGAAAAAACAAAATAAACGAAATTTTAAATTAAGCCTTGCGGTGTAAGATCAAGGGACGTATATGATCCTTGAAATCCTAATTTAATCTTAAAGGAAAATTAGATTATAATAAAGTAATAAAAATTATGAAAGAAAATTATAATTAGTTATTGTGTAGGTATGAGATAAAGTTTAACAACAGGTCGCTTAAACGTGCCACTTTGTGTTTTAATTAACGCGACTCTAACTACACCATCACTACCAGGATAAACTTGCTCGATGATACCCAATGGCCAACGTAGAGGCGGTATGTCATCTTGGTCAATTAGAACTACAGTTCCAACACGAACTGGATTGTCAGGAGTACACCATTTCTGCCTGACTTGTAGCGTTTGCAAATATTCAGCCCTCCACCTTTTCCAACATGACTGTACTAGAACGTCAAACAGTTTTTTAGTGAAGCATGAAACGTACACTATAATCCGAAGCAATTTATTCCATGATGAAACGCGGTTAAAACAATCATATAAAAAGGGCGGCTTATTTTTTACTGCGGAACTTACATGTGTTTTAAAAGTCACCGTAAATTCTGGTAACTGTTCACAATTGTCATCAGACAAAAAGGAATGTATAGGCCACCTAACCACAGGATAACTCATCCACGAAGGTCCGTTCCACCAAAGATGATGGTTTACCAACTGCGAGGGTAAAAGACCCCTTGATACGCAGTCGCTGGGATTATCAGATCCTGCGACATGATAAGCATTTCGAGGATCTAGATTTTCCTGGAACTGAGCAATCCGATTACTCACGAAAATAGACCACTTATGTGGTGAAGAATGTATCCAGGAAAAAGCTATAGTTGAATCTGAAAAGGTATAAACACCTGAGATATTAATGCGGTTACTATAAGTATTAATAACAATTTTTACTAAGCGGGACATTAAAACAGCGGCGCATAACTCTAATCGAGCAAGCGTAGTAATTCGAACAGGAGAAACTTTAGACTTGGAACACAAGAGACTCACAATGATATTTCCGGCCTCGTCAGTTATATGTAAATAAATCACACAACCATAGGCCTTGAGGCTCGCATCACAAAATGCAACTATATTCACCCTACAGTTATTAAAAAAACCAAGATGGCGCGGTATTTTTATTTCCGATAACAATGGTAATTCCTTGACGAGCAATGAAAAAGATCTAATTATGTCCTCTGGAGGCGTATCATCCCAATCCACTTTACTAATCCACAGATTTTTGATAAGCAATTTCGCGTATACTATAACTGGAGATACCAGACCCAGAACGTCAAAAAAGCGAGCGACAAAGGAAAGTATAATGCGTTTTGTACATTTATTGTCACTACAAGAAGTAAACAACTGAAATACGTCTTCGTCTGGAAACCAAATTAGACCTAATATCTTCAGGTTGCTACTAGAATCACCAGATAAATTAACTGGAGCGCGGTGTGAACGTGGCAAGCAATCAAAAAATTCGGAAGAATTGCTGGCCCATTTAACCAGATTAAAACAGCCGCTTTTAAACAAAGAAATTAACTCATTGGCTAAACTTTCAGCGCTGTCCTTATCAGACACTGACGTCACCAAATCGTCCTTAAATAAACAATTCGACTGGATGACAGAAGCTGCATCAGGAAAATTAGAACCTTCATCTGATGCTAACTGGCGTACAGTACGCATTGCTACAAATGGACTGGACTTCAGACCAAAGGGAACGCGGTTAAATTGAAAAGTGCGTAATTTTTCACTTTCAGAAAAACGAAATAATATTTTTAAATATTTACGATGTGATCCTGGAACTGCTATTTGCAAGTACATCTGCTTAATATCTGCGGTTAATGCAACTGGAAATAAACGAAAATCTAATAAAAGTAAGAAGAGATCAGCTTGTAGGTTAGGCCCTGAATGTAAAATATCATTAAGTGACAACCCTGTGTGAGTTTTGGCACTTGCGTCTAACACAACTCGCAACTTAGTCGTTGCTTTATCTTGCCGTATGACGGCGTGGTGCGGAATATAGTAACCATCATCACTATCTGCAGAAAGTACTTCGGATAAGTAACCATTATTTGTATAGTCGGTGATGACTTGGTTATAATCATTGCGTAAAGAGGTATTTTGTTTAAACTTACGTTCCAACGCAAGAAAACGGCGGTGTGCCACTGCGCGGGAACTACCGAGGTCAGCGGGATTGCGACTAAAAGGAAGGGCTACACAGTATCGCCCATCACTGTCGCGAACAACAGAAGTCGTGAACAAATTTTCACATTCCGTTTCATCAGGTGAAAGAAATCGTTTATTAGGAATTTCCTCCAATTCCCAGAATTTATGGAGACAATACTCCAGATCACTCCGTGTGATCGCGGTAAAAGAAGCGGGTTGATTATTATCATTATCAACAAACGACGAAGGAAAATCTCCCATTAAAATGTAACCAAAAGTGGTCGAAAAGGCGGGCGGAAGTGAAATTGAACTATTCGGTTTATATTGTTTACCCAAATAAATATAAGGGAATAATTGGGCACCAATAACCATGTCAATGTTACCAGGGATATTCCATGTGAGGTCAGCTAGAGGTACCCTATTATAATATTCAAAGTTACGAGCATCAATCTCAAATGTTGGCAATTTGTCTGTTATGTTATCAACAACTAACGCGTGAATATTATATTTTTGCGGCGAAACGCGCGACTCAATTGTCAAATCAACATAACCATGAATAGGACGAGACGATAAACCTACGCCCTTAAGAGAAGAATTATAAAGCGGAATGACAGATAAGTTGAGTAAATTACAACAATCTAATGTAATTAAATTATTTTGTGAGCCATTGTCCAATAACAGACGAATGACGTTCCTTTCATTATTTTTATTACGTGCATAAACTTGCGCAGTCGACAAAAGTATGGTTGTTTGAGATTTACTATTGTCAAGTGATACCATAGTAGCGGGCGATAAACTGTCATTCGTAGCGAACGAATGCACTGGAGCAGGTTTCATTGAATTAGCGACCATATCACAATGAACATACGGTTCAGCATTCGAAGAGGTCGTCTTCTCCTTATCAACGACTTTGTGAGAGCATGCGTGTAATTGTACCGATGAAGTATTTGAACTTCTTTGTAAATTATTAAAATGTAAAAGTGAGTGATGTCTCTTTTGACAATAATGGCAGACATTACGCGAATTGCAATTCGAAACTGAATGCGATGAGCTTAAACAATTAATACAACAATTCTTTGATTTTACGAACTCATAACGCTCTTTAGGAGAATCTAGATTTTTAAACTTCATACAATTAAAAAGTAAATGTTCGGTACTATTACACATGACACAAGGAGCGGTTTTAAAAGATTGAGTATTTTGTTGAATAGTGAAAGTCAGAGATTTACGAGTATTAGAATCTGACTTTTGAGATTTGTGATGAGTTTGAAAAAAGCTATTACAGTTACTTGATCGTTCTAATATTTTTACTTGATCTTGAACAAATGACACAAGTTCTTCGGAGGTAGGTATTTCCGAAGAGCGAACAGACAACTCAAAAGACTGCACTGTTTGTAAATCTAACTTTTTTATGGCTAAATTAAATAGAATGAAATCTGTTAAATCGGAAATATCTAATTGTTTTAAAGCGGATATCGAAGCGGAGTATTTTTCAATAAAACTACTTAAACTGTTAACTGTCTGCGTGCAATTCTTTAATTCCAATATATTATTTAAATAAAAAGTACCTAATGACCGTTTGTCTTGGAATTTCTTCACTATACTGTTCCAAATGATGTGATAAGTTTCACCAGTTGGTACGATACCGGCAACCATTTGCTGCGCACCATGCGTCAGTCTACCTATCAGATATTGCACACGCTGCGAGTCAGACAGCTGTTGGTTGTTGTGAATATTAGCCTTAAACGACTCATAGAACATTGGCCAATTCTCAGGCTTACCATCGAAAGAAGGAATAACAATAGGCGGTAATTTAACAACGTTATTCACTGGTTGTGATGGCGTGAGGGTAACTGTAGAACTGACTTGTTTAGCGGAATTTACATTGTTGCGGACACGTTTTACACGAGTATATGCGTCGTCAAACGAAATTAAACCTTTAAAATCAGGCTCAGCTTCGGGATTTAAAACCAAATTTAAATCGTTTATACTGTCAATAATAGACATAAATTCATGGCGCACTTCATCGATCATTTCAGATTCTGCCATGAAGTTTTCTGTTAATCGCGTATCTGCAGT